>JAVJGI010000050.1:63513085-63573177 GCA_035590275.1 Ibycter americanus | reverse complement strand
CCCCCCCCCCTTCATTTTTTTTATAAAGTGAAAAAAAAATGGACTCACTAGGCTGGCAAGACTGACAATAAGGGAAACCCAAGTCTGGCTCTGTTGGATATTGGTTAACATCATAGCAGGATCCAGGTCTGCTATTTGGATGCACACTGGTTGTGATGTAGAGGGAAGTGTGGAGTGAAAGAGGGGTTGGCGAGAAGCTAAAGAGAAAAGAGAGCGAGGGTCACTCTGAAATAGTATCAGGGAAGTGAAAACACGAAGTGGTAAGCAGCAGCAAAAAAACTGGAAGGTGAAAGGGAAAAAAGGAAAACTAAAGAAAAACCAAACAAGAACATTTTTGAAGGGTGAATGGGTCAAAAGTGATTGTTGCAGGGTATAGCTCGGGACCTAACCTTATAAAAATGCATGTTTGCATTCGTAGTGGGGTAGGTGGCAGAGATGAGATACCTGACGTGTTTGTAAAACAGTTCAGGCCCTGCAGGATGTGCTGATTTTTTAAGAGCTTTGCCTTTCTCAGAACTGCTTAATAACTGTAATTTTAAGTAGTCCAGAACACATGATAGTGTGAATCATGGTTCCTGTGGCAAACCTGTGGTAAGAAGTTTTGCCAGCAGTAGTATAACAGCTTATTAGAAGATGAACATATGCTTTTCATCCAAACATGGACATAGCAAAGGCAGTTTGAAGACTGAAAGTCCATTAATCAAAAGAATATGTTTCTGTTTGAAAATAAAAACTCCTTCACAGACCCCAAACACAAATTAGTCCACCTACTGCTTTTGGTCATTCCCATCAAAGAAAGTTCTTTTCTTCTATAGGGAGACAGAGCTAGCAGCACTCAAATGTACACCACACCAAAAAAAAGTTATCTCTTTAATTGCACAAATATTCCATGAAGTTAAAGAAGGTGGCCTAAAGCACTGAAATTTGCCATTCAACAGCTCATCAAAGGCTTTGAAACACTTCATAAAGAAGCATAATTTCTGACTGAAGATATCTGCAGATGTTGAGGGTCACATTCTTAGCTGGTATAAAAATGAGGTAAATCAAATTAGATAATTCTCATTTATGATCTTGAGACATTTTTGAGATAGTATCCTAATTGAAGCTTGAGATACTTTTCCATTAAAGGCTTCCCTCCCATGAGACTTACAAAGTAATATACTTTTACTTTTTTACGTCTTATTTTTTACTTAAGAAAATAAGTGAATTTTAAAAAATCAGTAGATTTCACTTAAAATTACTTAAAAAGTAAAAATTGGGGGGGGGTTACCTCTTATTTTTTACTTAATGTAAAAGGAATAGATTCTTCATAGGTGAATCAAAAGTGGTATTTCCCACTCAAGAACATTTTCCAACCTTAACTCAGCCTTCCTTTCATTTCTCTACAAAAAAGTGACCAACAGGCAGCCCCTTAGCCCTCATTCAGCTTGTGTGGCTGCTGTAATCTCTGCCAGCCACCAGCAAGCCATCTTCAAATCAGCAGTGCCAGGCAGAAGGAGTGGGGGGGCACACGATGATGAATGCTCTGTTGGGACAGTGATAGACCAAAAGCAGAGGGGAAGTTACTGACAGGTCAGGGGCAAAAGGCTGTTAGGTTCCTAGCTTTTATTACCTCCGTTTGTGTGATATTAGTGGTTTCCAGAGTCCTGACTGAAGTGGCTTACCCAATGCCAGTTAATAAGTCTGTTCCACGGACTGATCTCCTGGAGACAAACCTACCCCCTTGATCAAGAAACTAGCATTGGTCTTTCCGTTACCAATGTTCCCTTTCTCAAACTCTTCACAGAAATGCCACCATACTCAACAGTGTGCTCAACAAATTCATTTTGACTTTTACATCACTTGCTAGTGGTGGGTGCATATGTACATACAGGCCTGGGTAGAAGAGCCAAGTACCAGGTCTTTCAAGATAGATGCCTAATTGAAACTTGAGATACTTTTCCCTTAAAAGCTTCCAAGATCTTTTGGAGAAATAGTGTTTTTAAGGATATAACCTCTTATTTTTCCTATATGAGAAACTGCACTGTCCGCGCTGTCAGAAATGTTTTTGTAGCAATTCCTGGACTGACTTTCCTGATGATATAGAAAAAAAATGCAACTTGCTGTTTTACACTGCAATTTTTTTCTGACCTTAAGGAGTCAAAAATATATTCTGTGCCCTACATAGGTCTACAGCAGAGTTTGAATGTGAACCGCTGCCTAGTTTTTAACCATATGAGCTAAGGCATAGGCAAGGATTTAAACCTGACTTCCACATGAGGAAGGTGATTCCATCATTCACTGAATAGCAACAGGCAAACTGGTGGACCACCTCCAGTTTGATTTACAAATTTTAGCCCCAGTCTCTGCTCCGATATGTCAGGTTTTGGACCAGATCAAATCAGAGGGGTTGAAAATGCAGTTGTTGCATTGCTACTTTGTAAACTGCGGGGCATTTACTGGTCCATCATCGTGTAAAGGCAGCATCTAATGCCTCTTCAAACAGAAGTCTAAAGGGTTAAATTCTCCACAGCCTTGAATCACCGATACATGGGTTAGCTTTACACTAGTGCATTATTCCACTGAGTGATACAAGTCAAATCACATTATCTAAAATCTCCATTTTCCAAAAATATAAAGCAAGTATATTTCCAAAAGTGCAAAGCCAGCAGAATCCATGGCATGTTATTGTGTAAAGAATTCTTGCCCAAAAGGTTGTCTTAATACTTTCTTAGCCATAACTGCAGCATTTAACCTCTGAAGAAGAAGGAATAGCCTTGCTACTGAGATGCTATGAGTGGGTTTGCTATTATTCCTGTTTAACAGAATTCTCGTGCAATGCTTTTGGTCCCAGAGGAATCTTATTTTTATGCCATTCTGTGTCTCTCCCAAAAACATCCGAGCATCCTCCAGTAATGAACTAAGCAACATGATCCATGCATTTTCTACGTGCCAGAATAATGGTGGTACCAAATCACAATCCATATAGTGTAGTGAGAGAAACAGAAGAAACAGAAGCAGAGTCTAGACAGGTCAAAATATATATGGTTTTACCAAAATCGCAGAATTTATGTCGGCTGGAGGCCTGACCTGCCAATTAACAGCACAGTGCAGCTAGCACTGCTTTGGGAGGGAAGGGAAACAGCAACAACAGTTTAAAAATCCTTGTTCCCCTGTGGTCAGAAATGGTATGCTGGAATCGTACTAGTATGCAACCACATTTAAACATAGCTGTGGCTGGCATGGATTGAATTCTAATGTGGACAGTACCTAATTTAGGAAAGACGCAGGAGAAGCTGAATGTAAATGCGCATAGGGGAATATAAATGACTGGCACCAGTGTCACTTTCACTTTGTTATTAAAAGCAGTCTTGGTGCTTTGGAAGCAAACAGGCACCAGAGAAGTGGATCTCGCTGCTGCTTTTAGCACAAGGACAGAGACCCTCTAATTTTAACCGTTCGTGAATGTAGCATTTGAGTAAGATACACTGATGGGAGCAGGGAAGGAATCTCGCCGTCTTCTGAATACAGGCAGCTCCAGATGAGATGGTATCATGTTCTGGTTTGGAGGCAGTCACTTAGGTTTTACACCACATCAGTTCTTAGACAAAAGCCAATTTCTTCCTTATGAGAATTGGTTTTTTTCCACTGGGAACAAAGCTATTAAATGATTGCAGAACATGGTGTAGGTTAGGGTCACTTCTCAGCTGTAAGTTAAAGGTTGTTGTCGTCTACTAGAGGGCACAGGCTTTGGCAGCTCTGTGTTTTCACCGTCATGGTATCTCATGCTGAAATGTTTTTTCTTCCCATGGCAAGTTGCCTGAACCATTTGGTCAGCTGTAGCCTCCTTAGCTTGCTGCCTAAACCAAGGACAGGGACCCAAGCTACTGTGGCTCTGCAGAATGGAGGCGACGGTCCGTTCTGTGCCCCAGACACCCTCCTGCCACAGAGGGAGACGAGCCTTAGGCAAGGGAACGTACTGCTGAGCTATCGCAGTCACTGCAGAGGTGCCGATCCAGCTGGAACTGACGGATCAACATTAAGATCAGGTGATTAAAAAGGCAGGAGTTATATTACTGTATCGCCTTCACTCGCTGCAGATGTTTTCCAGTGCAGATGAACACCCTAGCGCATTCATTTCTACACAAAATAATACCATTTGCTTTTTAAATTAGGACTATACACCTCTTAGCAAAATGTGTTGCTATATGCCTGTGTCATTTTCAGCAGAGTGTTAATAAGTGTACAGGTTGGCCTTGTCACTGCTTCTGAAATGAATTAAGGTTTCTTTTGTCAAAGCTTTTAATAGTCTTTTGAATTGGAAAAGTGCTGAGATGGTCACAGGATTGCATGACTCAGAGGGCTACCAAGATTTAAAAGTGTTTTAAAAGTTTTAAACAATAAAAATAGCTCTACTGTATCATTTTTAATAGATATAAATGTGTGTTACACAATTCAGACGCAGAAACTCCTTTCAGTAATGAACAAAGATCATCATCATAGCTGACATTTCTGAAATGTTTGAGAAGTAAGTTCAAGGTCATGTTTGAATGCAAACATGTTACACATAGTAATTATCATGAGTTTGTTATATTTACTGGTACAAAGTATTCAGAGAGTCATGCATCAAGTAAACTAATGGTCTATTATTGAGCAAAGTTTAACATCAAGCAATGTGCTATGAATTTTAAAACATTTTTTAATGTCAGACACAGGAACTGTAATGAGAAAAGTATCTTGATTATGAAAGGTTTACGAAAGGGGAGAAAAGGGGAGAGGGGAAGGAGAGTAGAGGGAAAGTTTTTTTTAAAAAAAAAAGCAACAAAACAACCTTTTCCAAAAGCATAGTATTTAGAACCTGTTGTGTAGTTAACAGGATGGGAACTATAGAGGTGACTCAAATTATATTATGCATATTAATGTCTTAAACTTCTAAGACAGGTGAAGCTCTCTCCTGTTTGTTTCCAAGCTTGTACATTTTGACCCACTGTGAGACTGAAACAGCACAGCTGAAAGTGCCTTGGCCTCTCCAGGAGACCTCTGTGAGTAATGCACAGGTCTCATCTCCTGACACAGGATCCTCTTGCTGGAGGCAGTTTCAGTATTAATCAGTCTGTTGTCGCTATGGGCTACAACCTGCCAGCAAAAACCTTGGACTTCTGACTGATTCATTGTAGTCGGTGCCCTTATTTAACAGGGTTTTAATTCAAGCAATGTAATTGCCTTCAAGATTTTCTTTTTAAGCAAAAGTTTTTTGGCCAAAGATATTTATTGATCCCATGGTCTCTTCCTACTATTTGTTTCATATTTGCGCTGTGCCAGAATTTTGGCTGGGCTTTCTTTTAAAATCCCTGGCAAAACATCACTGATTTCACAGTGGGGACAAATCCTGGGGAATTGTCAAGGAAGACACATTAATATCTGTGCTGGGGACAGCAGCCAGACCCGCAGACAAAGTAAATGGGAGTTGGGTTCAGGACCACGTTTGTTCAAGACATTGTCTAGAAGCAATGCAGCCACATGGACTTCATCACTCTTTTGTGGTATGGCCCTGCCACACAAAGCTCCCAGGGGACAATGTCATTCAAAAAGAGGAAATCAAGTTAAGTGCTTAACCAGAATGTTAAGCTGTGGTTATCAGATGCAAGGGAAAGGGATAAGATTCAGACCTGAAGGCCCAGACCACACCAGAAGCATTAGGGATATGATTTAGCTCTACAGATCAGGCTCAGCAGAGAAGCGCAAATGCAGCAGTGGGATACTGTAGCTCCATGAAGGAATTAGACAAAATGTTAATTCCCAGCAAATAATCTTGAAAGGTGCGTTTCGGCAAAGCATGTCACTGCTGGTTTGATATTTTGCTTGGGCAGGCACAGCCTGCTAAGAGGGATCCTCTAGAAACCATACAAAAAGATGCTAACCTCCAGCTAAAGCGAGAAATAGATTTGCTCCCCAAAAGATGCAACTGGTATTTGATGCAATTCATATTTTTGCACCTGATGAGTGCCCATCTAGTGAAACAATTTATTTCTGGGTCAGTACCATCTTCATTATTTCCAAAGCCCTGAGAATGACCATTACAGCCATTGTAACAGTCCTTGCCTTCTTCCTCTGACAGTTTTCATTGGTATATCTCAACATGCTTTACTAGAGAAGTCAAAATCATTAACCCCGTCTTACAAACAGGATAAATAAGGCACAAGGTGGAGGGAGGGGGCAAGATCTCTCCTGAGGTCAAACAAGGACTCTGACACAAGCGTGCACAACCCCAGGCCAGTGATCAGCTGCATAGGTTCCTAAGCTGGACCCTCTGCTCTTCTGTTTTGGGCATCTGATGTTTTTTTTTTAAATGTCTATACACACAAATGTGGGACTGACAGAGAACTGGTCACTGGCTGGTGGAGTCCAGGATGGATCATCTACATTGTTTTGGTATTGTCATGTGCAACTATTTTTTATTCCCCACTAAAATTACTTAGGAGACAAACAATTTTTAATCACGCTAGAAGCACTTGTGTCTATTTAAAAGCAATTCTTTCTGCAAAGCCACTCCTGAGCATAGTGGCATATATTACATTTTTTAAAAAAAGCATTGAATTCAGCGGTCATGACCAGAATTTATGTATACAGATATTGCAATACTTGGAGGTGCTGGGGAAAGCCTTTTTAAAGTTGCAGTTCCTGGAGCCATGGGAAAAGAATGGGATCTCCATTTCATTTTTTTAAATGAAAATTCTAGCCCTAGTTTATGAAATAAAACTGGAAAATGTGAACTTGGGAGCTCTGAAAATATGACTGAATTAAAAGACTCCAATACATGCACACTTTTGCTTATTTACTTACTATTTTACAAGACCTCCTGTTTCAGGAAACCTTGCTCATTATTTTTGATGACTCAGGACTAGTGACTGTATCGATCCAGAGAGGAATTTTTTTTCCCTGGCTTTCATATTTCTTATGGGAGACTCATGGAGGATCATGGATCTGTTAGATAGCATGCTAGGGGCAGATTTCCTGGGGATAACATATTTATGGTGACTGAAAGGGGTTTAGGTTTGAAAGGTGCAGCCCTTTCATTGGTATATGTCCAGATTTCTTTGACTAACTCTGGTAACAAACCCACCAAACAGCTCTGAGAGATAAAGCAAGGGGGCAGGGGGAGAGCTGGGGTACAAGGCAATGCACGAATGTATGCATGCCTCCGTTTTGAACAATTAATCACAGATTTCTCAGAGGTAGAAGGCCAAAATCTAAGCAAGAATACAACTCTATTGAAAACCAGTGGCTTAACTGTTAATTCTTAAATATAATCACCAGTACCATGCCTCTGAAAAGCTGTTTCTCTCATCCCTCACACACAGCAAGGAGCATATCAATACGCTCTTCAGAGGAGATGGATGGATAGCTTAATTCACTTTGCAAATCTATGGAAGCAACACTTTAGCACTTTGGCACAAACTGTCTCTGACATTGAAAATTAGTAAAGAAAAGAAGTGGTGAAAATGTCAGGAGCAGGAGGACTTCATTTTTCTCTTGTTTAAAATGTCATCTGTTATCTGCAATCAATGCAAGGAGACAATTTCCCATACCATAATGATTTACAGTATGTTTATAGGCACAGATAGAAGTAATCACAGGGTTAGGCGAATGTGTCTTGGTGAATTCTTCAAGCATCAGAAGTGCTTAGTTGTGCAGTTCTCTCTTCCCAAGAATGCAGGGGAGATCGGCACGGAGAGTTATGTGATTTCTGCATCTCCATACACAAACCCATAAAATCTGCAGCCTATCTGGCCTCAGCTATGTATAAACATATCCCATGACCAGATGCCCAGGACTTTTAAAAAAATGTTGCCTTTACCATTGAAGAAAAGGCAACAAATGTTTTTCACTCTTTTCATATCCAAACAAATACATATGAAAGGAAATACACTCATCGTCTTAGTGCTAGATTTAACGTTTTAAACTTTCCATTGTTTGGAATTTCCTGTTTAATGCCTTGAAAATAAAACTTCCATTACTGATTTTTGCCCTTTCCCAGTAAGAACTCATTGTCCAGATCTTTTAAATGGTACTGAGATGAATAACTCCCAGTTTATTCATTTCCTTTGTGTCCACCAGAATTTGGGATACTGTCAGATACAATATCTCCTCTGCCCCCAGAATTCCTGTTTAATATTCCTTAGCAACAGGACCTTGGATGTTTTGCTGGCTTTTGTGGCCATACAACTCCACAGACATCATGTGCTCTTTTCCACCCAATACTCTATCTGAAGCAGGGAAGTGTTGAAACTCCTGGTGTATGGATGGCAAATTAAAATAAAAACAGCTCAGCATTTAATACTTCTGAGAATTTTTTAGTCCAAGGCTCAGAGCACAGAGGTAGAGTAAGGAATGAATGCCAAAGCGTTCACATCTTGGGCCATTGCCACAATAACTTATTTGTCCTTCCTGTCAGTGAGTGAATGATGGCTTTTAATAAATAAAATGATTCCCAAATCTTGTAGCCGCTCCCTGTCACATTAACACAGTGGTTTTCCAGAGGAGTTACTGACACCGTCCCCACTGCTGCTGCTGCAAACTCCACCTCCTACAACAAGGAAAGGCATGGTGTTTGTGTAATGTTTAAAATTAGAGCTGGTCAAAAATTTTCAGTTGAACTAGTTTATTTTTTTAAAAATAAAGATGCCTTATGTTCTTACAAGTGCTATTTCTTGCAGCAATTCAATTCCAGTTCTTCTAATGAAAACACTGAAGAAAACCTGTTTTTTCTTCTTTTACCGTCTGAAAGCCTAGAAAACTTTCCAAAGCCACATCAGTTAAAAAATTTACATCCAAATCTTACAGATATTCTAACCAGATCTTCCTAGCAAGCCCTTTTGTCTCTTATGAGAGCAATTATGAAACACCCAAAGTGTAGTGCAGGGAACTGTCTTTTCCCCAGAAGCTGCGCTTGCAGTCAGCACATCTGCCGAGGAACCACCCCACAGTCAGCTCCTGCTCAGAAGCTGCCGTCTCTTCCATAACACCATTTTCCCCCAAAAAGCCTGGTATATTGGGAGTGTTACAGGGCATATAGTAGGTTAAAGTATAGGCTGGATTGTACAAGCAGTTCTATTTTACACACCTCAGAATAAACCATATGCTTTAGTCCTTGGCATTTCCACAG
Organism: Ibycter americanus; assembly: GCA_035590275.1. Classification (NCBI taxonomy): domain Eukaryota; kingdom Metazoa; phylum Chordata; class Aves; order Falconiformes; family Falconidae; genus Ibycter; species Ibycter americanus. The sequence goes on along the minus strand of JAVJGI010000050.1, from coordinate 63,564,032 downwards.
TGCTCACTCACCAATTCGGTGTTTATCTGCTTCCAGATCTGCTACCTGCCTGGAGGGTGACCTTGAACAAGCACCTTCATTTGTCTGTATTTTTGCACCATTTCTTCTGTTTCTGTTTTCAGGAGCTTCAAAACAAAAAATATCCAAGAAAGGGATAATCTGTTATTTGTGTCTGAAAACAATATAATAGTGAAACAAAAATGTATATTAATATTATTAGGGGAAAATAATATGAGTAATAAATAGTAAATAAATGGCATGACCTGAGTTATAAATGGTGAGGTTCTGTCCTCTGCTTATTTTACTATTCCATGCTGCTTTTGAACAGATTCTCAAATATCCTCCCAAAATAGAACATATAAACACAACTCACAAAACTCAGAAAGAAAAAAAAAAAAGGGTATAAGCTAGTGCAATATAAAAATAAGGGTTAATTCACAACTATAGCTAGCATTTCAACTCTGTGTGCACATTGCTTAACACATATTGACTAATAAAATCTAACTCCATGCTTTATCTATGGAAGCAGTGATGTTCCTAGAAATCCTTAGTATAGTAACATTTTGGAAAACAACCCTTTAAGTGAGGGGATCAGTCATTTTCCTTCTGTTACAGTAAAAGCTTCAGGATTTCAAATGGATAAACACTCTGCAATTTGAGCTTGGTGAGTCATACTTAACAAGGCAGATGTGTGCCGAGAATTAACAGTCCATAATGCATGGGTTTTCCTTGTCTCGTTTGACTAAATTACTAAAGACAGAGCGGGCAGAAAATGCAAACACTCGAGCAGCAATGTATTTCTCTTTGTCCCAGGACACACGGATCACTCTGGCAATGGCCACATGAAGAAGGCCACAATGAAAGAGAAGAGCCGTTCATTCCTGATGCTGCAAACAGGGCACCAAAGGCTCACTGACACAGGGACAAGGACGAGACCCTGGGGCAACATAGAAATTGGCTGTTAGGTCAGACCAAAAACTGAGCCTGCAAATCACTGCATCTGTGAGCCTATATTCAGGTACAGAGTTTCTTTGAAATCAACAGCTGATACAAAAGAAAATGAAATTAATGGGATTACTCACCTGCGTAAAAGCCATATTCATCTGGAGGAGAGAAATAGTGCTCTGCACACAGCAGAGAAATATCCTTTTGCCCCGTACAATCACTCCTGACTCTTTCAAAACCAGGCTTTGCATTTTGCTTTACCTCTTTGTCACCTTCATTTCATCCTCGTTCCTGAACTTTTCTCAGTTCCTATTTTTTCTGTGCCTATAAATCTGCTTCAGACACTCTGCGACTGTCACCTTTGTTTAAATTCTCATGTATATCACTCTCCTCTCACCTTGACTGCTCTTCTTCCTTTTTCTACAACATCCCCAAATTCCAGCACACAGTATTTCTAAAATAATGCTGCCTGGCTTCTAGGATATTCAGGAAGCTCAGCTCATCCTATTCTCAAATAATTCCACATACCTCTGTACCAGTTTCAAATTGCCTGTCCCACTGCAAAGCTATTGCTCCGTTTAGAATTTTCATCGCCTTATTGTGTGACCCATTTCCTTCCTCAGCTGATATATATATATTCTTTTAATAGAAAGTCACTATTGTTTAGAAAATTCAGCTCCATCTGGAATAGCTTTTCTGTCTATTGCTATCTTATTGAATTTTTGAGGTAAACTCGCATGTCCTGTAGTATTTCTTTTGAAGTCAGTAGGGCTGCGTCTATTTGCTATTATTTTGGCCCACAGATACCTCTTAAATAGCAGAAAGTAAAACATATTTTATCCTCTTGATTTCTCTTTCAGCAATTCTGAATTTATTTTTTATAAATCTGTTACATATAATAGCTTACTCTATCAAGTACTTTATAAAAGATATACATGAAATAGTTTATATAAAATCAAATTGCCCTGTATCTCTGCTCCTGTAAATCCCTATGTTATCTTTTGCTACATGATACATCTTAATCACAGAATCACAGCTGAATACTAAATATTTGTACATGTAAGCCCCAAGGAATGCTAAATTTCTTTTTTTTCTTTTCAACTAGGCATGCTATTAATTAATGCATAGCAAAATGATTAAAAGCATTTTTCAAATAATGAACAATACAGAGACAGACGAGTTAATTGATTGATTGGTGTATGAGCAGGGTCCTAATGGGTTAGAATTTGCATATTAACACAGATCCAATCTCTCTCTCTTAATGAGCTGCTTGCCACATTTTGTCTTCTTTTAAGCAGCAGTGAGCATGATAAAACAAATAAACCCACTGGATTGCTCCCTCAAGAGATCAAAAGACAAACTTTAAAAAAATGGCATTTCTCCAGCACTGATTTATATAAACCCTCTGCACATCAATGTAGCAGGTACACGAGGACAGTCATGCTCTATCTCAAGTTACTTGGGAGAGGAGCCATTCAGAAAATCACAGAAATTTACAATGACTGCTTGTAACGTTATTTTCTCCCACAATAGTCTGGCATTTGACGCAGCTGGTTTTGTTGTGCAAGAAGATGGAGTGGGATGTCACCGACCAGCTGATTCCATCTGTGGCCTTTCTGCTGCCATCGGCAGCAGGACTGTGCACATCCATCTGATCCAACAGTTCACAAGGAAAGGACCTGAATCATTTCAGGCAGGTAGATGGTAATTTTTAGTCATTGGGCTCACTGGGAAAGGTTTCCAGACTTCCCAGCATCTCCAGCACTCAAGGGCTGAAGGGCTAGATATAGGCAATGTAATGAAGACAAAAGCAGTGAATGCATCTCCCACCAGGAGGGTGACCACAATAACATGGTAAATCTGTTTTCCTTTCAAAAGCAGGGTTCAGTCTTGTTTATTCAAGCATAACTAAAAAGATAAAAAAAAGAAAAAACCAGGCTGTTTTGATGGTATACAAGCCCTAAGTATTGCTGTCACCAGATGAATCTGTGTGACTTTGGGCATAATCGCATGCAACATGGCAGGATGCAGAGATCTCTTTGACACCATACGTATGTACCAGTATGTATATAGCTGTAACCATGTGTTGTAGCCAAGTTAACTGGCAATCTGAGGCATTTCTGGGATCCAAGTTAATATCACAATATGGAACTGCACTGCACTATATAAGAAAATATTTGAAACTAGCTCAGAGATCTGTAATACAGCGCTGGTTTGAGCCGTGTAGACATGCCCTTTGAGTTCTTGGCCGAGAGCCTTGATTAAAGTCAATTGGTGTAGCTGTGCTACAATAATTTCCGTATTTACATAGGATGAGGATCTGGTCCATTATGTATTTTGGCCATGGAATACAGCTCTGCCTTCTGCTCAGCAGGCTGGCTGTGAAGGCGGCCGCTGGGATTTGAACTTGGCATTCAGGGTCAAGCCGGGTGACACTGCAAAGCCTCCACACTCGGGCAAGTTTCCAAAGTTTCCAGGAAACCCATGTGACCTCCTGCTACCTGAGATTCCCTTGGATTGTTTCACTTAACTCGGATGGCTACCGGGGTCAGCATTTACTGTGGTTGCATAGAAAGGCTCGACCAGGTCCTACACCAGCCGGTGCCCTGTCAGTGATGGGGGACACCAGCACCCAGGCGAATGGATGGGAGGCAGCAATGAGCCAGCAGCTCAGATGGGATGTGCTGTCTTCAGGGTGAATTACCATATGATGAACTAGCTGCAGATTTTGAATGTCTGTATTCAGCTGTGAAGAGATTCTGCTGCTGTTGTGATTGACGTGGTTCATAAGATATGAAGGGTATTTCCATCTAGGGGATACAGTTTAAAGCAACCTTTAGAAAAGAGGTTCATTTATGGATCCTATACAGAATGGTTTTAAGCTCCTACTTGAGCAACAAAGATAATTAATACACTTAGGGAGGGTATTTTTTACTCAAATAAATAGTTTCAAATGGGTTGTCCTAAACTAATTGCAAGCTTACCTGTGTTAGTTTAATACAGAATGTGGGACTGATCCTTTTTTTCACTGTACAAATGCTTTTTAGTTTCCATCAACCCATGCTAATTGTTTCAGTTCTGAAAGAAACCTAAATAAAATCTCTAAGCATTATTCTAATAATGTTTATTCTATAAATTATAATTACAGGTTGTGCATTGATGATTAATGGAGAATATAATGAATTTTTGGAAATCAGTGCTGAAGTATTTTGTTACTCTAATAGCGTCTGTTAATATCTGTCAGTTCTTTATGGAAAAAATAATCTAGGCAAGTGTGGTGCTCTATCTATCACCTGTCTATCTGAGCATGATAAATGCAGGAAAAAACCTCAGAAGCATTGACATTGATACGAGTTTTCCATTGACTTCTATCAAAAAAGAAATAAACCCAGTTCAGGGGCCCAGCCAAGGTTTCTACTTGTAATAACTATTTTAAGCCTTTTTTTCCCCACAAAGTTATTACAGTATAGAAAGAAATGTAAACAGGCCAATCTCACTGCAATGCCACATATATCCAATATAAAAATTAAAAACAAAAGCAGGAAAACTGTAGTCTACAAACTTATTCCCTTTCATTTTCTAATCTGCCTAAGGAGCTGCCCAAACAATTGGGACCTTAAAGATTTTGATAAAATCTTGTTTTCCAGAATTCTGCAGAGCTGAAAAAGGCATAAAACCAGTGGCCAATATTTGTATACTTTTCCATTCCTCTCTCTCTCTTTTGTGTTTGACGTGCTTTAATATTAGATATTTCTGACTACAGACTTAGCCAGAAAAACAAAAAGAGGAAATACTACTCCAGCTTGGTTTGCTGAGGTGTTAAGAAGGCTGGTGGATAAATTCCCACAGTGTGTGATGTATCTGTGATCCTGCCACTTCACAGCCCCTTCTGTCTCCTCAGCCTCCCCCGTGCCTGTACTGCATCTGTGCATAATCAGGCCCTTAATGGGAAGAACAGAAACCTTTCTTTTACACTGTCTTATCTCAATATCCTTTGTTCGTGCCAAGCAGCAGCTTATGAATGCCAGCCACTTTTCTCTACCTCTATCTCGCTAAGGTTGTGTTTTTCAGTTCCAAGGGGAGAAACCTATCATTCCCAAACAATTGAAGAGATTTGTATCTGAACATAAACAAACAAAAGCTGTCCACAGGGAACATGGAAAATGTTTTTCTCTAGAGCGGCAGTTCCCGCGCATGCCCCCAAGTCCCTAGGGCCCTGCCGCGGCTGCTGCAGCAGTCCACCCTGGAGCCAATTTTAGATGGTGGGAAAGAACATCTCGGGGCTGGAGGGAGTGAGTGCACGGTAGGGAGGGCTGCTGCTCCTCCTGGGGCACTCCCTCTCTGTCCCTGCTAGGAGGTGCCTGGGGCTGGGCCAGTTGATGAGGAGAGGGGAGGAAGAGCTAGCCCTCTGAGCAGGGGGGTCCCAGGCTGTTGCCCGTCCTCCTCAGGCTGCCCCAAAAGAGCAGGGCGTGAGGGGAACCGAGGTCAGCTGGAGGGGAGGGCACATGCAAGTCTGGAGCTGGTGGACAGAGTATCTATGAGCAGAGGGCGAGGTGTGCAAATTGATGGGGATTAACTGATCATCTTCAAAAAGATAAATGGCGAAGTATTTTTGAAGTCCAGTCTAAGAACATCACTCCCACACACATGTCCAACAGTACTCCCTCCCACCCTTAATCCCTTCCTCCAGCCAACTTTAACTCTGCCTGTCATGATCTTAAACTCACAACCTAATTCTCTGCCTTTCTACTTGACAAATGTTGTTTCTCATGGTGTCTTTTCCCTCCTGTCAGCACTTTTTGTTCCACAAAGAAGGCCACAAACCTGCCTTAGTCCACTGTCCTCAGAATTCATAGACTATCTTAAGGTGGAAGGGACCCACAAAGATCCTTGAGTCCCACTCCCTGCTCCACAGGACAATTGTTTCTACAGCTTTTATCCACCAAGGTTTAAATGAATCTACTCCCTGCTGTGTGGCCCATGAGACACAAGAAGGGGCACATGCTGTTGGTTTTACTGGTGTGGTTCCTCTCCAGTCACAATGACATTTCAATTGCATCCTGTGTATAAAGAAATTCAGAACATCAAACTACATAAACATAAATAAGCAAAGTTTAGCTGAATTAAATTTTACACTCACTCTGAGGTAGTCTAGGCCAGAAAGTACTAAACACTTAGGAAACCTCAGACAAACTAATTTAATGCAAATGTATGGGTTTATATCTTGCCCTCTAACTAGAAATCTAATTACACCTCCAGGCCATTGGGTCACAGTTTGTGCCATTTCTTTTCCCTGTGAAGTGTCCAGGATATTTGTGATACATAGTGGGCCTGGACCTTTGAAGCGAGAAACTGCTTTTCCAGCATATTCACCGAGAAGAAGACAGGGCTGTAAACAGCAGAATCATGCAACATCCATCAGTAGCACTGCAGATAGGAAATATGAAGTATTAACCAAGACTCAGACATGGGCAACACAATCGTCAACAATTAGCTCTTGCAGGGAAGATCTGCAGCCGGTGTAGCTGCAATGGTTCGGGCAGTGATGTGCTGACTGAAACAATCTGGAAATGTACCTTTCCAGCCTGACAGCCTTTACTTTTGAGGGGGATATTTTGCTGTCCTTTTATGTACCTCATTACAGCCTATGTTATCTGACACGTACCCTCCACGTCATGGTGTTATCTCAAAATGCTCATCAGTTCAAAACTCTGCTTCTTTGGAAGAAGCAAACCAAATTACTAGCAAGGAGAGCAAACTTCGCAAGAGAAGCTGGCCTTTTGTTCCTCTGCTGACAGTTATATTCTGGTAGGTAATATGTCACAAATAATTAGACAGTTTGGTTTATTTCCCACCAGATTTTTTCCCTCAATAAAATACATTATAAGGCAACCTGTAAGAAACAGACATTTCGCCAAGATGCATGAGGCAAAGAGGCCTTTTATAATGCTGAATGCAGCTCTAAATGTAAACATTGTTTACATTTGAATGTGAATGCTCACAGAAGTGAAATATCAGAAAGGTGTGATTTGGCTCCTGTGGACGTCCTTAGATTTGTGTGACTGGCATTTCTCCCTGGGGTAATTTATAAACTAATATTCCCTGTTGTGAGAACATTGGCAGGCTTGAGGAGAGAATAGCTCCAATTTTCACTCTAACATGACTGGCTCACATCCAGAATCTGCAGAAAGAATTTGCCACAAAAATGAGATAAAAGGGAAATTCTTACAGATACAGTGTTAATGACACTATGCAAGAAAAAAGGCATGTTTTGAGTGAAGGTTTCTAAACACACCACACAGATAAATAAAGGTGCATGATATGGATTTGCAAAGTGGAATTTTTTAGATTACAAGCAAATATGACCTGTAGGTTGTACAAAAAACATATAAAGAAAATGGTATAAATGAGAAGAACATCTTGCTAACCCACAACACTAAGTGGACACTGGAAGCTGCGCAGATTCCCCTCTTAAATATTGGAATTTTTGATCTAGGTCAAAGGTTTCACAAGCTACATGAATCAACAGACATAGTAGGTTTGAAGATGTACACTGAACCTCTTTGGAACTTCTTAAAATAGAGTAACTGCTGAAACAAGATACAGTAGCGTTGCTGGCTGCCTGGACACCGTTCTATTTTAATAAGTGTCATGGATGCTTTGGGGCATATAAAAAATAAATGGCAGTAAGTAGGTACGAAGCCAAGCCTCTGTGACTTCCAGCAGAATTGCAATGCAAATAAACTTCAGTGAAGTCTTTCACAACCTCTCCAAGGTTATCTCTAGACCATTGTTTCCAGTCAACAATTTATAAACTTGGATTTGCTGATTATCCTTGCCTGGACAAGAGACTCCAGTTGCTAATGCTTTATATAACGTCAGACTTTGACAGGCGATTAACAGATGAAACTAACTAATTTCACCTTTATGAAGGTAACAGGGTAAGTTTGCTTTAAAAGTTTTTCATTTTCTTCTGTCGGTTTTACCTCTTTGCAGGTCCACGGTCTTCAATGAAGCTAAATACTATTCATTCTGGTATACATGAGAAAAGCAAATTAGGAGCAAGGGATTTAAAATGCAGGCAAAAAGACCCTTCCAAAATCCTGAGCAGGTTGGGTTTCAAAATAAATCCCCATGAATGAGAGGAAAAAAGATAATATATTAAGCATTGTCCCTGTTTTCTGGTCCTTCCACTCTTGCCCCATTGCCTCACATTAAAAAAAAAAAAAAAAAAGAAAAATTATTTAATATTTCAAATAACACAAATATATTTAGCCATTTATGTTCAAGGACTAGACATGGTTGCCAAATTGTATCTATGAAAAATTAGCATTTTCCTATTATTTTAACTCTACGAAATTATTTTTTGAAATTATCAAGTTGTCTGTGTAATGGACAATTGGCAAATAATTCACACATTATACCAACCACACGAAACTTTTAGTGTATGTATAAGTGCATGTGAAAGAGAATTTGTACAAGAAAGCACTAAGCATATCAGAGAAAATGTATACTCGAGAGAAAATCTTTAGATAATAGTGAGATGCAATAAAGGCATTCAGAACCCCTTGTATGTTCACACTAACATTGATTTGTTTTTATCTAGGAGATTGTGAATTGGTGGCACTCTAGAGGACAGTTAAACATGTGGACAGAACTTGGAGGAACATTTTTTCTCCAGCTATGTACATGAAAGGCATTTTATGAGAAGAAAGTTGCTGTAGTCACAGCCTAGCAAAGCAAACTTACTAATTAATTGCAGTCTGCACCACTTGCACTTAGCTACGTGCACTGGCTAACAACACCACATCCAGTGCTGGTTTGCAAACAAATTTAAATATTCAGTGCACAGCTTCTGGGAAAGAGGCCATCTTTCTTCATGCTGTAGCTTTGGGATGTAACATTTATTAGTGACTTATGCTTATTTCTCCTGGCTTTGTGATGCCAGGAGAATTAGCAGCATTTTGAATCCTCTAAGTGTGTGGTGTGTGTATATATATGCACACACACAGTAGGAATGGGGAAGGGAAAGAACTACCATGAGGGATGTAGCAGAGGGAGCCATGTGAAGATATGCCTGTGCAATGCTGGTTGGCAGTATGGCTGTCTGAAAAAACAAATTCTCCTTCGTGGCAAACACAGAGGTTTTAAAATCTCTTCATGCTCTGTGTTGGAATGAAAATTACTTCTGTTTTAAAAGTTCACCAAAAATAAATAAAAGCAAAGACTATCCCAACTCTGACTATCTAATAATCAGCCTCAATATCTTTCAATCGTCTCTGTGTCTCCTACCTCTTGGCCATTCCTTTTCTGCCAGGCTCAAAACCTTGACCCTCTGCTGATCCAACTCCCCTTCCCTATTCTTCTTTCCTACTCTCCAGAACAAATGATGCCTTATTTTTTGTTGGCCACTCATCCTGACGAATAGCTGCACTAAATTTGAAAGGGAAATGTTGAAAGCTTTTCCTGGACTGCTTATTGTGAACACTTGGAGATGACTGGTGTTAGCTTTATGCTGCATACTGCATCAAAGGTTCATGAACAAAAGGGTCCTTCTTCAGGCAAATAAATGTATTTTTTCCCTTCTTAAAACACTGCTCCTCAAAAAAATTCCTGCTCAATGTGTAGAACACTTATAGTAGCATCTCCAACTTGATAGGAAGAATTAAATACTTCTACTTGAAAGCAAAGAAAGAAAGAATAAACCTAGGTTAGGAAGAGTAAGTCTCAAGTATATACACTTCTTTAGAAATCTGACTTTATTACTGGATGAATAGTGTTCATCCCCAGGCATTGCCATAGCTTAAATCTCTGGACAATGAACAGAAATAATTTATAGACTTGTAGCCTCTTTACTAGCTAAGACTAAGCTTCCAGAAACTTTTCATGGCTGACCTAAAGTCATCAATTTGCAGCTTCTACTTCATAATATTCACTGTGATTCCTCTTATGTGTGTGCCCTCTCCTGCAAGTATGCTCTGGCTGGTTTACACTAGCCATGACTGAATTCATGCTTTCCAATAAGATTTGTGAAGGCATATGCTATGATGCTACAATGTACTTGAAATGATAAGTAAAATGACCCTTACAGCGTATGAACTTCAACTTTGCGTGTCTATAAATGCGAGGTACCATTATATGCTCTTCTAGGCCATGGAGACCATTTCTGCTCTTTAGTGTCTAATATAATTGGACTCTAATTTGTTCTACAGAAGGGATTAAATTGGAAGTACCTCCTACCTCCACCTCTTACACCTCTTAGAAGCATTTGATGTATGAGTTAATTTATTCCATCTCATAATTAATTATTTTCTCTCATTGTAAAAATGTACAATGTCATTTACATTGGCCGTGTTCATTTTACCATCAATATAGTAAGTGACATTTCCTGTAATTAAGTAGAAATATTACATTAAACAATTAAGATGCACATATAACAGAAGTGAGAAGTGAAACAGAACCAATTTGCTGTGAACACGCCAGTGCCCACCAAGATGTTAACTTCTCTAATCTGCACTTGAAGCTGTACAAGAAGTCAAAGAAATACACATAACTGGCATTGCTGGCAATCTGTGAATTTTAGGTGCCCACCTTGAATCAGCTTTAAAAAGCCACATGTTTTTGAGGATGACAGTTTAAGCAAAAATCACTGTTGTCAGACCACATTGTTATTTACGCTCTCCATGTACTTATAGCACAGTTTCATGATGCTACTTCTGCTCTGTCGTGGTCGTTATGGATTGCATCAAGACCATCATCCTTCTATATACTTTTTAGAATAATGGTAATAAAGATGAAAGATAGCCCAAAAGTGCAAGAACTACTCTACGAAGACCCTTGATTTGAAAGTACTGTACAATTTTGATCTTAAAAAAAGAATATTAGAATCAATAAAAAAGGGTGAAAGCACAGAAACATAGTCGATGATAGGGTCACTAATGCTGAAAAATGCTGCAATGAAAAGCCTAATCATCAAGACGGTTTGTTCCAATTAATTAAGAAAAATCAACAAATAAAAAACCAAATAAAGATCTGATGTCTCTTTTACCTCCTTTTCCCTTTTTCAACACAGATTGAAGAAATCTCTCCAATGCACAGTCTATTGAACTAGTAATATACTACACAAAGCTACCAAGAGACAATAATTGAATATCCAATCTATACCCTTTAAAGGATGTTAGACAGATACACAGAAGAACTGGAAGTATCATACTAGGTCAGACCTACAGAAGAAAAGACTGGGTCTGTCCAAGCATTAATGCTGGTTTTGAGACTGGTTGCCACCAGATAACTGAGAAGATGGCAGAAGACCCTTCTATCAAACAGATATGATATAGCTTGTCTCTTCTGCCAAGTATCCTCTGCTTTTGTACTGCAGCACTAGTCATTCAGGTTACATTGAGCCCTGGAGCACAATGGCCATTTTGATAAGTATTATTACATTTCTTGTATACCACACTTGTTATAACTCCAGGTACCACTGTTATCCATGAGAATATTCAGTCTCACTAGGAATCTTCATTGGTCTCATTTCCTCTGAGAATGAATTCTATTACCTAATTATATACTGTAGAAGAAAGTGTTTCCTTATAATGGCTTCCAGCTTGCCTTTTATTTTCCTTGTTATACTATTTATCAGCGAAAAGGGACATTCTCATTCTTCCATTTAAATAGCAGTCACTGTTTCACATACTATTGATACACTTGCTCTTATTCCTCTCCTTTCTGAATCAAACCATTTCATCTTTTCAAACTCTCCTCTTGGAAGTTTTTTCTTGTTTGTGATCACTCTCATTGTCTTTCTCAGAGCACTGTCTAATATATGATATACTCATTCAAGCATTTTATCTGTAAGATCCTTACCACTGCTTGTGACCCACCAGATACTTAATTTAAAGCACACAAATATTCCCTCTGCTCTCAGTGGGACTTTTTGTGTAATTAAATAAATGTTGAAGACATTGGTTGATGTTGCCAGATACATGTTTGTGCCTACAACCAAAAACACTCATACAGTTTTCTTAGTCACACTAGAAGGGCAATCTGTGTAGCTATTGATTTCAGCCACATACTCACATGCTTAAAAATAAGCCCACAGTTGAGCCTTTGCTTCTTCAGATTAGTGCCGATCTGCGTATGTTCCCTCTCAGAAGACCACACACTTAGTACATGAACACACTATGACAACAATCTGCATGGAAACAAAGTGATATTGAGGAAATAATGGGGAAAAAAATGTAAAAAGCAAACTGAATTATGAAGCCAAATTACTGCTAAACACAATGACAATAAATACTTTCAGCCACAGGCAATAAAATATTGCATCATTAATAAAGCTAAGTGGAGAAAAATTTTGCTTGTCACTTTCATTTATAACTTAAATTTTATACTTTAGCCTTACACGTTAGCTCAGTGCATTACACATCTCTCAGGCAATTCCCCTCTGGCCCCAGCGATCATGAGTTACTGTGGTTTCAAAAAATGGTGAACTGGGTAAATGGAAACTGATTTTCAAGGATGAAATAATGGCCTAATTCAAGACTGTAGCAGTGTTAAAGGAAAGACAGTTGAGACAGAGAAATAGCAAGGAAATGATGATATGGAGGTTAAAACTGCAAGTCCTCATGGATGTGGGAGAAAACCTGAGAGGAACTTACGGAGCATACTTAAGCTGTTGTGAGATCAATCATTCATGAGTTCGCACATGCTGTTGGTAATGGATACCAATAGCACTGTTCTTGACCTTCCCAGGGATCCAGACACCAAGCCCATTCCATGTCTTAGCTTGTAGAGGCTATTCAAGAGACACCAAATTCAAAGACAGGGCTGAAAAATTAGGTAAAGAGCTCTTCATTCTACCACCTGGTTCCAAGAAAGGTCGAGAAGAAATAGTAGCAAGTTATCTCAGTTATGCAGTGTAAGGGGCTGGTGTGTCAGTGGTGTTAGTGAAGAAGCACCTCAGTAACAACACATTTGGCTTTCTTTCATAGACATAAATCAGAATAACCCCATTTATGGCCGTAAACAAGAGTTATGGCTGTTTGGGATTTTGTCCTGTACATTCTTGGCATATCTCTAGTTCAAGCATCAAGTCTGGGGCGATCTGTTGGCTAGGGACCCAGTATAACAAGTCCTCCACATATGAACGAAATTTTTGAGGGAAAGGAAAGAAACAGCTGAAGACAAAACTCCTGGCATTACCAGCTTCAAGAGGAAATGAAAAACTCACCTGCAGGCCTCAAGGGAAACAGAGATCGAGGGATGCAAAAAGGACTAATCGGCTAAATGTGAAGCTTCCCTTGAGATCTCCCTTCTGCCCACTACAGAAACTAATTGGTGTTACCAGCTCCTGTCCTTTCAGCCATTTAAAAGAATATGGCATGTCTGCTAGAGACAGACATTAGTTTTGGTTTTATGGTATGAGTGACTGAGGAGTGAAATAGATCTTTTATTATTTTACTGCACTTATTTTCTTGTTCTATGCTTTTATGTGAGGGCACCTTATGGACACCCTGCTGTAAACTGCAGAGTCGTTTATGGTTTATTTCTCTAATATGTTTCATACTGAAGTTGAAAACTCTGTTGCAGTAGACAAAATTCAATCTAAGAAAGAGAGCAGCCTAGAAATAAAAGAGGAAAGAAAAATAGCAGGAGGAAATTCACATCAGCTGCAGCCTAAAGACATTGGTAGAGATTGTGAGGAGTCTTAGATTTACCTTCCAAGGGAGTAAATGAAAACGTTGCTCATTACTTTGGGCTTCAGTGCTGGCACCCCATAATGTCCATTTCATTTATCCAGTAGCAAAAGAACTTTCACAAAACTATCCCAAAGGAAAGACCATGCAAGAATCCTTGGAATTCACAAATCCCATAAATCCATCAATTAAACTAGTGTTATTAACAGTACCTCTTTATCTGAAATTTTTGTACATCTATATATACATTCGACAGCAACTGCAACTGTTTCCAGATTCCTAGTGATTCCCAGTATCATTACTGCTATTTGGTTTCAACCTTCTTAACTTAAGCTCTGACTAGAACACATGGGGCTTCCTTGGATCAGGAAAGATTGATACTGGCAGGCTGGAGATCAAAAGGAAAGATTCATTATAAAGATAAATAAACGTACATCTCACCAGTATCATCTGAAACCGTCCAGATTACAAGAATCTTGTGTTAGCTTTTGTGTTAAAAATTACTGTTTGCTACATTGACTAACTGAGTTCATTTTCGCAGTTAAACTTTTCTCTATAAACAGTGTTAAAAAGTGTTTCTTATAACCTAAATATAGAACAGACCTGTCCCTTGCCTATTACATGCCATAATTGACATCTTTATGCACTGCCAGGCTGTAAGGAATTAGTCCATCACATTATGTAACTATACACCAAAGTCAATTCTACTGTAAAATGTGCATGTATCTAATCCTAAACCTAGTCTTAAATCTTTTAAGTAAATATTTACATATACTTCTGTATTTTATCTGGAGGGAGCTAAGCCTTAATTTTATAGATAGAAATCTGATTATAGAAAACTGAATAATTCAGTTACTGCCATATGCTTTCCCATATGGTTTAATTGGAGATTACCATTAACTTCAATGGGTCTGTATCAAACCATTAGAAAGGTGCATGAAAATTAGATATCCGAGTCACTTAAATCTGAATTTGAGTGAATTTGAATGTCTTTAAACAAAACTTTTCCCATTGAAACCACATGATTTGGAACACATTAATATATCAACATATCCATTGGTAGATTTCATATTATTAAAACTTGTTTGCATTGGAATTTTGTGATCTGTATATTTAAACACTGCTAATGGGGCCCGGGTTTAGTTCTTTTGCCTATTAAATAACTCGTCAGATACAAAAGCTGCCTTCTGACTTTGCACTTTATTGATTCTTACTGAATTCTCAGAGAACTACAATCCTGCACTCTGAAAATAAAATGCACCCCTATTTCATTAATTTTTTTTCTTATTACTTCAGATCTGTTGTAATTTTGTAGGTTTCTACATATTGAAGAAACAGGCCTGAGCTACACAGGGTGACAGATCCAAAACAATCTCAAAAAGGGGTGCTCCAGACCTCCTGCAGTTCTTTAATCCTCTTGATATAATGCACTGTGATAGATACCAGCATTTTAGAAACTAGTGTTTTTGATAGCATTACTGTACCAGAAAGCAACTCGGTGGATGTCTCACTCATGAATGAATGACTGGCTGAGATGTTCTTTTTGGTAGTCACTGATTTATGGATCAAGCTGTCACTGTTCAGCTGTGGTGATGTTCCTGTGCTTACTTCCAACAAGCACATGCCTGAATAATCTTTGCTATAATTATAGACAGGTAGCTGAAGGCAAGAACCAAATGAAATAATCACAAGGATGGAAAAAAGCAAGGGAAGGGAAAGAAAAACAACAATTTACTATGAAGATTATCTACTGAATAATCCCCACAGAGCATCGTCTGGATCTTGAGTCCAGTCAATGTACCTGTCAATTTTAACATTGAAAAATTATTTTGAAATCTGAGCAAAATATCTAGTTCTCAGACTATTTCTGATGTCTCTCATATTCGGTTCATCTAGTGTCTGGTCCAGTGGGAACCCAATTTCATCTGGATTTTCCAAGGGCAATAACATCATTTTAGTTCACATTATTCTGTCTTATTTTCAGACTATTTTTGTCTGCATGTCAACTTCTTAATGGGGGGTGGGGTGGGTGGTGTCATTATTTCATCTCATCTTTTCTGCTTTCCAAATATTTTTTTTCTTCTGAGTCCCTAATTCAGTAGTCTTCTGTCCACAGATACCTTCTTATCATCTCACATAACACAAGAGGTGCCAAAAAGCTTTCCTGTGTTGGAGAATTGCCTGCATCATGACTTGCATAATTTTCATTGGATCCTGTCTCTCTTCACTGTCCCAGCATCCACAGGAGTATTTTGCTCCAGCTGTGTGAAGTACATATTGTCCTTTCTTCCTCACTGGCCAGCAGGCTGGAACAGCCAAATGGCCTAATCATGGGCCTATATAATTTGTAAATTAGCATCACATAATATCACTGCAGATTGTTCTCATCATCTCTGTGATTTACATGTACTTTTCTGGATAAGACTCATTAGACTTCTACAATTCAGGATGTAAAGTACAGTTTCCCAGGCTTAATGGAGTCAATGGATATCTAGTAAACATAGCAAGTAGAGCATAGAATGGCACACCTCTTTTCCTAAAGTAAACATCTAAAATATGTTAAGAGTTAGTGCACTCTAAAAATGCTTCTGTCTCTCCAGTGGCTTTAAAGGGAACTCACTCACCCACCCAGCTGTAGACATTTATGCTGTGGACTTCTAAATTATGGGATGGGTACCTCCCCTTAAAGACCACATCCTTGTTTTCATCAGAAGTCAGCAATGAAAAGAGTTACTATCACAGTGCAAATAATAAACCATAAAACTAATTGAAGCTTTAGGCTGTGAAACAATCTTCTCAGGGAAGTGGTGGAAAACTATTTGTAACATCAGAGGCTAACCAGGGCAAAGATACAGAAAATATGTTTTTGTGATTAAAAATATTTACCAATGCTAAAGCTTCCCATGAAGAAGTTTCTTGCTACCGTCTAAACAAAAATGACCAAACTAGTCCAAACTCACAAATCTTCTATAAATAAGTATGTTCCGAGTTTCTATTCCATATCCTGATATCACCATAAGACTGTTATGCTGACATAGCAACTGCAGTGAAATAGGGAAACAAAATCATAGAAACTGAAACTACTGTACAGAAGACTGGCTCTATTTTTGTCTATTTCTTTGAGATGGAAGCTTTTATTTAATTGGCAATAGTTACCTTTAACTGTCAGATGCAAAGAGTATTTTCTGTTGCTGGTGTCCCTTGAGGCAATTAAATATGAACACTCAGGATGAGTCCTCTGTCTTTCAGGAATCTTATGTGAAAAATTCTTGGTTTTGATAAACGTACAGTGATTTTTGTGGTTGAAAGCCCTTCAGATTCCTCAGGCCAGCTCTCTGCTTTGGATCCTAACAGAAAAAAGGTCTTAAATCAGGCACAATGATAAATGAAGAAATCAGTGTAGAAGCTGTCCTTAGTTTTAAAGTATATATTAAAATATATATATATATATTTCCCTACCCAAATTAAAAGAAAACATGAATACACATTTTACTTCATAACTTTTCTTGGAAAAGTTTATTCCCATGCCCAAAAGACTACAAATAGTGGTGGTCATCTCACTAGAGTGAAAATAATTAAGCAATATCCAGGAGTAATATGTTCTTATTTATAGTAGTACTTAGATAGTAATCACTTGGTAGTCCAGTAATATTCCAGGAGTACTTATTTCTGACAATCATTTAACTCAAGCCTGGGTTAAAGTAAGTTGCAGCACTGCTTCTTCATCTGTACGATTAAACACGGACTCAACCAGCCCAGCTGAAAAAGTTGTGATTGAAGTTTCTTTTGTCTTTTGTGCTCAAAATCATGCAAAATTATTTCAGTGGTGGATTTGATACACCCTTCTAGTGCTACAAAAAGAACTAATAAGGTTGTCCAGTTCTGTAGCAAGGAAACCATAATGGTATAGCTTTAACAGTTAAGTGACAACAGAGGTAAAGGTCATCTATGTGCAACCACAATAAATAAAGAATGAGTTATCACCTAGAAATGATCCTCCTTGGAGAGGATAAAACTGTGTGGGACAAGAGATAAGTAGAACATCTTCTACACACTACTAATCTCCTTTGGAACACTTGCAGTGATGAGGCAGCTGATAGATGTCTCAGAAACACAAAAAAATGTTACAGAGACAAGGAAGGTGAAACGCAAAACAAAGTAATAGAAGAGAAGCAATTACTGCAACCACAGTGAAAAACTCAATAAAACTCAATATTCTCCCAAAGGAATTTATTCTCAGTAAGTTTTTGACCTCACATAAGGCTTCCTCTTATGTTTGAATGTAAGAATCTATCCTTACATAGATCCATTGAAATGGATCTACCACAGCAGGTAATCTGGAGAGGAAAATTCTAGATCATTTTCTGTTATAGGAATTAAAGGATTAAGCACCTTCACTCAATGAGTGTTGTCATATGTTCCCGTGCAGCAGAGTGGGACATCCTTAGCAAACAGTACGGTCGCTATCTGCTTCCCCTTTCTGAGAGCTCACCTTTGCTACTTGGCCCTTTATTAATTAACAATGGACAGGCTAAAAAGCACAGTGGCCTCTCTAACAAAGACAAGACAGTCCAAGATACAGACCAAAATATTCACATGATAGAGATGAAGGGTTTGGTTTCGTTTATTCCGTGGGCCAAGGCACACAAACTTGTATTCCCCAAGCTAGTCCCTGAACTGGAAGTACAACTGTGGCATGCTCAAAAGCATTATAGTATGGTATTGTGCCTGAGCTAAGCCCTGTCAAGAGCGGAAAGGAAGAATATAAATAATTTATGACAACATCAAGAGTCTTTTATCTGACCAAAGTGTGTAAAAAAGCATCCACGAAAATAAGAATCCAGGGCCAATGTCTCTCACTAGATACATGCAAAGTGCTACTAAACCTTTCCAAAATAAAGACAGAGATTTTTAATGACACCTATTGTGTTTTATTCCCTTTGATTTAAATAATAACCAAGAGACTCCTACCAAAATGCTCAAAACACCCTGATGCACCATTAGCAATACAATTAAATCACAGCAGCGTTAAACACCTCATCAAGAGCTCAGCCAACCTACGAAATTACTTTTCTATCCTTTCATTCCCTAGAAACTTCCACTCAGTTCCTGTCCATCTCATTTCCTCAGCGATCTTTGAGAGTCCCTGAGCAACTGTAATGGAACCACGGAGGATTGAAGGCATTGACAGAAACCCAGTCCAGTCTGTTAAAGGTATTTGTCAATGGAGATAGATGAAGAAGCACGAAGCTATACAGCTTTTCAGGCAAGTCAGATAAGGGAGCAGTAACAGACTCTGTAGCTGTGTAAAGCAACTACTGTCTTGTACTTTGACTTTCTCTGGAAAAAGCAAAGTCCTGCCCGTTACATATAATTTACTATTTCCCTCCCAAGGCATTTCTCAAAAACACTCAGCAAAAAATACTACCTCTGAATCATACATATCTGAGAAAGAATTACTCCCCTCCTGGAGAGTCAGGGCAGAAAAACCAGAACCCCAAGTCACAGTTCTCCTTCCAGACTGTCTCTGACTGCTGGCCCCAAGGTCCACAGAGCATTTACTCTACGGTAGCAAAGACGCAAGGCCACTCCTCTGCTATGACTTTTACACCGCCAGTGGACAAGTGCCAGCCAACAGACCTCTCTGGAGTACTCTGGCTGCTAGCGCTGCTTCACTCTCACCCCACTGACACAATCTCAGAAGGATCTATAAATAACCAAAAGAATTCAGTCAGTGCTGAAATAAACACAAGGGGCCAGATTGTATTGGTGTAACTGAGACGAGGAATGCATTTGGGCTGTTGGTGTTCATCTTACAATCGGGTTGCAGCAATGGGCAGATGTCTGTAACACACTGACCTGGCATACCATGGAGAAATAGAAGTCAGCCACTGTGTGATCTGTACTTACACTCAGTAAACAATTAAACCGAAGATGTTTCCTTAGCAGTTTCCAACAATGTTAATGCTGCGTTCTGACCCAGTTTCTCCGAAAATGGGAAGCAACATTTAATTGTCATGGTACCTTTCTTTTCTTACACTTGGATTCATCTACTCTGGAGACCATGCAGCTAAACCACCAGCTTGATCTTCAACACTTTGGCCAGCTATCTGCTCAGCTTCTCTAGTACTTCTTGCATCACCATTTTAATCAAGAGAAAGAATGGCTGATTGCCCTGCAAAGAAGTACCTCTGAATAAAATAAAAAAAAATGCTTCACATTCCCTCTGTTCAAACAATGCCTACAGCCATAGAGTGGGTGACATTACTGAGAACAATGACATCTATTCAAATTTGTAAAGCAAGCATTTGATAGACGTGCTTCCTCTGACACAATAACTTCACTGAATGAGCTGTTAGCTTATCTAGCTTCTACACTTTGAAGTATACAGTTCGAAAAAGTCAAGCACATACCAGCAGCCCTAAACTCGAGTTTATTAGCTTGAGAAATGTTTGCAATTTCACACTGAAAAGAACCAAAAATGTGACAGCTTATTTTATTTGCTCAGCTTTTGCTGACTGAAAGAAGTGACAGTGAGCATTAATTTACCATGCAGTTATGAGATCAGCAGAGTGATGAATTTCTAAGAATCATCTTTCTTAGACCATATTACATAATATACTTTGCTGTATTCGCAGTTGACATCCCACAACACTTAATCCTATGGAAGATGTCACCTAACATGGATACATCATGTACGTTTGTCTAAAAGATCAGTGCATATGGTACCTATCTCTCTATATTTAGGCCTGCAGCTGATGTTGATGCCACTAGAAATTATTTTATCAAGTCAGTCAGTCATTCAGATATTGCTGGCTATGAAAAATTTCCAGTCGGATGGGACAACTCACAAAAATAAGCAAACAAGTAAACGCTCTATTAAAAAAAAAAGTTTCTAAGTTACCCAGAACCTACTATCTTAAGTGGGGAAAAGAGGGAAAGACCCAAAAGAACAGACCTTAGCTGATCCAGACCACTCTTGCTTTGGGAAGAAAGATGCTTTTTTGGTAACACACATAGACTCTAGTCCTTACTGCAGCTAAAGAACCATCCCTGTTATAATATGTAACAAAATCTAAATGATGGAATTCAATAACATTGTAAATCACACGTTTTGTTTGTGTAAACATCAAATAGTTTGCAATGCTTGCTGATTTTTGAACTTCATGGAGCCTGTTTTTTTAATAGAGTTGTAGTCTGATTCCTTACAAGATTTCAATACATATTTTTTAAAAGATGAGACTGACTGCCAACACAATAAAAGTATTTATACTGAAAGGGAGAAATGACGTCTTTTAAGATCATCAGGAGCATTAAAAAGGATTTACAAACATAACAGATTTACGAACTATACACCAAATGTTGCCATTGGATTTGCAGAGAGTCCAGGCCAATTTCCATTAAGTGACCATAGCAGCTCCACAAAGAATACAAAGATAGAAAGATATATCCTGTCCTGTTAAATATTTCTTAAAGCGTTTCTTAAGCATTTCTTCAAAAATCTCATCTCTAATCAGCTATGGAATATTAATTTATAGTATTTCAGAACATGCAATCAAAAGCAGTTACAACTACATTGTGATACAAATGTGGTTTGCCTGCACCATTTAACAATAGTCTCATTTTTACTATGAGGTGATAATAATTTCAGTTTATTTTAACTGTTCTTCTATTGGGCTTCGAAAAAGACAGGAATATCTCTATTTTAACTATGATAGTGGAGCCAACATTCTCATTTTGTGATGAAAATACAGCTGTATTAGTGATCTCAGATGATTAGGGCTATGTACAGTCATCCTCAAGTCAGTGCGTGGAAGACAGACTGGGGAAATGGCTTGTATTGTTTCATTCAATAACACAGATTTTCAAAAGTTTGATTTTTTATTATCTTTTCCCCATGCAGAACAGGCCAATTGCCAATTTACCACATATCCTTTGTGATTATTTCAAATTATTCTGATCATTCCATATTATAGGTTATATGAGAATTGTATGTGTACCAGACAACTTCCAGCTGTCTAGTATTAGTTCAGTAATGAAAATGCATTACTGAGTCAATTAGAAATCCATTGAGGTCTATTGTAAAGTTTTCATTGATAACAAGAGGTTTTCTGCAGCTAAAAATCTTTTCTAGAACAAGAGAAAAATTGGTCCCATTGTAGAATAACCAAAACTTTTTTTTTTTACAGTGTGACAAGAGCTAAACCTCACAGTAATGCCAGACCTAGCTTTCAGGAGGAACACAGGCAATACCGAAACTTGGATAAATCTTTAAAACATGACATGAATTGCTTATGTAGTTTCAGTAAATAGATGGAAAAGAAATGGCTTTAGGCAACTATACAGACAGATCATTAAAATCTAAACAGCTATAATATCTCTATTAAAAGAATAAAAAAGTGACAGCTTTGAATGATGTCAGTGTTATTTTTCTTGAGTACATTACAAAGAGCTTTCAGCATGCCTGCAGATATGTAAGTAATCATTACCTACACATAAAAGGTCAAGAACCATCTAAACTACAGGGGTTTATGCAAGCCAAAGGTTTGGTTAACTATTCAGTGGCTGATGATGTCATTACAGAGCATCTTATCAAGTGAGTCAGTTGAGCAGGAAATCAAGAATGTTTCAGCTTAAACAATCCTTCAGCAAGGGCTGCCTGGCTCAGAAGTCCTGTTTAATGAACTTGTAAACTGCACTATAAAGCTGAAGGAAAATCTGACTCCTCATTTTCCTTGTTTATACCTTCTTTAGGAAACATCTGCTAGCCATTCTGCTGCTGCTTCTTCCCCTCCCCCCTGCCTTTTCTTCCCCTGCTATAATTATTTCTTACATTGCTATTGATTTGGCGATTGAAGGTTTAGGCAATCTTTTAGTCTTTAAAACCTGGCATTTCTGGGTGTAGTTGAGATCACCTAAGCAATGAAGAAACTGACAACTGTTTGTTGGAATGTAGCTGGGGGGAATGATTTTTTTCCCCAGGGGGTAGAATTGTGACCTGGTTACGTGGCAAGAACAGAAAGGAGCTTTTTTTGAAGGTTTTACCCTTCTTGTAACTCTGCCACCACATGTATACAATCCTGAGCTATTAGGATGACAGAAAACGCAGTCTGAAAGCTCCGTGCAAGCCTGACTGCTACAAATCTGAGATTTTAACAAGTGTTATATTGGCGAGTTGTGTAGCCCCAACTTTCCTCTGGAATTCAAAAGGTCACTGCAGACACCAAATAAGGCTTCAAACCTTTTAAGACCTGCTGTGAAGGACAGCTGGCACGGCACGCAGAACTCTGCCACTGAGTGATAAAAGAATGAAGTGAATATTTTAGCAGTGAGCTGTCACTAATTAACACAAAATTTATTTACTTGAAAGATAAATATATTTGGAAATGGTAAATGCTCCAGAAAGAATGTTTGGCCATCAATTGTGCAAGTAAGTATTAGTTAAGTAGGAAATACACAAGACGTGCCTTGGCTAGGATCTGAAGCACTGAGGCTGAGTACCTCCAGACTTTGAGACATGAAGCGTTGAATCGGATGACAAATCCACACTGACTGCAGAAAATCTGCTGGTTGCAGTGGAATGACCTCTGATTCACACCCTTTTAAAATGCGAGAAGAGTAGCATTTTCTGAGTGTCATGCCTAACACTTGCACTTTCCTGCAACTCCACAGCCTGGTGACACCAACCTCCAGGTGCTGTGGAACACCAGCACTTTGAAACAGCAATACCAGAGATTTTAATCCAGTGGATTACAAAAATGAGGTACTAGGAAAAGCCAAACTCCTACGTACTGGGCATGACAGCACTGACAGTACTGCCTTGCACTTCCAGCAGGTTCAGGGGTGTGCAGGATTTGAACAGAGAGGTTAAAAATAAAGTTCCCACTGATTTTTTTCTCCTTCAAGGATATTTCATATTATTTCTTTGCTCGTGGAAAGTTTTTATATACCTGAAATTCTGATTTCTGTGGTTTTCTCTTGTATAAATGTAAAACAGAGCAGTGCTGAAGCATTTTCTGCTACTACAGAATAATCTTATAAGGTTCCTACCCAGTCAAATGGCACTTGAAAAAAGGGTGCTGAAAAACTGAAGGCTATGGGAAGTCCTACATAGATATACTACTTGGGTACTGGGAGGAGCATACAGATATCGATAATTAATCATTATAATTTGAAAGCACTTCTTTGAAAATAACCTTTAAAAGGCACCACAAGGATTTCCTCTGGAAAGATGTTCAAGATGGCCACGTTGCCCCAACATTAAGTCAAAAATGTCTCCTTAGGCATTAAATATATTTAAAACCTGTGGTAACATAGAGACAACTTATTGTGGATACCTTCATGGAAGACAACATCCCATGCTAGCAAATCATAAGCCATCTTTCCTCTGTGTGGCCACCAAAAACAGCATGTGTGGTCACCATGTCAAATCATATTCTCCCAGATAACTCCAATACAATGCTTTAACAGTCACTGTCAGTACGCAGTAGCCACATCTCAACACAAAACACCTTTGAGAACATCCAGCCCAGGATATTGATGTACAGCACCAAACCCACTCAAGCTAATAAGTAAAAAGTCAAATTGCTGGACAAGTGGGCTACACTCTAAGAAACCGTCTGCCAGTGTACATCCTTCACACTTGCAAATTACCAAAGCCTTGCAGGCAATGGCAGACAATCATTTTAAACTGTCTCAATGTGCTGCCTAGCCAGTCTTCAGAGCAACTGGAAAGCACATACACAGGTTCTCCAGGAAGGCATCTGAGACAGTGAAAGAGATGTGGTGTTTATCAAGGTGCTGACTGAATGGATTCTACTGTGTTAACTGAGAATCCATCTGCTTTTGCCAGATGTTAAATAATTAACCTCATCTCAGCATGACATAATTTATTCTTAATGTATCCTTTTTTCTTCAGACTCGTTTCAGTTTACACAATTAACCCAAAGCCAAGAAATAGATGTGAGCCATTCCATATGGCATCATGCCTTGTTCCCAAGTGAGAACGTATATAAGAACTAGATATTCATAAGTCTATCAGTAAGGCTACCTTGGCTCTTTGTGTCACTGGGTTCAACTGAAATATATTCAGTGCAAAACCACTGCAAAGGGAGGTGAGCCTAAAACACAGTAGCAGTACCTCAGATCTTGTACAACTCCAGGACTCCTCACTCTACAGTACAATTTAGTGAAGCTTTTGGATGCTTAGATGTCATCCAACAGAGAAAATCCACTGAAGTGTTGCAGCACTCTAAAGCTGCCCCTCCAATGGAAGCTGTACGAAAGAGAATGTCAAAAATTTCTACGTCATCCTAAGACACCCTGTAACAAAGAAATTCACCAGTCACAAAATCTAGACAATGTATCACCCTTTTGAGTCTCTGCAATAACACACAGGGAAGATGAATGGAAACATAAGATTGTCCTTTTGTCTGCTTTTCCCTTACAAATCTTAAATTCAAAACACATTCTGTACAGTATAATAAAACTTCAGAAGCACTAATGCATAGTCTATAGGACTGAAAAGAGAAGCAAAGAAGTGGGCAGTCTCAGAATGGGTCTCTTTGTAATTGCCTACTGCAGCTGGAATGAAACATTCTACTTAAATCATGCTTTATTCTGTGTTTTTTCTTTTAGTTTCAGAAGTGTAGAGACACTACCAAAATGAAACATTCAGGCTCCACTCTGTGTTAAATGACTGAAGATGATGTGCTTCCATGTAGTACAGTATCTCATTAAATCAGGGCCTAATCAAGCCATAAATGAAACATGTCAAGGCACTGGAAGCTGAACTGTCTCATTACTATCCGACCTCCACTTTCAGAAAAACTCCATAAAGACCAACTTTCAAAGAAGTAATTTTTTTTTTTTTGTGAAGAATATGGTGGTGAATAGTGTATCGTTATGGTAAAGGGTTACTTCAGTGTACTCAGGAAGGGTTTGAAGTTTAATTGTGCATGATGCACTGTAACTTCAGAGCACTTTCAATTCAGATTAGCTTAACAGAAATTGAAAATAACAGCAAATCTACATCTGAACTGAAAGGTAGGATCCATCCTGCCTATTAATCTGTGTTCTGCCGAACCAGTGCTTGATTCCAGTAGTCATCAACCTCTGACTCTCAACCTACAGATGTGATGTCAACTCTGCTGCTTTGAGGGCCATATTCTGCCCCGTATTTGATAGTATATTTGGGACCAACATGGTGAAACAACTGAATGTAGGAAATCCATTAGCAGCAACTTCACAATTCCTTAGAACTTCTTTTCGTTTCTTCTGAAACATGTTTTTTCCCTCTGTTACCTCTTAGTATTGTCAAGTCTAGAGAAGGAGACATGAAGAACACAAAAATTTTTCCAGCATACCTCTGTTTCAGGGATGAGAAGAAAGATATGCACAAATTTGGCGTGACTGAGGCTAAATATAAACTGATCCTATATTTCTTTGCAAATGAACCTTGATAGAAATCTCCAGCATCTTCAATTTCCTGGCCACTGTTTCTTAATTATAGAGCTTCCAATAAGATCGTTTACAAGAACTGTATCAAAGGATGGCAGACAATTCTGATGTAGATAGTAGCAAAAATCTGACATCTAGCATCTTGCATGGGAGGACAGGTTGCAAAATAAAGCCCCAAATTCTTATAAATATTATCATGGGATCTTCAAATGTTCAGATAAAGTAGACGTGACCTCAAGCCTTAGCATCTCCTCCAAAAAGCACAAATAATAATAATAAAAAGTGCTGATAATAAATATTATTAAATATAAGGAAAAAGCGTAAGACACTCACTGAGCATTTTGGAGAGCTGCAGGACTGAGATGACCTTTTTGTAATGTTGGAAAGTTTTCTGAAAAGAAACGTTTAAGTTTCATAAGCAGAGAGCTTAACTCCCAGCATTACAGAAGTCAGTGGGAGTTCTGCCATTGACTTAGCAGATCACACTTTTTTAAGTGACTGAAAAAGAGGAAAGCATGTAACATAGTATTTGGAAGTGCTGAATTTGCTGGAAAATGTCCTGGAAGAGTAAGGTTGCAAACATGAAGCATACGTGTAATTTGAGCAAAGGGGCTCCTCACATGCAGAAAGCTAAACACATTACCAACTTGTCATGAAACTGGGATCTTGAACATTCTTAAAGAGAGGTCGTATGTGCACGTCTGCTTGGAGGATACCTCATCACCAAGTTTGTCACTTCTTAGATTTCATTAAGAGACAGCTATTACATTAATCTTGGTATCAATAATACACCATAACTGAATCTTTTGCATTTTGCTTTTTCAGCTTTTTGGGATCTTTCTCTTCAATAAACTTCTCTCCTTCTCCCTTTGGAAATGAGAAGTTTTACATTAAGAAAGAGGATTCAATAATTAATACTGTAAGTTAATTTAATGCACAGAATTTGTTCTTACATCATGGTTGGTGGCCAAAAATTACATAATTTTTCTGTCAGAAATATCACTTAACTTTGTTGGTTTTCTGTTATCATGACCTTGTGCAGTACTTGGCTTTATTTTTAAATGTGTTGAAGCTTTCTTTCCTCAAAATCAGAAAACTCCAAAACTAGCATTCCTAGCATGCAACAAAGTTCACTCTTTCTGTAGTATCTCTCAAGACAGATTACATTTACAAAAAAAAAAAAGAAAAGAAAAAGGATGCGGTATACCAGTGAAGGGCGTCTGGTGTTAGTTTTAAAAATTGAATCTACATAAAATAACAGACAAAGTCTAAAAAGTGCAAAACGGGTAATAAATTGTACTCTTCTATTTCCAGAGCAAGTTTCATTTTTTCAAAAAGGAAAGTCGCAAATGACAAAGTGTCCCCAATTTCCAAAAGCAATGACTGATATAGGCCAATACTAGTAATACATTTCAGTTTTGGAAAATGGTGAAAGTCAATCAAAGCAAAATACTGCTGTTGCAGTCACCCAAGCATGTGTCTGACTTTAAGTATAAGAACTGGGGTCCAGTGTCCATGGGCTTACCTGCATGCATCCCAAGACTTAAATTTCAGTAAGTATTGCTCACATGCCTGTTATAAATATTGCTTCAGTTCTGCTCCTATGAATCAGAACAGTTGTGGGTTTTCAGTATTGCATGTGAGATGCAGTGTACACACACACATAAAAGAAATGTATCTCCCCATTTAAGGAAATAAAAATGTCCTTATAAATGTCCAAAGCCTATCAGCAACAATACGTGTCAGCCAACATTATTGCTTTTTTATCACAGCTGTACTCTTTATCATGTTTGAATACTGCTTCTTCCCGTCAGTGTACTTCTGCTGTTTATCCCTTTGCTCTGTCTTTGCATTCTGTCTGTGTAAGTATAATAAATGTGTAATACAACTGGTATTTCAGCCAGCGAAACCAGCAATCACTCCCTAGTGCTGGCATTTCACCTGTGACTCAGCACCCTGGAATCCTGCCGGATGCTGAGCTCTGCTGTTCTCAGGCTGTGGCCCCAGCTGTAACCAAGCAGGGGACAGGTATCAGACGCCACCAGCGACACTATGCACACTGCTGGCTGTTACTAAATGTTATTTGTCTCAGTGACGCTACAAATCGGACTATGATGCTATTGAGTACCAGTGAAATTTTGAAAATATGGTTCAAATGTCCTCATCACATTTTTTAACTTCTGTAAAAAAAGCTAAATCTTCCCTTCTTCCTCTTCCCTCCTCCTGCCAAGTCATGTCACTGATCAAGTGACATGGGAGCCATCATGTGACTGTTGAAATCCCATGCAGATGGTCTGAAGGGTTTTTTTTATGTAAAGAGAAAAAGTTTTCTTTATGTAAAGAAAAAAACCCACAAAGTAAAATATTCTGCAAGATTGTTTCAAACATTCAGTTTGTCTCTGCTTCGTTGGAATGTTATTTTCAGAAAAAGGCTGAATCTGCAAAGTTTCTCCAAGCGCTAGCCTTGTTAACTCCCATGGTTTTATCAAGAGTCTCGTGATACTTGCTGTCCTGCTAGAAGCCTCGCTGCAGCATGGAAAATATTAGAGAATCCACTATTCCATGATGAAACAAACCGAACTCAGACTTCACAGCTGGGAAGAAAACTCACAATACATAGACCCTACAGCTCAAAAAGCTAAATTCATAAATTTGTGAGGGTGAAGGTGGAGGCAACTTAGAGGTTTATGTTTGTTATCAGCAATTTTAGCATGTAGCCTGGGCTCGTGGCTCTAGTATATGTGATGGCCTTGTTATAAAGCATTGGCCAGCAGCAGAACCCAGACCCAGACGTATTTAAAATTTCAAAATTCCCCAAGGCTGGGTTGGGCCCTGTGAGGACAGCACACAGTCAGAAGTGGCGTGAAGATGCCCATCACCAGAACAAGCAAGACGAAGCCCAGCCCAGCTCGTAGGCATGAAAAAGCTAAGCCATCACTCACTTCCCCATTCGACAGACAAGATGCAAGAAGGAACAAAAGTCATAGTGTTGCATCACTCACCCCCTTATCTGAGGAGGAGGACTGGCAACTTGTCAGGACCTTTCACTCTATTTTTTTTTTTATTTTTTTTTTTTACTCTGTGTATGCAGAAAAGAAAAAGGAGGAATCCAGCGCTCAGGTTTTCATTGCTAATAAGTTATTGCAGAGTGACTAGGGAAAGGCATGCCTTAAAAACACCAACATTGGCACCTACTACTTTGTTTTGCAAAGGACTTTATCCTGTCTGCCCCTCCCCCTCTTCCACACGCGCACTCACACGCACACACTTCTGGCATTTTTCTGTTCCTGTCATTGTTTTCATCAGTGATATAAGAATGTCTCCAGCCTCATTTTCAACACATTTTCTTAAACATTGTGGAGACCGACTTATTTTCCTAAAAGCCTTTCCCTTGCATTCTACTTAAAAAAACGGGGAAAGAGATTTTGAGAGAAAGAGAAACTACCTCTATCCCACAGCAACTGTGGTAGGGAGAGTTTTTCAGCCCTTAGAGGTCCCTAGAGAACTTTGAACACATTTACTAATATCAAAGCAGGGCAATAGCTTTTCAATGACATCATCTTCCCACTCCCTGTAACTGAGAACTCACCGTTCCCTGAACTAGATAGTCAGGAGGTTTGAGTGCCAAAGGTCTTACACTATAGTTTCACCTACAAGTAATGGGATTTTCAGGCAGTCAGTGGCTGACCTGCTGCATTTGATATACTTTGTCAGTGGCAAAGTTCTTTGCTGTCTACACATCCATACTAAAGAGTTACCCATGTCAAACTGCAAGGTTTATTTTAAAACAGCCCTAACAGGCTTGAATCCTGTATTAAAATGATATGTGTTCTTAAAAAAATGCATGCGTGAGAGTCTTAATATCCAAACTTAGGGCTCAGTTATATCCACAGACTGATTCTGGGAGTCAATCAGTGCATGGACAGAGAAAGTTGCCCACAGCAGAATGAAGGTATGTGGCAGCAAACCCTTGTAAAAAGTGAATCTTTAGGCTGCAGTGGCTGACATGTTACACTGAAAATAAAGACAGTCTCAGGCAAATACAAATCCTTTCCACTGATATAGCCTGGAACACTGTAAGTGCAGTTTACAGCCAACATTTGTTCTGTTTTAGGGAAAAAAGAAACATATATAAACAACTGTTCCATTCCATCCTGAAACAATGGAATAACACATGATAGCTCCTTTACAGTGGTGAAATTCTGACAGTGATCTCAACAGCTGCTTAGCCACCAACCACAGCATTTACAACTGGTTAATTACAGACACCCAAACCCTTGCAACACATTTTGCTTTCATGGCCCAAACAGTATAATCAGTGACTTTATCCAGGACTGCACAATAATGTCTCTGTTTATCAGAGAACAGAGCATAGTAACTGATCCCAGATTCATCATGGTCAACTTAAACCTATCAACTTACATTTTGTTTTCTTTTTTAAACTAGAAAGAAAGAAAAAAAGGAGTAGAAAGATTTCCCCCCACCCCCTCACCCCCTTTTGTAAAAACGCAAAAGCAGGAGAACTGCAGATTAAGCTCGGCTAGCCATTAACAGGATCCTTATTCTGTGCCATGTTTATAACAATTTGATTGTGAAAGTGGGAGGATGAAAAGGATACTCAAGTCGACACTCTTCCAATTGGTGTGATGCCCTTCCTCTTGTGAGCACCACTTCACAAGTACTTTTGTTCACTTGGACTCCTCTGGATCGGCTGAAGAACTCAGGCACGAGAGATGCAGGCTACCTAGGACTATCCATCACATGTCCCTCAGAAAGAACTAGCATAAATGATCCTGCAGGACGGATATTAAATATAGTAAACAGAGTAAAACAAAACCAGAATCTAGGGAGACTATTTTGTTTAGCCAAAAGGACCAGAGTTTTTTGTGTGTCTGGTTCTGCTTGTCTATGAATACCAAATCAGTTTAAAAGTTTTATCATTTCTCTTTCCCATGGGGGGAAACTGAAGCACAAAAAGTGCGGGTTAACTTTTTCAATTGTCCCTTAATTTTGAGGACCTGATAAGACACTTGATTTTTACGGCAGAATATCAGGATGAAACCCCCAAAGAACGTGTAAGACATCCCCCATGTCCCCATCTCTTATTAACAGACTCAGAAGAGTCATTTATGTCACACAGAGTGAGTCAGTCACTGGGATTCACATACAGATCCGATGGATCATCCAGAACCCAGCCTGCCAGACACTGCTCCCAAATAATATTTGAAACCTGGGGGAAGGGGGAAGCAATAATAGTACTGAAAATAAACACTGGATTGGGCCTTTGTTTTCTAGCCACTTTAACTGCAGAAAGGGCTTCTGCCAACTTATTTTGCCCAGGAAATGAATTCCAACCTGTTATGTAAAAGCCCTAATGAATTCCTGCTCTGCTGAATCAGCGGTGCAGCAAAAGCAGACCACCTCTGCCTGAAAGCCGAGTGAGTACCAATCCTGCTCAAATGCAACCAAAACCACCGTATGCTTAATATTTTGAAAAATAACTTAAACATATCTTTAAAACCCACCCCATTCAAGAAAACACTAGAGGCTATCTGTTAGGTGACAAGTGGAATGAACTTCCAGGTACTTTTCAAATCTCTTTCCTGTAAATAAGAAACAGCTGACTATGATCCTGCAAATTCCACTTGAGAAAGCTCTGATGATATTAATGCATTACATTGTGTCCAGAATCCCTTGATAGAATTACAACATTACTGTACACAGCTGGGTGGACATTATTATGTTGCACAAAGAAATCAGAGATTAGACTCTCACAAATAAACGCAACCAGGATGCGACGATAATGCACTTGAATGCAAAGCTGGTGCCTCCAAATTTAGTGCAGTATGTTTTTCAATGCTAACTTTCTAACAACATGGACAAATAAAGCCATGCATACACCGGCAAACTACGCCGTGTGGCTAGAGAAGTTTGCTGATGACAGTCTTGTTATTGTAACAGGAAGTGACTCAGCCTTGGCAACAAGAGATCAGATATTTTATTCAGAAGCATTAGGTCATTTTTTTCCCCTAACCAACCAACAGTTTCACAAGGCAACTGGTTTTGTTTGAAAATAAATATCTATTTTGAAAGTGATTTGCTGAGGGAGTGGAGTTAAACATTTATGGTTAGGAATAAGCGCTCCGTTTAATTCAAGGCATCTGGAAACCTCTTGTCCTTTTAACTCTCTTAAATTTGCTGCCTGTACAAAATTCCATCCCCCAGGCAAGAATTCTCCCACATGGGTGAGTAAAGTATCACCAGCTACATTACCATCATGTGAATGAGGATGAGTGAGGAGATTTGTGTCTGGAGCAGTAACTTTCCATGACAATTATACATGACTGATGTCAGTGTAACAGCTAAAGTAAAACTACTTCACACAGGCATTACAGCTGAAGCAAGTATGTGCCTTGTTGTAACGGCCTGTTACATGATCTTTCATCAGTTATTTATAAATGGCACATGATGTTAATCTGCTTCCCCTAAAATCAGTGTAAAAAAAATTCGTTTAATATCTGGCATCCAGCCTAGCCTAGAATGGTTTCTTTCCTTCTCTGCTTCTGCACCGTTACTTATCACGTGTATCTATCTTTTGCATTACATATAAGCTCACACAACTATGTGGAGACACAAAAAAATTAGTTTTCCTTCAAATGTTGCACTGATATTACTCATTTTTGCTTCAAGTATCTTTTTGCACAGTTCACAACTACATAAAGGTTGCACAAAAAGAAACTAACTGTTCAAGCCAAATTATAATTCTCCCTCTAACGATAAAGAGTAAACTTGCCACCAGCTGTAGCACTCCTAGAACAGGATTTCATCATCTTCCTAATATCTTCCTGATCTGTTGTCAGCTTTATATTTTTAAAAAACCAAGGAAGCATACTACTCCACATCACAATGACTCAAATATCCCATACAAACATATAAATAACATAAAAATAACAATGCCAGCATTTTATCTTGGGCAAGGAGCAGATAAAAAAAAAGCTCACAGGGGTATCTTAAAAACTCTATAGCAACAGTGTTTATCTATTGCCTCCATACTGTGCCCAGAGCCTAATTTTAGGTATTAAAAATAAAACTCCAGACAAACTCCTGTAACAGGCACTGCAAGAACAGAATAAGGCCTCAAGCATTCTTCTTTGACATCAAAACGCATTATTTTTGTAAATGTGTGAAAAATTAAACTTCTCTGAAAAGCCATTGCAGTGAATATGAATTTACAATTCAGCGTTAAATGAAATACATCCTGAGAAACCTCAGCACCCTACATTATTTTGCTGTCATCTCCTTTGTGACACAAGCAGTATTTTATAATTCCAGCCCACTAAAACAGCAGATTTCATAATTTTCCTGCTAAAGCAACATGGTTTTCTGTGCTCTGTCAAATAGCATTTTTATCTTCTAGCAGGAAAAAATAGCTATCTTGTTCCACCATCTGCCAAAAACTACTAAACACAGGGTGTGCTTCTGTGATTTCAAATTGCAGAAGTTTAAGTAACTCCAGTGTTAAACCTATGAAATATACTCACAATCAGACCCCAACATTTTCAAAGTACTGCAGCACATTATTTAAGAAAGGTCTTTCTACCATATTGTTCTAGGCTTTAACTGCTAACGGTCTAGGTCTGGGTTTCAGTTAGCTGTCCCTTCTGAGCACCATTATGTATTAGATGATTTTAACTAGATAGTCACCTTGAAGTGCTGGACAAAGTCTCGCTATCTATTCATAGCTTTAACACTAAATTTGAGAAACCATGTTTCTTTGTCCAACCATATAACCATGGAACACAATATGAACATAATTTCAGCTCTGCTTCAGAACTGTTCCTATTCCACATCTAGACTCACGATACGGTACGCTGCTCCATATGTCTGAAAAAACTTATTGCCTGAGAACTGCAATTTTGTACATGAACACTCACACACACACATATATATGTCATTTTTTTATATATCTCTTAGTTGTTCAGACAGACTAGAAAACACAAGCCCCCAGTGTTTTAACACTTGAAGGATAATAAAAGGAACTTACATTTCTTATTATCCACATTTCACTACTTTAAAGCCAATGTTGTGCTTTTCTGGGACCTAACATTTAATATATGAATGCTTGGAGTCAGCTTTCTCTGCATTATATTCAACAGGCACAAATATATTGCCATCTTCCATTGGCACCATGTCAGTTTTATGATTACAAATCCTCCATTCACATGTGTTCTTTTCAAAAGTACTCATGTTTTAAGGGACCTCCATCATACATGAAGCCTTAATCTAGGGACTGACAAGTTTCAACCCTGATGTTATATTTCTTACTGAAAAAGAGACTCCAGAGCTCTGATTTAGCACTTTCAGTCAGGAGCAGCAGTTGACGGGAACAGATAAACCGTAACCTGCTTGTTACTGTGTGCACCTCCCAGCTTCATCTCAGGCCAGGCTGACCCAAGCAGCTGGGGACACAGAAAATATTTTGAATTTTGCAGATAAATGGCGTTTTTTTAATTATTTTTCTTTGTGGGACAGGATATTATTTTAACTTATTATGAGGCACAGTTGCAACTAACAATATTCATGATTTGTAAAGCTAGGAAGATAATACAAGTTACATTTTCATAAGGGCAAAATATTTTCCAGTTGTATATATTTGTGATGCTGCTGTAATGCATTTTAATGGTCTCGAGTTCTAAAACTAAAAGATTCTGAAAACTCATTTTGGACATGCAAAAATAATTCCCTATAAAATACACAAGCTTTTGGTGGAATACAAATATCAAATGTACATAGAGACATGCATTAAACCATATTCTGATAATTTTTCTCTTCAACATGTACTGCAACATATAAAATAAGGGGGGAATAAAAGAAACTGCAGAAACCCTGTGGAAAAACAGAAAAAAGAAACAGGTTACATAGGAGACAAGCTCTCCTTAAAACTAAAGACACAGAAACTCTAGTTAGAAAAAGTATTTCAGAAAGTGGTCTTAATTTGCCTAACTCATTCTAAAAGTAATCCTGACAGGGTCACTGAAGTAGTAGTCAGAAAAGGAGAAAACCAAACTCTGAAGAATCACAAGAATGAATAGAGAAAATGTACTATACTGAAATTACATCCTAACCTAACGTAGAAAAAATATGCTCCATTTCCCTGAGGATTTCACTGTATAATAGTGTTTCACTGTATAATAGTGACAAGTGGCGCTCCTCGGGGGTTGGTATCGGGACCAGCGCTGTTTAACAGCTTTGTTGGTGACGTGGGCAGTGGGGCTGAGCGCACCCTCAGCGAGTTCACCAAGGGCACCAAGCTGTGTGGTGCGGTCCACACGCTGGAGGGGAGCAACGCTGTCCAGAGGGACCCTGACAGGCTTGAGAGGTGGGCCCATGTGAACCTCATGAAGTTCACCAAGGCCAAGTGCAACATCCTGCACATGAATTGTGGCAATTCCAAACACAAGTACAGGCTGGGTGGAGAATGGATTGAGAGCAGCCCTGAGAAGGACTTGGGGTGTTGGTTGATGAGAAGCTCAACGTGACCCAGCAATGTGCCCTTGCAGCCCAGAAAGCCAACCGTATCCTGGGCTGCATCAAAAGAAGCATGACCAGCTGGTCAAGGGAGGTGATTCTCCCTCTCCACTCTTGTGAGACTCCACCTGGAGTGCTGCATTCAGCTTTGGGGCCCCCAGCATAAGAAGGACATGGACCTGTTGGAGTGAGTCCAGAGCAGGGCCACAAAGATGATCAGAGGGCTGGAGCACTTCTCCTATGAAGACAGGCTGAGAGAGTTGGAGTTGTTCAGCCTGAAGAAGAGAAGGCTCCGGGGAGACCTTATAGCAGCTTTCCAGTACCTAAAGGGGCCTGCAAGAAAGCTGGAGAGGGACTTTTTACAAGGGCATGTAGTGATAGGACAAGGAGTAATGGCTTCAAACTGAAAGAGGGTAGATTTAGGTTAGATATTAGGAAGAAATTCCTTACTGTGAAGGTTGCAAGGCACTGGCAGAGGTTTCCCAGAGAACCTGTGGATGCCCCATCCCTGGCAGTGTCCAAGGCCAGGCTGGATGGGGCTTGGAGCAACCTGGACTAGTGGAAGGTGTCCCTGCCCATGGCAGCGGGGTTGGAACAAGATGATCTTTAAGATCTCTTCCAAACCAAACCATTCTATGAATCTGTGATCCTATGAATCGTCAAGGAATTGCAAGCATATCACACCAATGAAGATGCAGTCTGAGATATTTTACTAAGGCTGTGTACTTCCTCTATAATTGCCCTCACAGGTTTGTCTTTGTTTTTATTATTGTTTTATATTTTAAAGTGAAGAAGTATGGAATACATACTGTCCTAGAGGTCTCATAGAAATCTTTTCAAGCCTCGCAGAATTTTTGTGTTTGGGTTTCAGGGCCATGAAGATGATTAGGGACTGGAACATCTTTCATATGAGAAGATGCTGAGAGAGCTGGGACTGTTCAGCCTGAAAAGAGAAGACTCAGGAGGATCCTATCCATGTGTATAAATGCCTGACAGAAGGGAAAAAAGAAGAGGGATCCAGGCAGGACAGGAGGCAATGGGCATGAAGTAAAACCCATGAAATTCAAAGTGAACACAAAACCCGCTTTTTTTTTTATTATTATTATTATTTTTTATTGTAAGGGTATTCAAAGACTGGCATAGGTTGCTCAGAGAGGTCATTGAGTCTTCATCATTGGAGATACTCAGAACTCAACTGGACATGGTCCTGTGCAACCTGCTTTGACTGACTCTGCTTCAGGAGGGGAGCTGGACAAGATGATCTCAAGAGGTAAGGAGCATTCTGTGATTCTGTGAATATTTTTGTATGCATTTCAGGATACTTACAATACCTGATTGTTTTCCTTGATTTACCAGTCCGTAA
Organism: Ibycter americanus; assembly: GCA_035590275.1. Classification (NCBI taxonomy): domain Eukaryota; kingdom Metazoa; phylum Chordata; class Aves; order Falconiformes; family Falconidae; genus Ibycter; species Ibycter americanus. The sequence goes on along the minus strand of JAVJGI010000050.1, from coordinate 63,527,042 downwards.
GTCTCGCCTTCCCTAATGAATTCCACAGCCAACAAAGTCATAAGCCAATCTCCGTAAGCAAGTAATCTGCTTCCTCCTGGCTAGATGGGAGCTCACTTTCCTCTGTGCCCTACATTTCCCAATTAGCGATCATTCTGACTAGAACTTTTTGTAGCATGGGTTTTCCAGCTTTATTCCACATGCCAAGGTTCTTTTCCTAGCTAAAATACAGTCTAAGATAGGGCACAGTGATACCAATAGGAAGCTGGGACACAGCTAGGTTGCACTGTTGAATCTGAAAGTTCAGAAACATTCTTTGGCCTTCCCAGCTTAGATGCAGGTTTCATGAGACTTACTGACAAACTAGAGCCAATGATATTGAACTGACTAAATTTTAAAGACATGAAATCCTCCCTTGCCTCAACTCTTGATATGAATGTGATCTGAGATTTTGCATGTCTGGAAAATGTTAGAACTTCCTTCAATATCGTCTCACCACCGAGCCACAAGCCCACCACCTCCCAGTAACTCTGGATGTCAATTGCAAACAGGGATCTTTTGCCAGAACAAATAGGATTTCAACTATTAATTCTTGTCTTCAAGAAAAAAAGTTAAAATCATATGCTAGCAGTTTTTCATGAATTCTAAACTTACCACCACAGATAACTAACATTTACTCAATGCTATAAAATCATATCATTTATGCAACAGGCTTTTCTGCTCCAATTCCTCTTCTGAGTTATCTATTTCTTGTTCCACAGTTTAAACGTATTTCCTGTTAGCCATAAAATGGGCAAAGAGCAATCATCATACACAGCTCTTAACAGTGATGTGTTTCTATCTCTGCAGAGTAAGAGCCTGCAGAGCAGGCACTATAATGGCCATAAATGCAGGTTGTGGATCAGTTCAATAAATTCAATACACTTCTTGTTAAAACTATTGCAACAAAAGATATTTAACTACTAACAGAAGTGAATGCAGATAACCCTTCTGCCTATTTATGAAAGTATTTGTAGTTTTGGTTTGAGGAATGTGACATATTACCGACTAAAGAGGAAAGCAAATCTTATTTAGAAAAAGTAAGCAAATAATGAATGAAGAAAAAAACCGGGGTGTGGGGGTGTGAAGATCAGGACTTTGGGGGTTCCCGAAGAGACATTTCCTGAGTTCTTTATGACTATCTCAGTCTCACAAAGAATAAGGGTGGGAGTCACAGCTCTAAAAGTAAAGTTGTATGGGAAATATGACATCCAAGGACACGTTGCAGGTACAGGCAAAATGCCAGTGATTATGTGGAACAGTCACCCTGATCACAGTCTTGTTGAAGAAAAAATGCCAGACAATGGAATATCCACTCCCATGAGAGAGTCTGAAAGACTAAGGTGTGTTGAAGGTGAGTAAGTGCCAGCTCAGATCTGCCTCCAGCTCAGCTGTCTGAAATTCATGCAAGGACTACCTTGACTGTCTTTTAAACAGCAGCACTGAAAATGACATTAAACTTCTCTTCCTTTTCTGCGTTGTGCAATGTGCAGATGCTGGGCAATCATCACTGGTCGTTGCTTTTTGATAGAGCTCAAAAGTGAGAACTGAACTAACAACTCTAGTCAAGTGATCTTTTCAAAAGGCAAAAAGCCTATTTAAAGGCTGAAATATGTCTGCTATGTATCTTAAAAAGTGAATGCATGCCTATTTGTTTCAAATATTGCTTGATGACTAAAGATCATGTGATACAATCAGAATACTAGTTTCTATGCTACAGAAACATAATATTTTGCTCTTAAGAAGCTAAACATATCTTAATATTGAAAGAGTTACATAGCTGAGGATTTTCATTATGTAAAGGGTGACACAAGCAATCACAGGAGTCCAGCAAGGGTAGGTATTTGTTCCTGCTCAGAGCTGCAGCATGTGAGATGACTGGAAGGGACCTACCTAGATATAGACCCTAAACCCTCATTATCACAGAAAACAGACAACCATCAATGAAATAACACTAAAGAAACAAATAAAGGATTAGGCAAATTCATGGACAACAGGTCTATAAACAGATTTTTTTTTAGGGCACAGCCACACCATGTAACATCACTAGCTCAACAAGTCTGAATGCTAAGGGAATACAAAGGGAGCTGACTGCAGAAAGTGGATAGGCTCACACACTCTCCCTAAATAAAATTATTGCCACTGGGGTTTTATCATTATTGTTTTAAAGAAAGAATGCAAATCTAGTCCTCCATTACCACAAGTTCTTAAGTTGAATTTCTGGCATTTCTGCATAAATTTTATCATGATTGAACAGAAAATACTGAACTTGATGTACTGTTGGCTTGATCCAGTAGGGCCGCCTTCTTTTCTTATTGCTAATTAATGGGATTTTTGTTCCGCTACCCCTACTGTGAGATTTAATATACATCCTTGTTCCCAGTCTGAACCAAAAATATGAAACATTCCAGTTTCCAGTCTAGACCTTTCCACAACTACTTTCTATACAACTCTTCTTTTGCCTATCAATCACATTCATTAACTAGTTCTTCCTCTCTGATATTTTCTCATCTTCATTCAGAGGACAAATACATACTCTCTCAGCTGTCCTCTCTTCGGCTAAATAAGCATAATTTTCTATTTTCTCTCTCTTACAGCAAAAGTTCTCTAGGCCAAGTGCCACCCTCCTCTGCTACTTTTCACATGCTGCCTATTTCCTAAATATGGAAGACCACGGTTAGATATGGTATTCCAGACATGATCTAACTCAGGACTTTGCACGCTAGCATCTGTCTCTGGAAATGCCTTTTGCACCCCACGATTTCATTTACCTTCCTGCTGCTGGCTGAAATGCCTCTACTGAACCAGGTGATCTCATGACCAGGTGATCTCATGATCAGTGATTAAATGGCCTATTCATTCTTCTGTCAAGTCTAACTGATGATCTCCTGCAGTGCAAAATAAATCCTTGGGATTGGTACATAAGTGCATGACCCTAAATTTCATACTGGTTTTTTTTCTTTCCATTGGTATTACCCCAGCCCTCAAGGCCACTTCTTTTCCTGTGGTATTACAGTACAATCCATCTCTGTATTGACAACATCTCCTAGCTTTGTGCCATCAGTATATTTCATTACTACATTCCTACTTCTTGTGCCAAGGTCAGGAATGGAAATATTAATAATAATTCTCCATGCAATATCAATTCAAATATTTTCATGAAGTCGAGGAAAATTAGATGTGTCAGAGTACCCTTGAGAAAATCTATTGATTTTCTCTTGATAACAGAAAATCTATTCTCTTATCAGTGAAATGTCTAATTAATGATATCATGTTAGTCTAATGAAATCTAAATTGGACACCAGAGCAGCCTCTATGGAAGCCAGCAGAAGGATCATAATTCTGTATTTTTAATCTGATTGAGATCCTATTAAAAGCTGAAAAGTTTCCCAATGATCCTCTGTAGTATTGAAAACAACATCCAACAGATGAATTAAATAAATCATAAATATTATTTGTCAGGCTTCTTAAAATTCACAATACTCTTCCGAATGTCAGGGGTTTTTTTTATATTGCAAGTGTGTTACTGTTGTTGGGCTTGGGCTTCCAGTTTTTGAGTCCTTGAGAAGGTACTTTGGTTGCCACTGTAGGATCTTCTCAAATGTAAAAAGCAGTGACAGCCTAATTATTTTTCTGCTGGAACTCAGATTTTCACCTATTCACTTGTCTCCAGGAAAAAAAAGGTCTTAAAATTTTAAAAAATGTATTGTTAATTTTTCAGACGTGTCTGAGTGTCAGATGCAGTTAGGCACACGCAGAACTTTTGAGGGGCTAGGGTATTTTACAAATAGTTAAATATCATGCTGAGAGTTGCCATCATATTGAATTTTCCCAAGAAAAGTAATTTCACAAAGTGATTGTTGCTCTAGAGATTTTCTATAAGTGGTCTGTACTATTGCAATTGTACTGAAATAAAAGTACATCCACTGAGATTATGATGGATGAAAGAATTACACATATTGTGTATTTATCTAACTCTGTCCTACTGCAGCCTCCTGGTATAAAAATGAACATTCCATATGTCATTTCAAGACTGAAGCATGGATGATGGGTACATGGATGTGCCTCAAGACTTAAAAAAGACTACAGGAACACTGAAAGGCTGTAGGAAGTAACTGAATGGATTGGAAAGGACTCTGTTTTGGGTGACAGTTTGAGATGGGAGGCTTGTGTTTCTGGGCACTATTAGACCCTGGGATGCGCCTTGAAGGTTAAATAACAGTCCTGGCAAAGACCTCTTTCCTTGATGAGACAAGCACAACCACTAATTCCAGTTGAATAGGTTGCTGCAGGTATCCTGCCCTTTGGCAATGTGCAGATTAAGCTCCTGGTGCTGGGCCCTCTATCTGAAGCTACGCCAATGATTATTCAGATACAAGAGCTACCGCTAAATGCAGCTGTCTGACAAAGCATGATTTCATGAAGCCAGCCTGTTACACCTGAGTTTAGTGTTTGCAGGAGCTATTTACTTGTGGCTGATATTCACCGTACTATATTTCAATGGCGTAGGCAGTAGCTAATAAAAAACCATGTTTAATATCTGTGTAGAACTATTGTAACTCACAGAAGTGCTCAGACTACTGCCCCTTTTTAAACACTTTCCATAACACATTTTCAGTAAGAAGTCTTTCACCCTGAAACTATATTGAGTCCACATTCATTAACCTTCCAGGCATGCCACAAGGCTCATCTTTTCATCCCACAGGGATTTTGGAAGATTGAAAGCTACTGGGTTAAAAGGAATTTTACTTGAGCAAGCAGTGTTTCTATTTCTGAAAAATCTCCAGGAGACCTTATTTACATTTAATTGCCTTTTTTAAAAATTTTTGATTTTTGTGTCCTTTTAATTTATGAAGCAGCACCTATAGCACTGACTGATATATTACAAATGTACAGAGACACCACATGCTCTGAGTTATAGCTCATGGAGACAGGCAATTGATGATATTTTAATTATCTGTACACATGAACCATTATGTGCTCGTGTCTTTAAACACTCAGGCAAGAAGTTTTTACTGTCCTTCGAACACCTTAAAATACCCAACATTTTCATGCTTCACTTCCCACACTGCTTTCCATAACACCCTGACCAGTGATTCTTTTTCCTTCTACGACTTCTTCTCCCCTGTGATCATGTTTAGGCATATCCCCTTTCAAATGATGAGACAACCTCCCTAAAAGAAACATGGTCTTTTCAACAGTTGCTGCCTACATCGCTAAAAAATAATACTGCGAACCCCAGCCAAAAGCTAGACAGCAGTTCCGCAGTGCTTTGGGCCCAGCAACAGCACAAAGGAGCAAAGGATAGAAACCCCCAAAGCTCATACTTCAGAGGACATTCCCACTATGTAGCAATAATGAGTCACAGTGAAGCAAAAGCCATCTGTTCATCTGGACACAGATACTACTTGTCAGTTAGCAGGAAACGTTTCCACTGAGAATCTCACCGCAATGTTAATCTCCCTGCATAGACAAACTTTCGGTGTTTCAGATCTTCCAGTCTGTAAATTGGGAACACTGCAGCTCCCTTTCACCCTGCTTTGTCTGTCTTATCTTTTTCAAAAACAGGCTGGTCAGGCAAGAGATTGTCTGTGTGGATGCACCTATCTTTACAGCTTGGCTAGCACCATGAGGTCTCCAAGTCAACTCCGGAGTCTAGCAGTTCTCATCAAAAACGAAGTGTTCAAACGCAGTGACACAGAGCATCCCTGACCTCCAGCCAGCGGCAGTGCCGTGCGTGCGAGGCCCCGCAGCACCAGTGCCTTCTCACTCCTCCTTTCCGTTCCCACTGATACATGACTGAGCCAAGCGGGGACCCCGCTTAATCCTGGGAAATTGCCATGTTACATCCTTCCCCCTGAAGAATTCCCTGACATCAGCTGTTGATGAAACTGGTAAAAGTGCCGTCATACTTAACATGTTGTATCTTGAAATAGTTAATGGCAGAAATACACTCTGTAAATGGACTAATCAGCCCTAATTAAAGTCATGTTTAACTAATCTTTTTGGGATGGGGACTGTCATTTAGTGTGTGTTCTTGCCACATATAACCGAGTGGGGTTCAGCATTGCTGTTACATTTAGGTGTTGTCACAACATAAACAATTAATAATAATAATACAGAAATACAAATCTCGTTTGTTTCCTAGTATGACTGCTTCTGTAGGCATTGTATTTCAATTTTCTTGACTATTGCATAGTTTGGGTTATCACTGTGTAAATGTTTAGCAACTCACATGTGCAGGATGGGTGGCTAATTCTTTTCATATGTGTAATGTTTCGGATGAAATTATTTCCACATTCATTTTGATGGATTAGGTTTCAGGTGGACAAGACCCAAAAAATCAGATAAACTCTTAACAATCCTGCTGTACTGAAGACATTCTTAACAATGACATTCAAAAAGAATGAGAAAGCCCTTCTTACTTCTATTAAAATTACATTTACAACACATAGGCACAATTATCTCAAAGGGCCATCAGTATTCTATAAAACAAAAGTGTGGTTTCATATTAAATCAGATGATACCAAAAATATCAGCTGGCTAAAAATTTTCTCCCTCAACTTAAACCAACAAGGCAATGTATTTGTTTCAAAGAACACAACTTTTGATTTCTATCGTGTCTCTGAAATCCATGATTTCCAAATTAATGCCAAATGAGATTTAAAAAAATCCCCACATGAATAAATTTCATAAACTGCAAGAGAATGGAAAAGATCTAAAGAGAAAGCTTTTGGCTTTTGTGTATGCATATTAACTTAATTGTTTGCCCCTTGAAAATAGCAAGTTTGCCCCTTGAAAATAGCAAGTTGCCTGGAGCATTTGAACTCAGAGAGTGCTCATTTAAAGCAAAACATTTTTATCTGGCAAAAATCTTCTAAGATATCTTCTAAAAAAATGTCTATGCATTTTTGAGGGAGAAGGATTAGGCACAAATGACAGTTAAGGAAGACAAAGAACACCATCATGTAATTAAAAAATTATAATAGATGATACCTGCACCAGGTAAAAATCACATAGCATACACCTCTAAAGAAGACAGGCAAGCTTTGCTGGAGAAAACTTGAAGGAAGCTGCCTATCTTTTGGGGGGGGGGGGAAAGTACAGGGGGAAAAAAGCTTTAAAAGGCTTGTGAAATTGCCAGCAGGAAATGACATGATCACTGCAGATAAGAACTCCATCAGGTTGTAAATGTATAGGAATAGGGTTAACACTTTGGTTGTTATTCAAAAGCAAATGAAAGATGAGCTTATGATAACAAGCTTGGATTAGGACTCAGATCTGAGTTCATTTCTTGGCTCTGCCATAATCTCTCTTTGTGATTTTGGGCCAAAGCTTACATTTGGCGTAGACTGAAGAAAGGAAGTAGTATCCTCTTGGTATAGTTAGGGAACTGAGACCCAGCGATAATAGTAGTCAAGGATTCACAGTGCTTTATAGGCATTTACATTTCCAATAAATTTATGTGCAGAGAAAGATGACTGAGAGCTGAGAGGTATTTTTGTGGATCTCATCCTCTAATTACCTCTGCGTTTCTTCATTATAGTGTCGAATAATGAATCCTTTCTCCCACACTTTGAACAAAGGCTGGTTTTTTGTTGCTTTTTTTCTCACCAGGCTGGAATATAAACTCACAGGAAAAATACTCTTTTTACAGAGTCATTTATATATTTCTTACAACTTCGCAGTCTCATAGTGAGGATCCAAGAAGCTTTCATGAATCAACGAGTAACTAGTTATTAGGTGTATATGTATGTATATATATATCCATTCATCTCAGATACTTACGAGAGTAAATATCCTTATTTTATTACTGCTATCATCCTCGCAATAATGACAATAATGTGAGTATATTGATGGGGTCTGTCTTGGGGCTTACACAGCAAATAGTAATTTCCCTGATTTCCCATGCGCCAGGCTGAGTTCTGACACTGACTGGGACTAAACCCAGTGCACTTCAGTGGAAACTCAGGATTACTTCATCACAGTCACTTGCTTTTCATTTCCTTTTCCCTGCTGATCTTCCGAAGCTACCAGAGTCACACTGATGTGAATGAGATCTGAATCCTGCCCATTGGCAACAGCTACTGAAAACAGGAAATGGGATATTTCAAATAACAATAGGTGGGAACAGTGAGTAAAGGTTCACTATGTGGCAACAGTGCTGACTCTTTAATGACTATGTTTATTTCCTTGTGTCCCAAAGAAGGCCACAGTTCATTCTGCTCTCGAGTACATATGTATGGCCATATGTATGTCAGACACTGTTATCTAATTTTGCAGCTTATGTTGGGGTGTGTGTGTGGGGGGGGGATCAGCATTGACTCCCACTTCTCATAACAAGATGCACAATTAGATCGCTCTCCTGTGCCACGGCACCAAACAAACAAGTTGCAATGCAAGGGCCAAAAGGCTCATCCCATGCCCTATTAATAGGAAAGTTCCCCATTGCAGCAACAGTTAGGCAGGGTTTTTTTCCTCCCAGGCACCACAGAAAGGAGTACTGTGACATAAGAGAAAAACCCTTTACAAAACTTGCAAGCCACATAACACGCTTCACACAAAGTCTGAGCAAAGATGTTACGAGTCGGAAAAGATATCCTGGGCCATGCAGTTCATTCCAAGCAAAGGTCTGCCGCTCTTGGCTGGAGCTTCGACACAACTCCTTGTCTAGTCTTGCCATGACTAATTCCCAGAAAAGGCAGTTTCACAACGACTCCAAGTAAGCCAGCCCTATGTCTAGTTGGCATCACTGCTTAGTTAAGACTTCTTTGCATTCTTCTATGAAAGTTTGCAGTTACAGTCTAATTCTATACATGTTCACTAAGCCTCACAAGCAGCTAGTGAGACAGTCCAGCTATTTCTAACAATCATTAGTCCTCCAGTCTCTTGCTCCACAAAATGATTGGTTCATCTTGGGTTCCTTTTCTCAGAGTTTCCAAATTGGTCTGAATTAAGTTTCACAGCTTAATACACTGTTAAATAATGGTCACTAATTAGCAATGGCAAAAAGGAAGAAATGGTCATATGAAAATGATAAAATGCCCAGCAACACAGGTTTGTTTGCTTCTTTTTTCTTAGCTCAGGCTGGTTTTTTCACCATTAATCACAGCAATTTATGCTCCTCCACCTGGGGAAGCACTCAGTAAACTTCCTAAAAGCAGCCAAGTAATACGGCATCAGACAAGTCCCAGTTGCTTATACCTGCCACTTCTTATGAGATGCTTACCCTAAACTCCATCTTTCCTCTGCAAAGAAAATGCGCTTTTTATTTATTGCTTGTATTTAGAAAGAAATGTTTGAAAGGCTACTGTCTTTTTTTTGCTTGTCTTTCTTTTTTTTCCCTTAAGGATAGAGATTCAGGTCTTCTAAATAATCATGGAAGATTTTATGCACTGCTAGAAAAGTAGTTATCCTAAAGTTCAGATACCACAAAAATGAAAATTGTTAGCTTTTTGAAGTGCAGTTTTTATTTACCCTGTATAGGGCGAGTGCTTTTAAATACTTTAAAAACTCCTACATGATATTTGCTGTATTAGAAACCATGAAACACCTGTTCAGTTAGACCTCATAACTACTAATAATACTCTTCTGTACTATTAAGTGGACTGTTCAGCTGAGCCTCTTGTGGAAGCAAGGTCTAATTTTTTGCTAATACAGTCACCCAAGAAAAAGCTGAAAGTGAATATATGTTTTGTTCATAAGTATGTCCAGCAGCTAAGCATCAGGGAGGAAAAAGATCTATTTAAAGCAGAAAGACAACACCGGCACATGAGGACACAAGTATAATAAACTGGTTGCAAATAGGCTGGGAATTAGAGGACCATCACTCGTAATTACAGGACCCAGAGACAGAATCATCTTTTCAATGTAACTGCCTTCAAGGTGAGGCTATGCAGACTGAAGGAAGACATTCTATAGTACATCTGACTGAAAAAGGATTGTCTGTCAATACCTTTCGTTGTAATGCTGTCTGTGGGTGCTGATGGGGATCACAGACCAGTGCCCAGAGCGCTACCATCTCATTGACTGTTTAGGCAGGTCTGGGAGTATCAAAGTGGAAACAATAGCTTAAAAGCATGAACTTCACAGCTCCGTAACAGGTAAACTGTAGAAATTACATAGCTCTGGGTTTGGTCTGAAGAGTAGGGAAAAAAAAAAAACAACAAACCCAGAATGAAAAAAAAAAAACCCAACCTGTGGGTCATTGGTTCGTGTTCTGTTCACATTAGCTAATGACAACAATTTTCCCCCTCCATTCTGGTTAATTGTTTACCAGTATTTATAGGGCAACTCATCACCTCTCCTAAGTGTTTTCTGTGTCTGCTGAACAAGTTTCAGGTCACATTTACCTAAATTCTTGCTTAGCGTATTTTTGTCATTTCTTTTTTAGTTCTTTTACCTTTCACTCTGTCTTAGGCTAGCTTATGGTCTGAAGTGTAATTCTCTAATTCTGCCAGAGTGGCAGATCAGGAATCACCCCACTTGCTTGCGTAGAAACCAGGACACTACTCATAACAGTTCTATTTATATATCCTCAAAGAGCATTTACTTTATCTATGGTAGAATCGCACTGCATGCTAGTTTTCGATTTAGCAACTTACCACCTCGGAAGCAGATCATTTGAAGTAGCGTTCTCTGCTATCCGACAATGCTTTCATGCACTTGACACTCTCTCTCTCTCTTTTCCCCCAAATAAAGTCCATTTATCCTAATCAAACCACAAGCTATTGATTCCTGCCCATTTCATCTAACCTTCCTGCATCTGGCTGTGAACGGTTTTCAGGAGGTTTTCTCCTCTTCGTACTCTCAGCAGTGAATACAGTGCAAAGCAAGTTAATGTGTCCTCTATAAATGCATGAATATTCTAAGAACAGAACAGGTGCTCCCCCTGCCTCATGTGGAGCTCAGCCCACCTGGAAAACACCGTCTGTCACCCGCTGTGCTTGAGAGCAGATTTTCCAGGAACAGTCCACCATCCCTGACAAAAGCAGTTACTACAGAGAAGTGGTGGGGCATTTAATGTGGCAATATAGCTTTTCAGGCAGAATCTTATTAAAATTAATGAACCCCCCCCAAAAAAATTAAAGCACACGGGGCTTTTTTAGCTGCACATATTTGTAAATCAGCAGCCCTAAAGGGATAAATTGGCTGATTATTCTAAATTGTGGACTGTCCTCCTTACAAGCCGTTGTGCAACTGCAGGCAGAGCACCAACATTTCGAGTAATCCTATATAATTTGTACTAATTTTTGCTACTTTTACAAATGACCTAGATCATGCAGAGTTAAAAATGCACCAAACATTTTCAGGATGGCAAGTAAATTTGTGAATACCTCTACATAATCAAGGGCATACATACTGAATTAGCTGCACGGCAGTCACAAGAAATTTATGTGAGGAACTCAACAGCTGTATTCCTTCCCTACCCATTAGCACTGCCCATTCAGTACACATGCTTCAGCATCCTTCACTGCTACCATAAATGAAGAGGCTTCTGCTCTAAATCAGGTGGTCTCTGTCTCTGGTTGGCACATCTAAATAAAGTTGTGTAACCCCAAGGGACTGACTGATTTTGGTTTGTTTTTTTTTAAGTTATAACATGTTTTCATTTAAGGTTTTCAAGGTAAATTCCACCCTGGCGCATGATTTAAAAAATCCCAGTGGTATAAAATGTTGAAACTTAACTACCATGTATAGCTTGAAGAATGTCATTAGGGACTAAATCATATTTTCAAGTATCTCCACTAGTTCATTTTTTTGTTTTCATTCATTTTGGGGTCTATTAAAATTCCTCCTAATGTTTATTATCCTCCATAGACTACAATAAATTCCCTTCAACTCACATGCCATCCCTTCATTCCACCTGGCTGCTATTAGTGCCAGTAGTTTCCCTTCAGCTTGCGTTCCATGGAACAGCTGCCTAAACCACAGCATGTTATTGACTCACCGTTTCATTTTAATTCCTGATTAAATATATACTGGGTAAAAACACTACATCTGTTTACTTCGCTCTACAGACTTACCCATTCTTTCTTATCTGGGATTGACCTTTAGTTCCAATGATGCTTTTTGTTACTTAAGCTTAGAACTTGTTAATGCAGTCACCACCCAGAACTAACACGTCCAGTGACACTTATGTCAATTTTCTTTTAAATGCCCATTGATAATAGCCAAATCAAAGCCAGCATCTAGTCAGGATAAAAGTTAAACAGCTTTTACTGCCCCATAGTCACATCTGTGTCACGGTTTTCTTTGATTTGGTTTATTTTTTCCTACAGCAATAATCTTCATCCCGCTCAACCAATCACAGACTGGCAGAAGTACAGAAAACCTTACTTGTCAACTAAAAATGCATTTTATTAAAGGACCTTTCTCCTTTTTAATATCTCATCTCTATCAATTTACATCTCCTATCCGCAGCTGTCCTTCACTGGGAGATACTGCCCATCTGAAGATAACCGTACAAAACAAAACCCTTACGCTTCAAACTCCACATGGGCACCGTAAATTTCATCCAGCCTCTGGCAAGCCCAGACCTCTCTTGCACGGAACACAGCTAAAAAGGGGCAAGTGTAAAACAGAAAGAGTGGACAGTTGCATTCACTGTCACTATGTTTGAAAATAAAATCTATCCCAGGGAGGGAGTAGGTCAGCTAAACACTAAGGATCTCCAGAGTTGTGTTACCAGGTTATATTTGACTGGAGCCCACACCACATTTCAGGCCACAAAATATTTAACTCTACTGAACTAAAAGTAGGCTCAAGTAAGGCATATAATTCATCGACTTATGAGGGCTTTTTATATTTTTTTCTGTCTTCTGCATTTTTCTTTGGCAGATCTAGTTTTGCCCACAAGTAGTCACAGACCCACCTGCACTATCTCCAGTCCACAAGGCCATTTTGGGTATATATTTATGTGTTTGGCCACGTGAAGCCAAGAATTACTGACTAAACCAAGTGAGCTTAGTTCTCTGGATTTAGATGTCTCAGATCTTCAGCATTGGCTTGTTTTTCTAAACATAAAATAATGCTCTAATTGACTGTCAGCTTTTCTTTTTTTTTTTTAATAGACACAGGAAAACCCAACCATGAACACCAGTTGTTTTGTTTATGAAATCGCCATATTAATAGTTCATGAGGGGCTAGGGGATGGAAAGCTAGGCTGACATTTTTACACGTGTGGTCACTAGCTCACAGAAGACAGTAGGCAAAAGAAACACACATTAAAGACTTTAGTTACCATGTGTAGGTAACTAGCAACAGATACAGAGAAAAGTGGGGAAATGGAAATAACAGAATAGACATTATGATGGAAACATCAGTGGAAAATTAGAAGTCCTTTAATAAAAGAAACACATTAGGAATGTTTGTTCCATGTGCTGGACACTCCTTTGGAAAGCTAACAACCGCATTTTCTTAAATTATATTAAGACATTCCTAACATCGATAGGTCTAAAAAGGGCTGGTGCTCCGATACAGACACGCAAATAAGTATCTGTGCTTAGGTGGAAAGCAGGCACCCAAGAATGAACTTTTTCCTGGAGAAGCACTGTCCGATGGTGCAGGCCAGGAGCCACCCACCACGGTACCCATCCCCAGCGAGGGAAACTCTCCATTCAGAGCCCCATTAGGACGACCACCCAGCCCTGCTTCGACAGCCTACTCTCCCACTGAAGCGCCAACGAGGGCCTCGGCTGTTCCTCAGGGGACAAAGAACAGAGAGGAACTTTCTTGGTCTCCTGCTCACTGGGAAAACACAGGAGACCCACAGAGCACATACACCTGGCCCTATAGCCTTGCAGGGAAGATGCTGTGGCGTTCACGGCTTCCCCCGGCCCGCCGCGGTGACACAGCACACCCCGACACCGCCGAGGGCCCCCAGCGAGGCCGCGGCCAGGTCCCAGGCCCCAGGCCCCAGGCCCCAGGCCGCCCCCTC
>JAVJGI010000050.1:63308087-63511103 GCA_035590275.1 Ibycter americanus | reverse complement strand
CCCTTTCAAAGAGGCAGCTTCATAGTACGTGATTGAAATGGAGCTAAGTAGTTTCCTTCAGGCATTTGGGCTGTTGGCGAGGGGCCAGCCCTCGTTCCCGGTAGCCTTCAGAGGCATTTAAACTCGGAGGGAGCTTCGCTCCGGTCCCCATTACTAATCTTATCTAATGAGGAATTTAAATTAGCCGAGAATATGAAAGTTTAACAAGACCTTAATAAATGCTTTTTTTTCTTTTTTCTTTTTTTTTTTTTAAACCTGTTTTCATGGAAAATCAAGACACTATTGTGTTGTCCCTGTCGAAACCTGTTTTGTTTTCATCATGCATTGCAACCCGGTTACCTAATTATAGACAAGTACATCAATATTGTGTGCAGCTGTGGGTTTGCTTTTGCGTTTTTTTGTTTTGTTTTGGCTTTTTTTGCTTTTTTGGTGTTGGTTTTTTTTTTTCCCCCCTATTTTTGCCCACACTCCTAGCCTAGCCAGAGCATGTGACCCAGTTTACTTGAGCGGTGCTGGGGGAGAAAGGAGGCTGCTCCCATGGCGGCTCCGCTCTTGGACAGATGGGAAGGGGCTGTGAGGGGAATGTGTGGTATTTGGGATCGGGTTTTGCTGCCGGCATGGAAGAGATGATCTTGCTAAAATGAGTAGAGTTTGGTATGGAAACTTGGTGTGTCCATTTTCTGTGTAAAGCTTCCATATGGATCGTTTCCTATAGTGGAAAGAATAACCCCCAAAACATCAGCTAGTTGCCATAACAGTTCATACCCTTTTTTTTTTTTTTTTTTTTTTTAATTGTTTGTTCTCTAAAAATGGCTAGAAAGTCAGCAGGGTGAATTGAAATTGAAAACTGCAGCTTCACCCATTTAGGGTGGTTTTGTTTTTTGTTTTGTTTCATTTCATGGAGGGGAATGTGGTTACGGTTGAGGGGGGGGGGGGAGTTGTCCATGTACTGATGCATGTCTATTTGAACAGAGTACTTTCTTGGCAGATGGTCAGGGTTTTAAAAGGAAATCTCCTTTGGCATTGCGTGAAAGAAAGAGAGAGATGACTCATACAGTTGCACTCTTGGCCAGTAGATAAAGTTCTTGTTCATTGTGGGACTCCCAGCAGGACCTCAGAGTAATTTCCCGTTTTGCATCCTATAGAACAGGACATTTCTATTCTGGAACTTTTTTTCTCCCCTCCTCTCTGTTGTTGACGTTCCCCATGTTCCTTCCAACACGCATGGGAGCAGTTTGAGTTATGTGGCGTGCATGCCAGTGCGCTTGGAAATGTCATTCTTTGAAAGTCGAGTGTGCTGCGTTCTCATGCACAGGAAATGGGAGGATGTCTGCTGCTCCATTGATGTCCCCAGAAGACAGGCCGGCAGCTCCGCAGCCATGCTGAAATGTGGCTTTGTTTTCTGACACAGCGTTTGGGTTTTAACTGCGTGTCAGAGCACATTGTGTTCAGTTGGGTCCTTTCAGCCTCGTGTTTGTGTGAGAGCGAGCTACAAAACAACTTGAAATGAGATGAGGCGCGAGAGCAAAGTGTAATTATTTGTTGTGGTTCTCTATGGTCCTTTTCAACGTCAGCCTACTGAAAACACAGATTTTATGATGAGAGTGATGATAATTTGACTGACTCACTAGAATGCTATTTTGGAAACCAAAGCTGACTTGCACCTTCAGCTGTGCGTTTGAACTCCTGCCCAGGTCTCAAACACTGATTTCTTTTCATTGTAACAGTCACCTAGTTACGGCTGGAGGAGCCTTTAATTTGTTTTGAACCTAGAAACCTCAAATCGAACATACTACATTCCTGCATGCTTTTTGAAGTGTAAAATACAATTGGGTTTATTTTTAAACAGACTGGTAACTTTTCTCTTTTTTCTTCCTTCTCTTTCACCTAGACATGTTTGGAGCTGGAACGGTATCTTCAAAGTGAACCCTGTTACGTTTCTGCATCTGAAATCAAATTTGATAGCCAAGAGGATCTCTGGACCAAAATTATTCTGGCACGTGAGAAAAAGGAGGAATCTGAACTGAAGAACACATGTGTCCCAAAAGAGGACAATCTTACTAGTCAGAACTTAGAGACCAACAGTTTGAATTCTGACGTGAGCAGCGAATCTTCAGACAGCTCTGAGGAGCTCTCACCCACGACAAAGTTTACCTCTGACCCTATAAGCGATGTTTTAGCCAGTTCAGGAAACTTGAGTTCATCTGTCACTTCCACTCCCCCTTCGTCTCCTGAGCTGAGCAAGGAGCCTTCTTCCCAGCTATGGAATTGTACGCCGGGTGAGTTGCATTCACCGGGGAAAATTCGTACCGGTACCGCTGGAAAGACTGCAGAAAAAGGTACACCCGCCAATGGTGACACCTCGCCAGATGGCAGAAGGCGTGTTCACAGGTGTCATTTTAACGGTTGCAGGAAAGTTTACACCAAAAGTTCACATCTGAAAGCACATCAGCGCACTCATACAGGTTAGTAACCGTATGCTTATTAAGAGTTGGCAAGTACTGTAGGGAATACCCCTGATGGTGGTGGTGTCACAGCATTGCACAATTGCTGGGTGGGAACCCAGGTTTGGAGAGATGATGTAATAGTAGTAGAGGCTTACCAGCATGGACGACATCGCTTCCTCATTCTCTTCATAAGTGAGCTGAAACCGAGATAGTTGGTGGTAGTCTAGTCTGCTGTCATAGCAAATAGGAGCCACTCATCTAAATAGGCAATAGTTGGGAAGCTGCAGTGGCATGCAGTCTCCAGGAGCAAAGGTCTAGCCAAACTAGACGGTAGACCTTTGTTGGTATTTACTTCTAAAGCAAAAGCGAGCGGAGACTTTCTTGCAAAACAGCGAACATCATACCCAAAAATCCGTCAGATCGCTAAACACTGCAAGAACTTGTTTTCATGGTTTGGTCTGCATCAGGTCTATTCAACTAGACATCCCAAGGCCCTGTTTATATGAACTACAGCTATAGTTTTAAATCATATAAGTTTTGTGTGCCATCGTCATCGGCAAAAATCTTGGAAAGCCACAGCGTGTTGTAGTCCTTCGAATGTATCTGCCTAATTGGACCTACAAATGTCTTGATTTCCTGTATAATTTCATCCCAAAATACTGAGCAACAGTACTTTATTGTTACGGAACCTGAACTAAAAATAACAATCCTGTGTGTTACTAGGAAAGAAAGTGAGGAAGACAGACACTTCAGGGCTTTTATAAATATTTTACGGTTGAAGTAGCGTGCTGATTTGCTTGTTTGAGCATTATTATTCGACATCTCTTTATGACAGTGGATAGATATGTAGAGCTGTGCCTTGGCTCAATAGTCATCGCTTAACATGAGGAATTGGCCTTGCGTTCTTGGTGTACCAATCCAGAGACCTATATAGGGGTTTTTTTTCCCCCCAAGATGTGGAAAGAGAATTCAGGGAAAAGATCCTATTTTGACTCATGAGCTCAGCATTTTGTGGCTTTTATGGGAAGTCTGAGCAAGCTCAGATGCTCCCGTTGTCATGCAGAAGTCAGATGAAACAAGATTATTTCAAGAGGAAAGAACAACTTCCACTGAAACCATGGTGGTTGCGCAGACATAAATAGCTGCCGGCCTCAGAAGTATTGCAGAACTGTTGTCCTGGTGCTGTCTGGCTGAGAATGTTCCTGTGAATGGAAGTGGTATTTCTTGAATGCTGAAATAGCAGTGTTCAAAGTGGTGTGCAGGCTTTTCCAAGAATATGTGGCTCAGCAGAAAGGAGGTTGCATGTTATGCAGATGAGAGAGTGACAGAGGACTTTGATGCAATACAGTAGCCTGATTGCATTTTGGAGCCTAGCTGTGCTGTCTTTAATCACCTTCATGAAGCAAATGATACCTGTTTGGGAGTAAGCCTGCCATTATGGATGAACAGGGATGGTAGAAGGCTGGATTTCTTTGTTTCCAGTGAGCCTGTTTAATCGCGCTTTTTTTTTTTTTTTTTTTTTTTTTTTTAAATAAGAATGAGATTATTTGATGTGCTGTTGCAGCAAAATAGGTAGGAATCACGTGGTTGAATTTTGCAAGCCGCCTTTGCCTGCATGTTCTGAAGCATTCAGATAGGTTAAATAAAATTGTCTGTCTTTGGGGGGTGGAGGAGGTTTACATAGAAAATGAATGGGATAGCACCTATCTTTCTTTGAATGGAGCCATGACTAACGTGTAATTTGCTTTCTTTGTAGGGGAAAAGCCTTACAGATGTTCATGGGAGGGGTGTGAGTGGCGTTTTGCAAGAAGTGATGAATTAACCAGACACTTCAGAAAGCACACTGGTGCCAAGCCTTTTAAATGTAGTCACTGTGACAGGTATGTGACTGAAATGCACCTTTTTAAATAGTTATTTTTAATGCTCATTGGAAAGGGAGTCTCAGCTGCTTTTCACTTGTGAAGGAACCATTTGGGAACGCAACTGTGTCTGGTATTTTTAAGGAATCATTGTATTTTTAGACTGGAAAAATCGTTCCGTTTTTCTAATCGTTGGGATGTGGTCTGTAGCCTGACGTTGCAGCTGAGTGTCCAGAAGTCCCTAGCGTTGCCACCCATCTGCAGAGCTCCTGGGTGCCCACAGACACTCTGAGTGCTCCCGTGTATCCAGGGAACGCACGATCCCTCCTCCACCAGCCGTGTTTTGGAGTGGCAGAGCAAGGGGGCAGTGCCTCCGCCGCGCGTATCGCGTCGTGCGTGCCAGCAGCCGTGGGCTAATGCGCAACCTGACTCTTGCCTTGCAGGTGTTTTTCCAGGTCTGACCACCTGGCCCTTCACATGAAGAGACACCTCTGAATGGGTCAAGAGGTGAATCCTGCGGGCTAAGAGGCGTCAAGGTTGAAGAGCCTTGAGCGGAGGGATGCGTGTTCCAGCCAAAGCATGCCATTTTGCACCCTACCCAGTTGCCTCCAGGACCTCACTTCCTTGAAGGTCTTTTGAGGGCTAATAAGTCATGTAAGAAACGGCATAGCAACCGCGGTGCGTGATGTTTGGGGTTTCCTGGACTCATACACTGGTATCTAACCTTCTGAGTGGCTCCTAAGCCTTTGCCGTGAGCATGTGCACTGAGAATGTTAATGATTGGGTGACTGTATGCGATGAGGATCTCTTGATGACTGTATGCTGAGGCACATTTTTTTTCTTGTGGTTGTTTTATAACTGTAAGAGAAAAAAAATAGTCTGAATGTCTTGTATGTGAGGAATATCTCGTGAGATGGGACAACCACCAATCATTTCCAAGGGGTGGGGGGAGGGGTGTCTGCACCTTTTTAGAGGGAAAACGGAGAGGGGAGAGGGGGGAATAAAAAGAGTCAGGATGCCAGAATGGAGATGGGGGACCTCCCTGTTCCTGTGTGAGAGGAGCTTTAGGTGTCTGGTGCAGCTATTAAACGTGCAATGTGTCAAGTAGCTTGTTTTACTTGCTACAGAGCTCATTTGTAATCCATTGTATAAGCTGTGTATTTACAAATGTAACACAACTATAACTTTTCATTATAATACAAAGGTTATTGCATGGTTCTGGGGAACTATATGCTTTTCCATTCTTTAATCAGGACTGCAGTTTTGATTCCAGTTAAGAGCAGCTAAAATACAATTGGTCTAATGTTACATAATGTATGGAACATGAATAATTTTTTCTGTTGGGTGGATAAAACCACTATTGGTTAGAAACTGATTTTTCTCATGCAGCTAATTTTTCTCTTATTTATGCCTTGAGGACTAACTTCTGGTTTTCTAGCTGTTAATGCACTGTTGACCTTAATAATGGTGCCTTATGCAAGTGACCTTCTCTTGTAGGGGGTCTTATACAGGGGTATGGGTGATGCATGCTTTATTAAGGCTCTCTTTTCACCTGGCATTGTACTGTATCAAATGTATAATATGAGGGGAAAAAAAGGTTACTTCCAGGGTCCTCCTTCACAAAGACAAATATAGAGAAAAGTCATTCATGTCAGTACAGTATTTGTTTAACTTAGACAATTTGACTGTGTTACAGTATAATGCATATGCCAATTGAATACCTGACCAGTTCTGCCACCTTGAGACTTTTTTTATATTGACCTTGCACAACAACTGTGTATATACACACCCCAACTGTACTTAATATGTCAAGTTTTCATACATATTAAAGATACAGAAGTATTAAAAGATGTATTTGCTTAAAAGGCACAAGTTTCACATCTATATATCTAGCTATCTGTTGGTCATACAGAAAGAAACTATATTACTTTTTTTTTAAAAGTGGGCAGAAAAATAATTGTGTATGTATATTTGTGTGTACAGTCTGTGTATGTGTGTATATATATAGATAATATATAAATATTTTTTTTAAAAGGAAAAAAATTAGAACACATAGCTAGGAAATGCCACAGCCCATCAAAATATTCCCTACCCCCCCCCCGCAATACGGTCATTAAGGAGACAAAGAAATGAAAGATACAGTTAATTAAAATCTAGCATTTTTAGAGGCTTTACCTTTAGCTTAATGGTATGCTAAAGGCTTTGTTGGCATTCAGTCCTTCTCAGACTGCTGACTGTGTTTTGTAGTTATTAGGTTGTCTGGAATAGCGTATCTGTGGCCATTTAAGAATGATATGAACCGAATATTGGCATGCTAAAAGAATATTAGCTGTGTGCAGATGAAGTACACTTGGGTTTTGGCCTTCCAGCTTGCTGGAGGACCTGTGAGTGAGCTAGTCGTTGTGGTGGTTGAGCTCTAATTTTACATAGTTCAGCTAAAATAAAGACTGTTTTTTCCTAGAGTAGAAATAGTCTGTCCAAAAGCAGTATTTTTTTTTTTGAAACCAGCTCACTACAGTCGCTGCAATGAAACACGTGACCTGTTTCTTTTTCTATTTATTATTGGTCTTGCTTACTATGCTAATATTTTGGTATACCTTCCTGGAAATGTATGTAGATAAGTCGTTTAAAAAAAAGTATATGCAAGTGATCTGGTTCTAAGGAACACACAGGCTTAAATCATTCTCATTTCATTTTTGGTTTAAATTGCCTGAAAATGCACTTTTTTTTTCTTCCCTGAAAACAAACAACATTTCCCAGAAAATAGATTTCTATTTAGGGTTGGGTTTTGTTGTGTTTTTAACTCCTTGTTTGCATTGTCCTTGGCTTAGCCATAATTCTTATAAACAAGAAAATAAACAAAAGCAAAACCAAACAAAAAAATAAAACAACCAACCCCAAACAAAAAAAAAATTAAACTTGCACTGGCTTGTCTCAATTGTGAAATACCATCAGACTTGTGTGGATGGGGTGGGGCTGTGTGCCATATGTCAAATGCCTGTAATTTTCTTAATAAGCAAGTACATTTTGTTCAGGTGATAACTGAGCCTCAATCAAGCTGAAAAATAAAAAAAAATAAAACATTTTTGCTTGAAATTTAAGAAGAAAAAGTTTCTATTAGTGAAATTTCTTTTTTTGTTTTTGAAGCACCCTGTTATCTAAAGAATCTCTTTGTAAGATTTTTGTAAAAATTTTGTTTTACAAGATTTTATTTGAAATTGTTTTTTGCAAGATTGTTATATTTCTGTATGAATGTATTTTTTATTGGAATAACATAAAAAGAAATTCTTATCAGCATCATGTGTCTGGTTTCATCTTTCTCCTCTCTGAAGTCCTACACACCAAACGATGTCAAGTACTATGTCGATGCTTTACCTTGAGTCACCTGGTTGCAGGTACAAACACCTTTGGGTCAGGTCGCTTTGTGGAAGACAAGCCCTGATGAGAAAATAATTTTGGCAGTAGAAACTAAAAGTTCTTCCATATCTGAAAAGCCGCTGTTGACTCATCTTTTGTCTCAGCGGAATAAATAGTTAACACGATTGTTACTGCAAGATTGCACCTTTATTCCAAATTGTTTGCTCTGAAGAGGTGAATGCGTGTAGGACAAGTTCTGCATGTGGGAAAGGAGATTCAGTGGGCATTTAAAGTGAAGGGAGAAAGGCGATGGCTGGGCTGGGGGCGACTGTCCTTAACTTTTACTGCAGAGAGTGGGCCTTTGAACTGCTCTGTCAATGGGAACGCAAGCCTGAAACCTTGAAGGTGCACTTGTGGGAAGGAACCACATGAGATGTGCCTGGCCCAGATGCACAGATCCAAGTCAGCTGTAGGGCTGACTTGACCCACATGCTGGTGGTGACCTTCAGCCACCTAAACGCAAGCCTCTGAATTGCATTTCTTCAGAGCAATGGCTCTTCAAAGCATGCCTGGCATGTACGCTGGCTTGGGACACATGCAGAACTTGTTTGATGTTGCCTTGTGGCTTCTGCTTTGCTCATGCTGGTGTTAAAAATCCCTTAAGCGTCGAGTAAAACCATTGGCAGAAATAGCATAGTTGTATGCTGCGAAACTGACTTTCAACATGTGAATTCAGTTCACAATAAATGTTTCATGGTTTTAGATGAGAAATGGTCTAAAAATTGATGCAGAAAAAGCCTGAATCAAACACAGATAGAGGCAGAAGTAGCAGGGTGGAGAGACCCTTGCCACCTACCTCAGCCCTGCAGCTGGCCGTCAAGTGGACAATATGACCCTGTATAGGCAAGGAACAAATGGCAACTTAAGCAAATTTTGTGATCTGCAACAAGAGGGATATATTAAATTTTACCACTGGTACAATCTCTCACACAGTGACACACAGATGTCTTCTGGGAAACTTAGTTACAGTTGCAATCGAAATAGGAAGGCTACTGAGGTTTAAAGATTGTGACATTTTGCCTTCTCATCTGTATACAACCTAGAAATGGAAATATTTTTAAAGAACTGAGCTTGACCTTGGAGGTTCTCCACCCAAAATGTTCAATGGGTGTGTAATACAGAACAAGGATTGGCAAATTTTTGCCTGTTTATTGGGTGTGTGTCATCTAGGGCTGTGTCTTACCATACCTTAAAAAAAAAAAAGAAAAAAAAAAAAAGAAAAAGCCTGATAACTCCATTATTAAGGATGTTATTGAGATCCCACCCAATTCTTTTTCTCAGAGAGATTGTACTGAAAAAACAGTGGTGTTCCGGAAGAAAAAGGCTAGTGACAGAGCTGTTGGGCAACAAGGAAACTACAAAGCAGAAGGCAATAGCCATTTCAGGGTTAGTGCATGTCAACATGTACATCTACTGCCGGCTTGCTTAATTTTGGATTTTGAAATGCAGAGCAGATGGGAAGGGATGTGAATCTGAGGGTGAAGAAGTCAGGTGGCTTAGGTATGGACCTGCATTAGTAGCCTCAGCAAGTTCCAACAACTTCAGCTGAGGTTAACAAGGTAAAAATCAGGACAGAGCCTGCAGCCAGCATGTTCACTTCTTGCTGCAAAGGTTAGATATGGTGTGTTTGCGCACTTAGGCACACATATGCACAGGCAAAGGTCAAGATGAAACAGTTAAAATCCCAAAACAGAACCTGTTTGGGTGTTTGGGATTGTTTTTTCCCTCTTGGGTGTGAAAAATCCTGACAGGCAAGTGGTCAGTGCAAGCAGGATGTATCACAGTTTACCAACTTATTGGAACAACTGCGTATTATAAATAGAGCATGCCGTTGAAGTTCACAATAGACAAGCGATTGCTATTTTCTTAAACTAGATATTCATATTGTTTAGAAGGTACTGTGTCTCTTCCTTCTAAACCATAGTATGATTTGTCACAAACTGAATCTAGGATTGTGCCTGTTAAAGCATATTGCAAGACAAGCTGTATTTTATTCTTTCCTCTTTAGGAGTAATTCATGGTACCTCTGCATTTCTGTCCGTCTTTTACCTCTTCCATTCTTCTCAACTACTTGAGCATTCGCTCTTTATTTTCTTTAATTGCACTGAAAGCTCTGAGGAATAAAAACAACCTCTATAAATCACACAAATAGCAGCAGCAGAATTACAAACAAGGAGAAGGAAAAACGCTATGGTGAGTGCTTCAGAAAGTAGCTGAGTTATTTATGCAGCACCAAAGGAGTACGTGATCTTACATACTCACACAACAGCGAGAGACATTTATTGAGAGGGAAGCTCCATGGCCCATCCATTGGAGATCTCCTCAGCCTTGTCTGCAGGGAAGAGTTAAAGTAGACTGAAACAGTAAGGGGAGCTCTAATTGTGCAAGAGCCGGGGGGGGGACACGACAGGTAAAGAAGGTTTCCCCTGTGCCTTATAAAGGATAAAAGGACTCGTATTTCCTCTTTGTTCCTCCATTTTTCAAGAATTCCATGGAGTCAAAATGGCTCGGATAGGAAATCTCTGCAATACTTCTTTCTCAAGCTTTTCCAGCTTTGCTTCCTCAGGTAGCACTGGTTTATAGAGTAGACAGCAATAGCAGTACTCCAGTTCTTTATTTCTGGTGACAAGAGGTTACCAAGCAGCTCGTACCCCCCAGAAGTCTGCCTGCTTTTGCTTCATCCCATGGGATTGTGTAGCCAAGAGGCATTAACAGGTACTTCTGAAACAAAGCCTGAGACACGGCAAGAAGCTCTGCTGAGGTTATACAGTCCAAGGCAGTAGTATCTTTATTTTTTTCCCCTTTAGCTCTTTTACCTCTACACTGGCTGTTTCATCCTTTATTCATGGTGGCTAGATATATGGCATTTATTTTTGATCAAACCTGTAGCTATACTGTCTCATAACCGTTTGAGCTCTTACATATAAGGGAGAGTGAGCAGATGGAGTATTGCTTTTGCGCATAGGTCTACAGAGGTTTAATCAGTCTAAGATTCATTGGGGCTACCCTGGGAAATAAGGGTTTGCAGGTTCATGCATTAATATTGTGCAGCCTTGGTCAAGAGCTCATTTAAGTCAAGGAGAAATTCCTCATTGAATTCAACTCGCTCCAGACACATTTTTTCATAGAGCTGAACCTGAAGAGGAAGTACATTTGAAATCCATTCAGGACCAAATTTTCGTTCAATGACATTTATGACTATATTTTGCCCATTTCCCATTGAACATTTGATAGCTGGAGTTTATGAGTGCAAGCCTTGCAAAGATGATTTTTTTTTTGTAACAGAAATGTGTGGGGGGGTCTGAAATTTATTTTTGATTGCAGCCTGATGATAAACCTTGTAATTTGTTCCGCAGTTTCAGTCACACAACAGATACATAATAATTCAGTAAGTTATAGCAGTGACTATATTGGACTGTGATGTTTTCAATACAAATGCTTCACAAATTATTAGCTGAGAAATTACTAACTGAAGAAATTAACTGGATTTGTAGGATACCATAGCAACAAAGGTGGCCTATGGCTTTAAAAAAAGTGCTGCATCAGATACAAGCCAGCACATTTGTTCAAATAAGAGAAACTCTTCAGAATTTTCAACTGAGGCCACAGATTGGTTGTGTTCTTGAAATATAGGTTTATAATTTGTCACAGGAAAAATAACTCCATAAAGCAAAACCACTAAGGTGTTTTAAGATGATCTATTATGCGGAGGTGTCTAGTGCAGCCATTTTGGATTGGTGTCATGATAGGAAACAGATGGTATATGTGTTTATGTTTAACATTTAAGAAAGTATAGAAAGCAATTGGGAGGTGATGTATTTTGTTAATGGGCGAGTAAAGCCTCATATGTACAGTTAAAATAGAATGTAAAAAACAAGCAACATTTTTTCACCACAAATGAGGCAATGCAACAACACACTTAAGTAGATTTATTTGACTTGTTTCACTTTAAATAATTTTAATGAGAAATTCTCTAAATGTTTTTGAGCGGAGATAGAAAGTAATCTGGTAACCACATGTCTTGATGTAAGCCAAGCTGTTCTTTAACAGCACTTTCTTTCAATACAATATAAATTTAGCTGGAATTAGCATTGCTGAATATGAGTCCCTCAGTGCCTCACTTGCTAAACCTCCATATTCTTTTTATTGCCTCCGTGCATTGCAGAAGCAGAGTGTGTGGTCAGTTCTGGACAAAGGCAGATTATCTCACAGGGCTGGGGAAGGCAACGTATTTGCTGAATTCTGTAACATTAACAAACACCTCAGCAATAATTCAGGAAGGCAGCAGATCTGCGCTGCATACAGTAATATATTTTTCCTGTAACATGCTACCTTTTGGGTTTGATACTGAATATATCAAAAATCTAGTTATTCATGCAAAGCTGTATTTTTCTGAATTTTATGTACTTCGCCTTACTGTATGTTATTTCATTTATAAGATTTATCTTTGAACATGCAGTGATAGTCAAACACTATTGTTCATTTCCAAGCTTTGCTATGCAAGTTACTCAGCCTTCTGGGTTTTCCTTTATTTATTTTTGCTAACTATGAAGAGGACATTGAGGGCAACTGGATTTTAATAGATCCTCACTGTAATTAATTATTCATCAGCAATAGAAGTATTAGCAGTAGTAGTCAGACATGCAGAGGAGGCTGAGATCTTACCATGGTGAACCTACAGGGAGAGAGGCTCTTCCATCCAGATTCTGTCTAATTAGACCACAGCACACTTGGAATTACCCACATCCAAAGAGAGAAAAAGGAGTTCTGCGAACTGTTCTGATGATCTCAGCAGTTTTCCTTGTCCTGGTCAGACAGATAATGCTGTTGATATTTTACCATAATTCCATTCAGTCCCGTCTGCCTGTCACAGATGGACTCATTCTGAACACCAGGATGAGAAATCCTCAAAATGCAGAACACTGTGTTTCAATGCATTTCCATGAGCATTTTTAGGTGGGACTTTGTAATGCCCATGCCTGTCTTATGGTTGGGATGTTTCTTGCCATTTTAGGATTTTGTGTTCTATTTCTAACCTTCTTCTGGCAGTAACTTTGGTATATTCTGTATGACATGCTTTGGACCTACTGAGATTTCTTCTTAATTTGAAAAAATTGTTAAGAATTAATCTTTAATGCCACAGATAGAAAAGAGTAAATAAGAGATGTAATAATGTTATAGTATTAATGGGATTTGAGCCTCAGTGGGAAATAGATGCATTATTCATAAGGATTGATGGTCTTTAGTGTCCCAACAGCCCCTCGTGGGGCTTTGGAGGTATTAGACTGGCCACTGGAGAGAGGGTTGCTCTAACGCTCAATAAGCTAAACTAAAAATATCGCTAGAATTATAAAGCAAAAACTAATCAAATCCTAAATATAAATATGATGATACAAATCCATCCCCTAGTTATCTCCAGAAACCACCCTGCCTCAAAGGGTTGTCAGTGACTTGTCCCTTATTATCTTTAATCAAGCAGAAGAGGGAGGCATTGAACGCCACAGTGGATCTGTATAACAAGGCACTGCAGGTGAAATCTATAGTGCTCTGCTTCCCACTCCATGCGTGCTGCCAGCCGGCCCCCGCTCCACTAGCGAAGGGCAGCAGAGAGACAAAGGGGTGCAGTGTTTACACAGCGACTGTGAAGTCTTCTGTAGCTTCTTCTAATTGCTATTCCCAAAGTCCACACCACAGATGCTTCATAGGGCAAAAACAGCCTGGATGCCTGTAGGTAAAAATGATGTAACAGGCAACAAAGAAGCTGACTAAAGGAGATTTCTGCAATAAGGTTTCCAGCACATACACAGATGGGGTCTACCCAGACTCTGGTCTCTGTGTTCTGTGACAGGACATTATTTATCTTAACTATAATGCACAACCTAAAAAAAAAAGAAGAAAAAAAAAAAAAAAAAAAGAGTGTGTATTCTTTCATTTATCCAAGCAAATTAGGCACTACAGTTTGAATACCTGTCTGCTGAGAGGCTAAAACTGCTAGTCACCAAACAAATGTGACTGTAATTCAATACTAAAAAATATCTTTTTCATTTGACGTTAAGTATCTTGGGATAATGATGAGGTCATAAAAGACTAATGTGTTTGGCCAGAAAAGGGAAGAAGATTCATAAAAGAATAAAGAGCTATGGGGTATGGCTCCTTTTGGCACAAAGGGTGGCACCCACAGTCTGCTCAGGCAAATATTTGTGTGAGCAGATAGCTTAATGCAAAGCAGATTTAAGCCCCAATTCTGACATAAGGTCCATGCAAACAGCCCCCTGACCCTCACCTCCTGTCCCCTGTGACACCAAAATCCATAGAGGACTTCTTTTGAGCACCACAGAGGACAAGGAGCATCCCCGATAAGGGGTGCGGAGCCCCAGAAAGAGATGTCCTCATGCCTCCTGGGGCTGTGCAGTCAACATCCAGGGTGTACCAGAACCCTGAAGGTGATAAATTTAAGTGGGGAGTGGGTCCAGTTTCAGGAAGAACGCAGCTCTGTGATACTGGTGTTTGAAAACACAAATCAGCGCAACGGTGCTAAGAGACAAACTCTTCAGCCTTCAGTACTGTCGCACTGGCCTTTTTCCAGTGTTTGGTGGGAGACCCTCAGCTTTGTGACTGCCTAGGTATCCCTTACCAGAAAAGGTGATACCACCATGATCCCCCGTACACTTTACTGTGTCCTTTCAACCCATGACATGTAAGTACAGGCCTACATTTTAAGGCTAAAATTAAGTTCTTGATAGAAAAGCGTCAACAAAGAAAAAATAATGACAGACTATAAGGAGACCAAGAATCTTCATATTTTTTGTTATAATTTGTATACACACACACACACATATGCATAAATGGAAACAGATTTTCTTGTCTAGGATGTTTATTTTCTATATGCTGTTACATTCCAATAAAAGTGTCCTTCAAGAGTCATCTGTGGGACTGATAATAATATATGGGTCTTAAACTAGGGTGTAAGGTGAAACCAGCTCAAAACACAAAACAATTTCAAACAGTCTGTGCTAGTGAAACAGATATAAAAAATAAATTAAAGGCAAAAAATGAAGCCAGCATTCGGAGTTCTTTTGATTTAACACTTTCTGGGAGTGTGAGTAAGATTAGCATGTCAGCATTGAGCTTTCTGATGGTTGTATTCAGTGAATCATAGAACCAAAGCTTCCACAAGTCAGGAATTAGGTCCTCAAAAAACCCAAAAACGTTATCAAGTGCAAGATTATCTTAAAAATCTGAAAAGGAAAATAATGGTAATATGACACTGAGTGTTTTTTTTATTTTATTTAAATTCTGTATTTTGGATCCAACAGGGTGCATTTAGAACATGTTTTCATTAAATACTTTACAAAGAAAGTTAGAAATGCCTGTTTTAAAAATGAAAGTTACAAAACTAAAAAATAAAAAAGGCAATAGATACTCAAGCTCATACTATAAAATGGTATGATTTGGTCACACTGAGGCAAGTGTATGCAAATAAAATCTTTTGCTAGAGTAAATCAGTAAAGCTTCCTTGATTTCATGGGCCAGAAGGTATGAGCCATATCCTTCAGGCTGACAACGTCTGGAAAAAAGCTATTAAAGCAAAACCACCCCCAAAATCTGACAACATGGTCCTTTGCCTCAAGTCTAGAGAAGGAGCTGAGTCCTTAGAAGTGCCTAAGGAACGTCATTAAGTATTCCTCTGTGGGAAGTCCACATGAGCGTTGCTCTGAACTGACTTTTTTTCCTTTCTGCTGTTCCACCTAACATTTTTATCTCATTATTCTTAGCAGTGGTAAGTAACTATGACAGGAAGACAGAGTGGAAAATTAAGGCTTGTTAAGACTATTATACACCAAAAGGATCATGTCATAAATGAGATTTGAGTCTGCCCAGTTTGGGATGTAATTAAGTAATCATGTTCAAGGTGGATGGGTTTGAGACAATAAAAGGCCATCGGAGGTTGTTCAGTTTCAAAGAGGCAGATCTTTTTATGCTGAGAAGTTACGTGGATGCGATTTCAGCAGTGAAGGACCCTGGCTCCCTCCCAGCTGTTGGATGTGGGTGCTTCTGCCCCTGGGAAGGGAAGGCAGCTCCGGTGATGCCATCATCCTTCAGGATGATCTTCCTGACAAGCAAATGCGATTTTCCCATGTCTCGTTTTCCGTGAGCATATCACCAGTGTGCGTTCACCTCCGGATTCAAGTCTACAGGAATCTCTCAAGAATAAGAACAATAAACTCAGCACCCTGGGAAAGGGTTGCATGTGCTGAAAATTTCACTACCACATAATTCACTTTTGAGGAAAGTGTGCTTAAAACCAGTCATCAAGGCTGTGAATAATAAGCATATTCCAATACTAAGGGCACAACAAGGAAGTGTCAACAAAACCGCAACAGGAAAACAGTGAGGCTTTTTCTTGGCTTTGAGAGAATACAATAAGTCTAATGTTGCTGCTTTCTCATTTTTTCCTATGTTATCAGGATGGAAAGCTGGGCAGAACTTAGCTGAATCACTGCTCAGAAGTCAGTCCAAAATGTGAGTGAATCAAACAGTGTATGGGATACAGAGTGACATGTATGTTTAGTGTCAGTTGGGGTTGTTGTGCAATTCTCGAGGGCATAATGGATGACTCTTTTTTTTGCCTGCAAGTAACCACAATCACTATATGAATCGTTTAGGGGAATGATATTGAAAGCTATCGTATCATAAAGGTGCAGTTTTCCCCTGAAAACAGCAGCTTAGAAGAGCTTCAGAACCATGCCAACAAAGATGGTGCCTTGCTGAGATATCTATTATTACGTGCACACAAAGAGATTGAACTGGCGTGCGGGATGGAGTGTTGGAGGAAGGAAAGGAAGAGAAAAGGGATCACATAAAGTGTCACATAATACTTTTTAAACATGATATTCTTCACTTTGAAATTCAAGATTTAAATGCAGCATATGTGTATATTTTTTCTCTAGTTATCTCCTTTCTTAACTCCTCAGAAAGAAAGGGTAGGAAAAATCAGTCCTCAGGGTTTTGTCCTGCTATCTTTCACCTTTTCCAGTTTGCCACTTCTTCAAATGGAAATGATGTCTGTTTATGATTTCAGGCTGTGCAACTTGCAAAGTATTAGATAAGACTTAAGCTTTTACTTTGGCTAAAAAATTATGCTTTCAACAAAGTCTCAGGGCAGGGGGAGTTCATGGAACAGGACACAGACACACCCAGCAACAACAATAAATTAACACCGTATTAAAAAAGTCAGTCAGTCAGTCCTACTGTCTATATGGGGAAGTCTTCCTTATCTCCCCTTTGCCATCTAGGAATGTTGTAGAAATGGGGGTCCTGTGGGACATGAAGGTGGAAGCACACTGTGGAAGGTGGCTCCCTCCTCATCCTCAGTACAGGGAAGGCTGAGGTAGTGGTGTCCTTGAAAACAGCATTTGTTGGCCGTTGTGCTCCTCCGTAGGAGCAGTTGACAGGAGGCCAAGCTCTGGGCGTGGAGGGGTGCCTCTGCAGCTGGGCAGGCTCAGCAGCTGTCCCTGTGGTCATGGCGGTGGGGGCTGACTCGCAGGAACCCACTGCCCCACTCCCCCATCACTTCACCAGCATTTGCGTTCACAGCTACAGCAGGTGGACTTTTTCCACTTTGGCAGATACATAGGTTAGATACGTGCTTTTCCAGATTAACATTACTGTAACACAGGGTACCATCATCATCACCTGCATCACTATTGCATCCACGCTTCCGGGTGATTTTGTCAGTCCCATCTTCTTTGCTGTGGATTCCTAATGACAGGCCACTGCTCAAGAAAGAATTGCACAAAAGGTGTATATTTGTTGTTAAGGCTTGAAAACAAAGAATGTCAGACCTGCTAAGGAGTGAGGGAACTAAATTAGCCTACCTGTGCCCCACTGTGCTGAATCTGGTCCAGCTTTCTAGAAATGCTGGATCAGCAAAAGCAGGTGGCAAGGAATCTAACTGGAACAGCAGGAGCAACTAGATTTCAAAGTTCACTCTTGTCACAAACCCTTTTCTTCAACTTCTTAGGTTTGAAAGAGCTTATAAATACATTAAAGAATCCCTCTTCCCTGTGCTCTTTTTGCAGCACAGGGAACCATGACTGTCCTTAAAGCAAATATTTTGGGGAAAGACCTTTGTGTAAAAATGCTGTATTAAAGTCAGAAGCAGTGTGTTTCCACAAAAAAAATCATGGCTAATATAGATTTTGGTTAATAAAGGATTTCTTAACAGTTTTGATTAAGGATCCTTTATTGTTTATTTTCTTGTGAGATTGAGAAAAAATGTAAATCCAAGTTTTTAGAATGTATCAATAGCAATAACTCACACTTAACTGTTAATGGAAGCACATAACTGAAGTGACCCAGATTTCTGTTTTGCATTGTTATGAGGAATTGCTGCACACAGAAGCCTATATTTTGTCAGTCACAGCTGCTAGACCTATAGGCTAAAGCAGGGACAGACATATTTTCTAAACTAAAGCTGGAAATTCAGTATTAAATCTAACCATTATGACACATACGTGAATAATATGTCAGATGAGCATACAACCGAGTGTCTAAGGACATCAGCTCCTTAGAAATATGGCCTCTTTCCCTTTGCGCCGGTTTAAGTTTGGGATGTCTCCATCAGTGGCGTCAGAACGGTGCAAAACTGACACAATAGTAGGATGTGATCCCACCTGCCCGCGTAGCAGCTGCCATCTTCATTGATTTGAAGATTGAACTTGGGCCACACATATAAAAAACAGATGTATATTGCTTTCTGGGGAAGACATAGCTGCCAAGGAGGTATACTGGAAAAATATCTGGTAGCTTAGTGTTGATCTAAATGTTAGTCCACCTCGACCCTCTGCAATGTGCTGTCACTACAGCAGCCTCAGAGCACACCTCACTCACAGAGAGACTCAGCTGCCTGCAAATACAAATTAGCGCTTTCTTTGAGGAACAGAAGGTGCAATTCCCACACCCAGGAGCTCGGCACTCGGACCACCAGCCCTGGAGACACAGGCTCAGGCTCACCCCCACTGCCAGGCACCAACCTGGGGAGGAGTTAGGGCAGAAGTGGCAGCAGGCCATCTCCAGCTGCTTTGGAGCAGCCACCAGCTGAGGATGCCACCTGCAGATGACTGTTTCGGGTTTCAGTATGAAGGTCCTAAGTCTACTTATACAGGATGCAAGGCGATATATTTTCATAAGCCAGGGTCTGGGTACTACTCTGAGGTCAGTCACCTAAAACTGCAACACACAGCTTCGTAAATGTTCAGCGCCTTCCTTATCTCACTCCTAACACATTTTCCTCAAAAATCTCACTCTTGGATAGTCAGTGTCATAAGGACTCTCTGTCTGCCTGAATGTTTATATACATTGCATTTTAAGCTACATAACTCACTGTCACTGACTTTTACAAGAAAAGTAGATTTAAAATAAATAAGAAGATTAATATTGACTTAAACAAAACAGCAAAAAAATTCCTGTTTGGGAATTCAGGTTGCTGAACATATTAACTCAGTCACTATGTGGCATTTTAGTTGTTTCACAATATTTTATTTTTACTGGTGGGTCAAATGAATCAGCTGACCGTAGGCAGGATTGAAGACAATGGGTAATTAGTGCATGGGTGAGTAAAAATATATACTGCATACTTTTCTGTCTCCACATGTTATTTTTCCTTAATCTGATGCCAGACTCATCTGATAAAAATGACTCAGCTTTTGCTGAGCTGGCCCTGCCATTGACAAACTCACCCTTAGGAAATTACATTTTCTCCTCCCAGAGGTGGACTTGCAACATATTGTCAATTTTAAAGGTTGAAATTTAGGCAAGAAGAGTAAAAGAACGTGCTTCTAAACTCTTTCGTAAGTATGTCTTTTTATTTCCCTTGGGAAAAATGTGAAAATATGAGGTAAAGATGGTCAGTAAAATCTCTCCAAAATACGTGAAGAATCTTCTTCAACCTCTACCTATTTTTCTTCCTTTCAGTGAGAGTTCTGTTTATTCTACATTTCCACCCCAAGATGCAACAGCTAAAGAAAAATAATTTAAAAAATAATCTGTTATGTTTTCGCTTTGTTTAGATCAGCATATCTCCAAACATGACATCTCAACTAGCTGCTGAGAATATAATTCTCATTAAAAAACCTAACACCGAGCCACACTTTATTAATTTTATAGGTTAATTTACTTTACAGACTTCATTCACACAAAATTTATAAGGCCGTTGGCCCTGCTTTAGTTCACAGTACATTCCCACAACATCGTCTGATTATACTGGACTGTCACTTCCAGACTGGAGTTCTATTTTCAGCTAATGTATGTGAACCAGGGTAGCTCAATAGATGCATCAATTTGTACAACATTTGAATCTCGATTTGTGATCTTCTTAGAGTTATTGTTAGGGTGAAATAGGCTGAAGGAGGAAAAATCATAAAGTCTGAAGAGGTTTGGAACATTTTTCAGGTGGTCTTCTCCCTAGTGAAATCGGAGTTCTCTCTCTAATTTATGGGCAAAAGACGACACCTAAAAATGGGGTTCAAAGAAGCCAGTGCTTTGTGTGAAGTATTAACAGTAGGAAATGACAAAGAAATGTTCAGATTTCTGCTATGCCATCAAAGGTTGTTAAACGAATATGGGGTTAGAGGAAAACACCTTCTCCTATTTCGGATTTGCAGCTACAAATGACTCTTGGAATTAGTTTCATCTGTCAGCTTCATCTTTTCTTGCAAACAGCAGAAGTGATACTCTCTTTGTACGTGTGAGATCCAAGCTCATATATCTTTGAAACCCACTTTGGGGCAAGAAATTCCACCAATGTTTTCCGCAGTTCAGAAAAGCAATCACTCTCCTTGGAGAATTCTGAAATGGTGCTGAAATTCAGTATACAACTGGAATTGCTCCATTCCATATAAATTAAGAAAATACTAATTGAAAAAGAGACTATCTCACTAGGCTGCAGTTATTTTCTTAATGCTTTTTTAACCCCTAAATCTCTATTTCTGAAAAAGATAGGGTTCTGATTTAAGCCTCCCCTATCTTAAGAGAATCATTTAACTGCCAGGCTCCTGAATATAAGAAAAGATACTCATGAAATATTTTAGGTTTTTTTTAGAATCTAAACTCTGATTAACGTGTTAACTAGGTCAGGAACTTAGATGCAATTCAATGGCTCAGTTTCTGCAGAATGTCAGACTGTGAACTCTTCTATGTAAGAGGTACAGATCAATGAAATTTTACAGATCACACAGAAGTAGCCTTATCCATCTGAAGCCAATGGTAATCCTTCCAATAACTCCAGCAGATGCCTATATACATGTCTGTTACTCTGGGATGATGCATATTGCTGGTTTCTTCACTGTGGCAACAAACATACAAAATCTACTTACAGCAGTAAAATGTCAGTAGGTTCTGCCTACACATTCATTATACTTTTGTTTGCCTTTGTTTTGTTTCTGTGGGGGTTGATTGCTGACTTTTTACACTGGAAGATTTTTCTAAATCAGTTTGAATCTCTAGGAATCCCCTCCTTGCCTTCAGTACTTAGAGGAGGGAAACAAGAGAAGTATTCCTGGTGCCACATGTTGCGTGTTCACAAGAACAAATGCTCAAGATCCCTCCCCTTCCTCCTGCTGCCTGAAGGACTCTCTGATAAAACCAGTGCACTTTTATTTTTTATTGTGACTCGTGGTGCTTTTAAGATCTAACATGCTATCTGGGTAGGCATCAACATTTTACAAGAATCTTTTTTTTTTACCTCCAAATTCATAGTTCTCCATCAAAGATTTCAGCCCAAAGAGCAGTTAATAAAGCTGGATGACCTCTTGCTCTAGGATTTTTTAAGTCTCTTTCAGACTAAAATTAGATTTCCTCCTTTAGGAAGAGAAACAGGACAGTGTGTGACCCTTTAACTGTCAATCATCTGGAAGTAAAGCAGAGAACTGATTTCTCTCAGAGCAGCAGAATAAAATGCTCCAAAATAATAATAATGTGGCTATACATATTTATAAGATCATTATTAGTCTTTAGTATGATTGTTCCTACTTGATATTCAATGTTAATTTTGGCCCATGGATATATACTTTCACTTAGTTCCATAAGTTACTCTAATTTCAAATAAATCATACTTTAAATGAGTTAACCACTAATTAACTGGCAGGTCTCAAATCATAGTCATCTATGGGGAATCATAATTGAATGCTCTAGTCATGTTTGACAGGTGTCTGTATTATGTCCAGTGCTGCTTAACGTTTCAATTGACGATCTGGGAGTAAATATAAAGCTGTTGCAGAAAAATGTATGAATGGAACAACACTGGAAACAACAGTAAATAAGAAGAACAGATTGATGAAGGGAGAAGTTCCCTTTCACAGATACGCATTTGAATACACCAAAGGAAACAACTTATTCTATGAATAAAGATGGCAGACCATATATTTACATCAAAGGACTATACTGTGGAAATCAGTGGCTCTGTAAAAGATATAGGCATATATTTTGCAAGAAAATCGGTAGAAGTTGTGGAATAATGTGCTTTAAAAAAAAAAAAAAACGTAAAGAAAAAAGACGAAGCTTGTATGATCCTTGGCTGATAAACAGAAAGGGGGGTGGTAGGGGGGTGGTGGCAGGGAGGGACACAATTTTTCCTTGATGTGTAGTAAAACTGATCCTGTACAGTTCTGGCAGCCATATGTTAAAATAGCTATTGACAAATTAGAGAGGATGCAGAGATAGATGCCTTACCCTGAGAGACACAAATAAGATAGTCTGTTTAATTGAACAAGAAGCGCTTGAAGGAAACTTGATTACAGCACCCAAAACCCCCTCATCATTCCTTTCACACTTTGCAGGTGAACAAAGCGGAAGTAAAAATTCACTACTTGCTTTCCAGAGCTCATTTTCCTCAAGCCTTTTATATTCACATGGTTAAAAGGTGGTTGTAGCCACTCCTGCAGAATATGCCTCTAAGCCATACCAGCACAGGGCATGAGCAAATGCTAAAAACTAAAGGGCCTTTTAATTTAGTGGTGGGAGAAATTAAAGAGACGAGTAGTTAGAAGAGGAAATCAGACAAATTCAAATAGGAAGACACACAATTTTAAGAAAGAGGATGATTAGCTGTTGGCATGGTTTGCCAAGGAAAGCAGGGGAAACTTTGATGTCTGCAGATAAGGACTGGATCTTTTTCTGAAAGAACTGATTTGGACAAATACAGTTTTGACACTAATACTGGAATAAGTGGGTAAAACTTAATGGCCAACACTGTGCTTCAGATGTTGGAGCTGGGAACTTTGACTTTAGATTCCACTTCTGAGACTCTGACTTTGGAAGGAGAATGCAATTTCTCATGAATATGAAGGGAGAAAAAATCACAATGTGAATGGTTAAGCACTGGAACTGGCTGCCAAGAAATCAGGGAATTCCCACCTGTAGAGACTTTCAAAACTCAGCTGGAAAATGT
Organism: Ibycter americanus; assembly: GCA_035590275.1. Lineage (NCBI taxonomy): Eukaryota > Metazoa > Chordata > Aves > Falconiformes > Falconidae > Ibycter > Ibycter americanus. The sequence continues at coordinate 63,487,932 of JAVJGI010000050.1, read as the reverse complement.
CCTGAGCAACCTGATCTAATTTTGCAGTTAGCACTTACTTCAGTAGGAGATTGGAGTAGATGATTTCCAGGGGTCCAATCCAGCATGAGCTTTTCTACAGTTCTGCAGTTTTCCTGATGTGCAAGATGCTGATGACATTTGATGACACTTGAATTTATAGAGAATTCCAGAGTCTTCAGATGGACTCTGTCTTCTAGTGACGTCCTGTTTTTATCTGTCAGTACAACTTTTTCTTGGGTGTCATCAAAGACAAAATAACGTCATGAAGATTTTTGATAGTCATGTTAAAGAGCGCATACATATTTTGGTTTATTGTATTGTTAAACTTATTGTTTGTAAATACATTCTGCTGGAAAACATTAGAGAACCCAAATGAAATAATTGGTAATCCAATCTAGATATTGCTTTGCTCAGGTTCCTTGTATACATGTAGGTTTTGCTTGTGCTCCTCAGTGCACTTGCATCCAGGCATTGATTTGAGAACACGGCACCAACAGCTGTAAGGTGTGTGGAAAGGATGTCCTTAATTAAGGCAAGGTGGCTTCATTTCAAACCGTGTTGTAGGTTTGAAAACTCTGAAATGACTGTCACGCTGTGGACAGAGGAGAGATGGTATGCTAGAGGAGCATCAGCAGCCTCCCCGTCCAGCTGGTGCTCTTGCAGGTGCCTTGCAGGAAAGCCTTGGCAATGCTCCTCTTGATTAACAGCTTCTGACCAGAAAGCTCTGACATTTCATACACCCCCAGCTCAGCTGATGTGCCATTTGCTGCGCTACTACCCTCATGTATCAACAAAGGAAATCTTAGCTTCATTGTTTTCTTCACGGGATATTATAGGGATATTATTGCATTGCTTCTACTCTCAAAGTAGTGAACAAAACAACAGGGGACCAAAGGGGAGTCAAATAGTTCATCACACAGCCGAAACAGTGGTGACCTTGTCTGTCCACAGGTAGAGCAGCTAATTGGGCAGGGACGTGCTGTGATTTAGTACCTATGTCTTTAGATTTTAATCCGATGTAAAGCGACATGATTGTATTGATCTCAGTGCTGATTTACACTATCTGAGAATATTACCATTTATTTTTAACTTCACTAAATTCCCTATCTGCTCTAGTATTGCTGATGCAAAGAAAATTAAAATACTCCAGATCAATCTAGTCTCCCAAAGTAACAATGAAACATTTATAACTGCAGCAAGAAATGTGCACAGAAGCTCTTTTATTCTATCCTGCTCTTAAGAGTTAAGTGAAATTACTGAAGCATGTTGTAAATTTTATCAATTGTGGCATATTTTATGCTACTGGCATACTATATTCAACAAGTGCATTAGGAGAGTGCTTAGCACTTTGTAATTATGCTCAAATTTCATTTTAAGATAATTTCATGCTATTCTTTCAGAAGGCATCAAATTTGGAGCTGTAAGCTTGAAACAATAGGATATGATATTAAAAAAAATCAGATCTAAAATGCTCTTCTGTTTCTGTAATGGACTATAACTAAAATACAGTGTGCAACTTTCATTCAAAAAACCTCTGTAGTCGAAGAGATACTATTGATTTAAGTCACTATTAATTTAATGAACTGCCATTCTCCTTTTTTTTACCTTTCTTTGGTCCCCCACTCAATGAAAAATCAGGTTTGAAGTCTCAGTTGTCTCAGTAAAAAAATATGTATATCTTATACTAACACTCCTGCTACATGGATTTTAAAATAACTAAACCATTATTATGACACATGGTTTTTGCACCTGTGAGAAACTTTCTGACTCAGCACTGATAGTGTGGACATGTGGTGACTCTCAAAAAACCACACCATTTCCTCTGTGAATATGTGTTTTCTATATTTAGCTGTGCTTTGTGCAGGGCCTGAGGAATGACTAGACAGTGCAGGCTTATCTGCATCAAATTCAGTGGGAATGCCACATGTAAAGAGGTTGCAAAATCAGGACTTCAGCAAGAAAGCAGCAAGCCCTGGTCTTAATAGGGTGAAAGTTTTGAATACTGAGGGATTGGAGCCAATTAATGCAAGGGCTAGTCACGGAGAGCCATGGGAATTGTACGATGGAGGAGCTGCTGGACTGGATTCTAAATAACAAAGGGAGAAGCCCTGATCTCACCAAAGCGAGGGCCTGTTCTCTATGCCTGCCTCGGGCCAATAATGCAGAAGGTGCGTAGTAGTCACCAGCTTGATCCAAGGCTGCTTTCAAGCCTTGCTGCCTTGCTTCAGGGTGCACGCAGGCAGCCTGAGCACAGCATAGCTGCAGCTTGGTTGCAAAGCGTAATTCCCTGGCACTGCGAAATATACACAAAGGAGCGTAAGCCTTTCACCGCTTCAGCCTTTTAGACCATATGCAAGGAAGCATTACAATTAGGCTACAAGTTCTTTGCCATTCGAGAGATGCAGTAAATTTATTAATAACCCGACTTGAGATTTGTGAGGAAAATCGAAGTTAATGTGGTTCTGGTAGCGTAGGATGAGCCTCCTCCTAGCTCGGGAGAGAGGAAGCCTGCCATCAAACACTGCCTCCACATTCAGGCTGTGTCTATTTGTTGTGCCATGTGAAAGATCTCCGAGTTAGCTTTTTGCACACTATTGTACTACCAAGAAGTATCTGAGTCGTAGAAACGCAGCTAAGTAGCTCAGGCTAAGCATCATAGAGAAAAGTTTATGCTGCTACTAATTCAATGCTAGCTGTGGGGATCTGTGCATGGGCTCTGCTGGACAGAACAGAGCTATCCTTGCTGGAAACAGTCACTGCGAAAATCTCACCAGATATGACAAAACATGGTGCATTGAGATGGGGCGTGAGGGACAAATGTAATCCAGCAGGTTTCACAGCTGGATTAGCAAATTACACGTAAAGGATTAATTTGAGAAATTAAGAATACAAACTGGCCTGGGATTTGTTGTATATAAACAAAGTGTGCAACTCTGACCCTGAGTTCTGCAGTTTGGAGCAGTGTGATGAGCACCTGGAGGACTGTCTTACAGAAATATTTCGCTTTAATTAAACTGAATACTGTAAACCTCAGAGGGTTGATGCATATTCAGTATAGCTCAGGCAGTTCACCTAAACTGAGATTACAGCCCTCAGGTTATACTAGGGTCTAATAAAGTCTGTCTAGCATTTAATATATCACCGTTCATGTAATGTACTGCGGTTTTGGTTTGGTGTTTTGTTTTTTTTTTTTAGTGGAGGTTCTCAGTATGTTTGTTCCATGACTCATTTTTACATTCTCATGCAATGCAATAAGGAGTTACTTTAACCACTGTGATTCTCCTGCGCTGGGAAAATTCACAGGTGAGTATGTCATGCTGTTTGGCATGAACAGCAACTAGACTGTTCCTTTATTTAGAGTAATTAATCCTGCCTGCAAGTAGTGATATTTTCCACAGTCTGTACCATTAAGTGGGAGCCTAGTTTTGAAAACTGATGCTAGTTCCCCGGTTGCATTCTTGGCTAAGGTTGGGTATGTAACATCCCCACAAGGTCATTTAAGGGAAGGAAATACCTCATGTTTCCCAACATCAGGCATGACCTGATTTTGCAATCTTACTCATATTAGGCAATTCCCTTGCATGTCATAGGATTACTTGCAATAGCTCAGGCTACTTGCTTTGAAGGATGCTGACCTTGAATCTAAATTATCTGCTCCCTAATAGCCTTTACTGTAGGAGACGGAACAATCTTTCACACAAAATTGGAAGAGGAAGATGATCTTGGAACGGCACATGCAAATAACCTCCAACCACTTGTTTAATCAAGTAAGAGGTCAGCTCCCAAGAAAAATTTACATCCACAATGTATCATTACCATTATATAATAGCTAGCAAAAATATTTACTGCAGTGGAAGTGTAGAACACGGGGTTAATAACCATTGTAAATGTTCTTTGCTGGATGCCAAACCAGTCCAAAATAAAGCACTCACTGTGCATTAAACAACAGCATTAATGGTGGCCACCAAGGGGTCAGATAACATTATTGCTTTAAGTTCCTATTCTGTGGAAGCATTTTTGGCCTTGAATCCCTCTTTAGAGTATAAATTACCAGCTTAAAGAGTACTTTTAGAAGCAATCCTTTGAACAGGAGTGGGAAGAGCATTTCAGCAGCTCCAACGTCCCCATGGACACAGTGCTGGTGGAAGCTGTCAGGGGAATGTACTAATAGCCCCCAGAAATGCACTATGATTGCCATTCTCCTTCAGTTTTTAAATTTCCCCCTCTCAGGCCATAAATGCTTAGGTCAAGTACACCTTGGCCACAGAGATCAAATATGCTCTCTGCAGCATTAACTTCAAGAGGGTTTTCATTTTTCAGACTTTTTTCTGATGTTGAAATGAAACCTTGCTTTTTATTTTGTGAATTCTTTTAATAGAAATCTTTTTTTAGGAATCCTTGGAGAGGCTGATTGTATGTTACTGCTACTCCCTGGGTCAAATTTTCTCTTGTTGTAGCGATTTAAATGGAGCTTTGCCAGCTTACAGCAATAGAGGATATATTCCCGTGAGTTTTACATCATGAAGTTTTATTGCTGATGTTGATTCCTAGGGTTACCACATACCTGAAGAACTCTGGGCACAAAACCAAGAACTTCATAGGATATTAGTTCTGTTTGCTGCACATGAAACTTCACTGATTTCAGATATACTCAGTTTTATATTGTCTATAAAGTGGACACTACCAGCAGAGTATCTCATATTACAAACACAAAGGAGAAAGGCTTGTCTTAATATTTTCTTGAAGGGAAATAAGGGTAGGCTCTCCCTAAAACATCTGATGAATTTAGCAACAAGACCCCATGGAGCAGAGCCAGATCCCTCTAATCCCCTTTCTCCTCTAATGTTTTCCTTCACTGACTGTTGTAGGTCAAGTATTATTCCTACATTGACTATACTAAAACATTTGTTTCTTATAATAAAGCTTTTTACAATAAAGACTGTAGAAGAGGAAAACAATTTTGATCAGCCTTACTGAAAACATTTTAGATTTGGTAACAGATATAGAAGCATTTGTGTCTGGGATTATGAATGAAATAAATTGTATTAAATTATTAAATTGAATCTTCTATTAAAGCACAAGGAAAATCATGTTGTTTCAGTTAATGAAGTAACAACAGCAGTTAACCTTGTAATGAATTAATGGGTTGTGTTGGAAAGGTTTGTGAAGTAGATAATAAGGAAGTTATAGCAGCAAGTGTCCTTGAAAGACATCCGTGAAGCTATGTTTTGTAGGGCATTTAACAAGTTAATATTTGACAGCATTGCATGTAATGACACTGTAGAATATACATGATGTAACTGTTTAGTTACCCAATAAGAACTGTTAAGTGTTGTGTAAGGTAGGCACGCAGTCAAGGGGTATGGCTCACAAATGTGGATGGAAGTGAGATACTTTGTGGATAAGGAAACCAACATACTTGAGGAAGAGGAGAAGGTTCCATGGCCCTGAAAAGAAAACTCTCATAACTCTCCTGTATTTGCTCCTCCTAAGCCAGAGTAACTCTGTGATAACAAACTGTTAAGATTTGCTTCTTAGAATACTTGTCCATATGCTTAGAACTAGAATGAAAAATTCACAACTTACTGGTTTTAACAGGAAAGAAAACAGTATTTCCTACACTAGCTTTAATGCAGCTGTTTAGAAGAATAAATCTAACTAAAGATCTATTGTTTCTATGGCCTATCTTTATTTTATGTTAAGGTAAGTGGTCATTATCTAATTTGAGCTACATTTATATCAGACCAGAGACACTAGTCCTTAAAATCCTTAAATCCTTTGCTGCATCACATACATCCCAGTTCCAAGGAATTTTGATTGTCCCTTCTCACAAAGGGGATAATCGTCCTTTTACTCTGCTATCCCACCCATTTGATATATCCTTGCAGTGGAACCTCCATGTGGAGAAGGGTCTATAACCCTTCAGCCTGTTTATCCTGTCCTTTTGAATAAATTAACATGAATTCTCTGACTTCTGGCAGTCTATGCTCAACTTGGGTAACAGCAATCCCTCAGTAGAATGCCCACCTTGCTAACCCTACAATGCAGGAAAATCCATAATTAATTTTTTCTCCTGCTCTCTGAGTACTCATCAGACCCCTACAAACCCCCTGCATCTTCCTTGGCAACTTTTCAGCAGATCACATGTGATTCCTTTTTCTCCTTTTTGAGTCCTTGGTGCTACAGCATCCTTCTGAGCAGTGGCAGCTCACAGTCATCTGAAGAACTATCCTACAGATGCTTTTTCCCATTCAATTTGTGTCTACTGGAACCTTGCTCCCAACCATGGCTCCCCAGAGGAATGATATTCAAGCTCAGGAGAGATCATATGTGAGGTAAAAGAGGCTTTAACTTTTTCTTTTTGTTTTGTTTGGTTTGTTATGGGTTTGTGTTTCCCCTGCTGGGCTCTAAAGCTAAAGAAAAAAGAAACAAGCCAAACCCTTATATGAAGTGATGCTGTGGCATAGGTAACATCTGCATGGATAGTCCTCAAATCATGGGTAAATCATCAGGCTTTTTATTTATGTACTGCAGAGTTTCTGGGAATTTCAGTCAAGCAGCAGGATGCTACATTGCTATACACGGCATAGTCTGGAGGAAGAGGAGAGGAAATCAGTCATTTCCCCTATTTGGATCTAAGCAATCCACAAGTTTTTTCATTAGCGAATATCTACACATTAGGGTATTGAGCAGCATTGTAACACTGAAGGATGTTGCATCAGATGTGGGATTTCCAGCTTGCCTGTTGCTGCCTGTTTCCTGACTTTCTTTATTTATTATTTTAAATTCTTATTTTCTCCTGATTTTGAAGCTTTAGAGGCTGACATGCAATCGCAAAGCCAAGTTGTTTTACTTCTTGGCCTGCTTCCATGCTTGGTTTAGGTTTTTACCCTTTGCTTGCTGGACATCGGCATTCAGAGGGACTGTATAGTCTGCTTTATGGTGACTGATGGGAAGATTCACAGAATTTCAGCTGTTGCATTGGGAGCTTGAGACTTAGGGTATGACTGCTCTTCTTTGCCTTTATTCAATTCCTTAAGTGCTTTGCTTTAAGGAAACAAAGCAGGTACACTTCTGTTTGAGGTGTTTCTACTCCTTTCTTGAGATTAAGAGCATATCAACCACTGCAAGCATATCTGCCTTTCTTCTTTCTTTTACAAGGAATTTCTCAAATAGTTCACACAAGAATCCAAAGATATTTTTAGTAAAAGAGATCCAAGGAGACCTCTTTATGAAGATGATTGGAGAGAGTTGCAGAAACTGGAGCCCTTTTTTAGTGCTATTTGAGGCTATTAAATTATTTCATGAGTAGCGTGTTGTAGGAAATTTTGAGCCATATAACTTGTTTCTTGTTTATTCTTAGGCAGAATGAGTATATACAAGGTGCAGAGTGCTATCACTACAGAAATAAGCAAGCAATATTCAGAATTTTTATAGTGCTTGTATCAGAACACATGTCACTCTTTCTGGGAGAGAAACTGAGGTGCAGAGACAAGATCACCCAGCTTGTTCAAAGTCACCCAGCAAATCTCTTTTAGAGACAGGGAGTGAACCCAGTTTTCTCAAGTCCTCATTCAGGATCCCCATTAGCTCAAGTGTAAATGAGCACACAGGAACTATGTTGTGGAGAGTAAGACCCCAAATGTAGACAGAACTGGATAACTGTATTAAAAAACATAATTCCTTCCTTCCTTCCTTCCTTCCTTCCTTCCTGTCTTTCTCTACTTCTTCCTGCAGTGCACGTGATGCACATATGAATTCTGTTTTGTTTTTTTCCTGCAAAACTGCTTATACCCTGTGGTTACTTCAGTGATAAGGTTCAGCTGGCCTGACACGTGACTTTCATGCTTGTTTTCTTTGCTATCATATTTCTCTCACAAGTTACTATTCATTGTGGGCAGGACTGGGAACACAGCAAAAGAATTGTGTTTCAGCTGTAGCAATGCAAGAGGCGGATGGCTTCCACATTTTTTGTTTATGGGGTCAGACTCCTCTCCCTGAAGTACAAATGTTTAAAATTTGAACATGAAAGTCTGAGGTACTCATTGCAGACTTTCTTCATGGTTACTGGAGAGAAATGAGTTTCTGTAGGGGGTATTTACTTGCACTGTCTTGGGCACCTACTTTTATCTACTGTCTGTAAAAGGAACTGAGAGTTAGGCTGGACACAAGCATGTGAGAAAGTTAGCTAAGTCGCAGTAGGTCAATCTAGTTGTTCTTTTTCCATTCCCCCCACTAAGGTTACACCCCTGCCCAAAGCATTGTTTTGTTTCTCTTGAGTTGGAAAGCGAGTGGGGAAAAGGGAGAGGGCCATTTCAATGACAGACCTACAACAGCGTTTAGCAGTGGTAAAGGTGGTGGCAAGAGTCTGCAACTTTGCTTTTCAGTCCTTGCACGGTCGACAGGTTGCTTTCTGCTTCCTTCTTGCAGTCTTTTGCTTCTCAGCACATCCTACTGCTTTATTCATAAGGGGAATGTGACTGGAAATGCCAGCTCAAAAATATCATGCACAAAAATCTGCTGCCTCTTTGTGTCTATGCTGGCTGCCTGTGACATCTCACTCGTTGCCCTTGTAGCTCACTGCTGCTTTTTCTTGCAGTCACACTAACTGAATTTACATGCCGCAGTGTTTCCAGGACCACTGCTGTCCTTCACTTGCCCCAGTGGCACTGCTAAGAGCAGGAGGAAATGGAAATGTTACAGCTGTCATAGCTGCCCTTGCTGCCTGGTCTTTGGGAAGGGAACTGCATTAGGCATTAATTATTCTTATTTCCTCTCCTTATTTTATCCTTCCTTCTCTCTCCCTCTGACCTTTTTAAATGTTAGGGAACTCTAATTTCAGTCCATCCCTCACCTCCACCTGTCCCTGGCTGGAAAAAGACGTAGAAAAATCACAGATGCTTTGTGTAGCAAGAGACCGAGGATATATGGTGGCGTAGACTCTGCCCCTTCATCGCCATGCTGCCTCGGGAGCACAAGAAGCCGGGGAAGGTATCAGGCAGGAAATATCCCCAACACCTGGACAGCACAGTGGTAACACACACCACTACACTCCCTTACACTCCCTAAGTGCTGCACTCCTTGAAATTTAGAGCATAGAATTACGATTATTTATTTCATAATTATTCCTAGAGGTCAAGGCTATGTTGTACTTTGCAAGCCTTTTACAGACAAGTACAGCTGGCCAAAATGCTGTACCATGGCTCAGAATATCAGTTTGTAGCTCTGCTACTGGTTTACCGATTACCCCTAAAGCTACCTATATTGAAGTATTAGAAAGACCAGGTATTAAATACAGGCACAGAAGCATCTGACCAGCACAGCACATACAGCACAGGCATTGCTTAGAGCACATCAGCTCCTTAAACACATCCGAATTTCTTCTTCCTGTCATGTTAGGGAAATAGAATGGCAGCCAGGTGAGCAGGGCTGCACATCGCCAGGCAGAGACAAAACATGGACAAGAAGTGGGAAGGTTTCTTACCTATTCACAGGTGTGTAACTGCAACACTAGCCCTCTGGTAAGAGCGCATATTAATAACAATATGGAGTATGAGCAGCTTATGAAAGGTGGTATGTCTTATGACAGAGCTGAAAGGAGCCTAGAGTTGGTGACCTGCAGGGAGATTCCTTTTGGTTTTAAGACTCAGTGAACGATAAAGTCTTTGCATAAGTTTACAGGGAGCTTTTTATAGTGAAGAGCGGAAAGGAGTGTGAAAGTGCAGACTGTGAAATGTTGTCAGGGATGTTACCACTGATGTTGTCTGTGGAAGAGAAAAGCTGGTAGCAACCCAAAGAGTGTATAAAACAGGGCAAGTGGGAGGGTGTCTGATCCATTGAGCTCACTCTCTATTTCATGAATAGTCAGTGCCTACCCCTCCCCACCTCCTTCCCCTTCTGAGTGGTTTACGGGTAGGACTTGCACGGTAGACAGTGAGTGTGCTGTAACCACTTATCACTCATCTCTTGACCATTGTTTCCCCAGTTTCTCTTTTGAAGACTGGCTTTCCATTTCTGCTAGAGAAAAATCAAAGTCTAGGCAAGGTAAACAGTAAGAGAGAGAGGTGTGTTTAGTGACTTGAGCGTAGTGACTGGCTCTGAATTAGTCATGCCCTTTCAGGAAGAATTCAGTCTCCCTGGACAGCTCAATGAAAATGTCTGCTCACTTCATATTGAAAACAGGGAAGTGCAATGGTTGACTGACTGGGAAAAGAAAAAGAGGATAATAAGGAAAATGTGTCCTTATACAAGTCAGTGATACCATCACCTTGAATACTGCATACAGTTTTGGCCTACGTATCTCAGAAAACAAAGGGCATAAAGTGAATGCACAGCAAAAGGCCAAATACATTAGCAGAGGCACGCGGAGAAAGGGAAGCAGACAGACACTTCGCATTCATCCAGTGTTCAGAAACAACCCAATGCAGAATTCTTCAAGCAGTTGAAATGAGCAACAGAAATCACCCCATAGAGATGCTTCCCCTCCATTTCTCAGGCTGGCCAAAAAATCAGTTGAAGCTGGTCTCTAAAGCGCTATCCAGGCACTCCCTAACAGGCGGTGAACACGTGTTAACCGCAGCACACACTATCCAGGCACAGATCTCCATATTCCCTCCTTGTTGTTTGGAGCAAGGGGCTCGGTAACCTTTGTAGCATCACCACTACCTTTAGCATCATGGAAAAGCCACACTAGGAGTAGAAGCAGGAGAGAGACAGAGCTAAACATGGAGGACTGAGGAGACCTGTAGATGTAGTTGTAGACGACAGCACAGCCCAAGGTCAATTCATTCACTGTGACTCTTCTCCTTGGCAGGATTACAGGGACAGTGGCAACTGCTGGGGTGCAAATGTGTATCCTCTGTATTGAGATGTTGGTAGGGCATGGGTGGTGGTTAAATTATTTTAGTTGCAAAGCTCTTACAAATTACTGGGACTAAGGAGTCCTCAGGGCTGTAGTACCTGAGCTGTGAATCCTCACTGAGATTCTCTGAAAATGTTGATTTTTCCCCAGTGCAGAATTAGTTCCCTGATGAAGAATAAGGATCAAAAAACAGATATCCCCTGCCTGAATAAGAATAGCTTTTTAAATTATTATTAAATTAGGAATAGAAAGATTAGAAAGCTTTTAGTAAAGGTCCTAGTGTGCCTGTAGCTGGTGAATTGGGAAAAGGGAGGGAGCACAGCTTGTAGCTGCTTTTGCTCTGTGAGATTAGGGGTGTCCTTCGTGCCAGGCAGCAACACTTCAGCAGAGTGAATGAAGGTGGGAGCGTATTTATTTCCTTAAATCCTGGCGTCTGTCCCTGCATCCTTTCCTCAGCCGAGGGAGTAGTCATGGAAACAGCCAAGGACAGCCTTGCTCCAACCGCAAAGGTTTGGTCCCTTCCATGGGGCAAGGAGAGACAGAGAAGGGAAAAATGCCGTCCAGGGTGACAGGGTCATCCTCGAATACATTTAGCAAGTGTCATCAAATCTTTAATTTCACACAAAACTGAAAAGGACAGGAGAATCCTAGGTTTAGTGCCTCCTCTAAAGGAGACCTGAGGCAATTTTGCTGGTTTTGCTTTATGTGAGAAAATGTTCAAAAGAGCTGTTGCAATCTATCATGTCAATAACTCACAGACAAAAGGTGCCTAATAATATGCATTGACACAACAGCCCATAATAGCTGTGTGGGAACCATTACATTTATTATTATACCAATGACCCATAGACTATGGAAACGTTTATTTCTTTCCACAGAAATCTTTACTATTCTTTTAAGTACCATGAAAAGGAGGTGGAATGAGAAGAGAGGAGCCATATTCAGCATGTGAAGAAATAAAAGACATTTGAACCACCTTCTGTTCAGTCCCTGTTCACATCCTTAACAAGAACAATTAAAGAAATATGCCAAAGTATCTAAGCACATATATATCTGGCACAGATAACACTGCTTTTAGTATTCATATCTTTTAAAATGAAGTGAGTAAAAGATGGGAGTAAAGTACATACCTTTGACCTTGCCTTTGCTCATATAAACACACAGCACAGTGTACGTATCATATATTTAAAAAAATCCTTGCACAGTTTTCCCCAGGGAGTACAGAAGGAATAGAAAGACCTACACATGACAGATGCTAATCATGTCACACTTGTGTGCACCTTCCAGATACTATGGTGATGAGGCTGTTTAAGTCTCCAGACAGAATGAAGCATGGACATTTGTGCTGAATAGCCTGACTCTTCACAATTTAAAGATGACCCTTCACATATTTTTCCTATAGGTTTGCTACGTTAATATTTATACAAGGAGGTATTAATAAACAGTGGCCTTTCATAAATAAGTATTCAGCAAGTAAAACACATTGTCATTTATCAGTGGGAAAGGAAGGTATAATAGATTTCAGCATTTTAAAGTCTATGCACACATAGTTTAATTTACCAGTTTTCCCAGGGGCCAGCAGCATGGATTTATATCTCGTTGTGGTGAGGTCCTTGACTGTAAAACAGCTGGCTATGCAAGTAAAAGAATGTATAAATGATACAAATATAAATAAATATTACAGAGTAAACATAGTGATTAGAAAGAAATAAGAGACATACTAACTTTAATTCTGGCCCAGGATGCAGGCATTGCAACCCAAAATTAATTACCTGATCAGAGTACTGAGTAAGAAAAGGATCATTGTCAATGCTTGCGTGGTCTGTTCATAATTGCTGCAGCATCCTGGAGTAAATAAGACTGGGGACTGCTAGGACAGCTGAAGTCACCGTGCTCAGTGCTGTTGCAGAATCATTACATATTCATGCAGGTGGCCTAATACCCTGAAAAAACAACAGTACTTAGTGAAGAAAACCTTCCTCACCTTTTGCTCAGTATGGCTTTTCTGAGACAGTCCAAGCCTAGACCACCTGTACATCATAGTGGCTTCTGCGGCATGTAACATCCATCAGGACCCCTCCAGGAAGGTGACTTGTCAGCCCAATGACAACTGCGTGACAGTGCAACAGCAAAACCTCAGGCACATTGCAGTGTACCAGCCCTTTCACCCTGCAGGGGTTTTGCCCTCTGTGCCCTGAAGCGAGCTGAACCAAAGCATGAACTCTCAAGGCTGCATTCAGAGTAGGAAAAAGGTATAACCGTGAAATAAGAAGCAGATACTAATTTCAGGCAGTGTCTTGGCAATGTAGAAACGTTTGATTAAAGAGACCACCTCTCTGTCAGAAACATCCCTATGGCTTCCAGCCGTGTTAGAGGCTAAACCTGTTTTGTGAAAATGGTCCAGCAATAGCAATACTGGAAGGTCAGTCCATTCCCATTTCCATCACCATCCTGCTCCGTACCCACACTGAGCATTCACCTTCCTGGTACTACTTACCCTGCTTCATATACTAATGTTGCCTCATAAGACCCTGAGGCTGTTACTAAGGTGCCTGTCTAATCTTCCAGAAAGGAAAACTGTAAAACCAAGCAGTGAAATGAGTAGCTGAAAGTCCCAGGCCACAACTAAGAAAGGTTTGAAAATAGAAACCGGATTGGAAGCATGTGCTTTGAAGCCTGTTAACCACAAGTATCTTGGCTTCCTCCTAGCTTCAGCTTTCTTTCATAAAAGGAATAGAATGCTGATCTACAGGTGTTAAGAGCGTGATTTTTCAGTCCTCAGATGCTATGTGAGGGGAAAAAAAAAAAAAAAAGGCTGAGTGATGAATGTAAGCAAGCCTAGACTTTTTTGATTAATCTGTATTAGAGTGGAGTGAATTATTTTTAGATTTCCTATCACTCGTCTCTAAACAGATCTTTAACAAGTGTATAAAATTCACTTTTAACTAGTCCATAAATGGCAATGGGTTCCAGGGCTTTCCCCTTTGCTGAATCAAGCCAGGGATTGCTGTTTTTCTTTACTGCATAGGAGTAGCAAAATATTGTCCAAAACTCTTTACCTCTTCACTAATTGACATAAGAAGCTATAAAAGATTTTTCCACTTTCTGCTTTACCATAGTAACGCTTGCAGAAAAAGAGAGAAAAAGAAAATCTTAGGTGTTTATTCTAAAGTTAGTCTCTGCAAAATACAGGGGTAAATGTCTTGGACTTGTAGGTTACTGGACAGCATCCCATGGCTTAGAAGATCTGATGATGCTAATAATAAATCTACATTTCTCTTACTTTTTAACATTACTGTTGATCCATTAAAATGTTACATCAATATAAATATTTATCTCATATTCAGAAAGAAAAGCTAGTTTCCATGAAGCAATTATTTTTGCTGCTTCATGGCATAATAGATGGCTTTCTCTAACCTAACCTGAACTTTAGCTAAAATCTGAGCCTAAAACAAGGCTCCCCAGCCAGTGTCATGATGAAAAAGTTCTCACAGTCAAGCTCTCTTTGCACCACAGCCTCTCCTTGATGAACCTTTCCCAGACCCTATTCATCTGGAGCTCTCAGCTCACCTTAGTCCGAGCCTTGGTCCTGGCTTCAAGCTAGTGGCCACAGCAAGACTTTCTCATGAAAAAGTTTTTTCCTGTACTCTTCACCCTCCTCTCTGACATCTCCTTTCTAGTCCCCCTAACACTACTGCTTCAGGCTCTTTCTTTTTTGTCAGCCCTAACTCTAACTGTAACAACACACCTAACTAGAAATTTCTTGCAAAAGTCTTCTCCTTGCAGCCTGTTTTCCTTTGGCAGTCACTTTGAAGACACGCTCCAGCTAAAGTTCTTTTTCTCTCAAAGCTAGCAGCAACCTTAACTCTAATCCTAACTGTAGGCTGAGCCTTACACAAAGCTTCCCAGCCAGTGCCCACCCAAAAAATTTCTCACAGAAGAGTTCTCTGCATCCTACCCTTTACCTTGGCACCCCTTTTCCAATCCAACAATTGGATGTCTCAGTTCTTTCTTTCCCCCACCCTAACTCTTACCCCACTACTAACCCCAAATGGATGCTGGGCATTAGACTGGCTCCTCAAACATGTGTCCAGATGATTTTTTTTCTCCACACAAGTTCTTTTGGCAGACTACCCCTTCTCTTGGAAGCTCCTTCTCAGCCCCATTCGTACTGAAGCTACAAGTTTTCTTTAACTTTCATCCTTAATCTAGTATTACATATGAAAGTAAGCTGAGCCTTGAATGGTGTCATGTGGTCATTGACCACATTGAAAAAGTCTCCCAACCAAGTCTCTCAGTCTTTACAGCCTATACTTTTTTTTGGCAGGCTCTTTGCCATCCCCTTCTGAGTGGAGCTCTAGGCTCTTTTGTTCTGTTGAAAGTAAACCTTAACCTTAACAGAAGGCTTCAGAAAAGCCCCAAAAAACTACTGCTGAGAGCAAAAAGGCCTCATGGAAATGTTGTCCTGTTGTCCTATAATTTTGTTTTGGCAGCCAGTTTTTCACTCCGGCTCCTATGAGAGCTCGTGTCTCCATCTTTCTCTAAATGATAAATTTAGGCCTCAACCTAACAGTAATACTTATGCCCAAGCCCCTCCAGGCAGTATCCACACCGAAAAGTTGTTGTAACCACATTCCCTTTGTTCCCCACCCTTTTCTTTGGCATCTCCTTTCCAGCTGCAGTCCTGACATCCCTTTTCCTCACCCCCAAACCTTGCCCAAACCCTACCTCAAACAGCAGCAACTGTACAGAAAGCCAGCACAACTCTGATGTTCTTTTTCAGCTTTTAGTCCATGCTTTTATCCTTTTTGACTACATGTCTTTGACTTCTGACGGCAGAGAGGGGAAAAAAAAGTGGGAGGGTTCATGAGAAAGGGGTCGAGGGTTAATGTTCGTAAGACTCCGCAAGCTATGATTTCTTTAAAATGCAGGCTGTGCTATATATACTGCTATGCTAAGAGCACAAGAACTGCTTGGATTTTCATAAGCACATAAGACATCTGTAAACATCCAGAGATTAGACTTGGGTAAATCTGCACCTTTGAAAACTCTCCCAATCTTACAGCACTTTGAATCGTTATATTAACAATTCACATAGTTCTAATAAACTGAGTAATTCACGGTTTTCTGAATGCCCTTTCTGATTCCCATTAAAGTCAATGTCAGTTTTGCCTTTGAATTCAATGAGAATGCCCAGCTATGACAGCTATTAAGTATCTCTCCCACTGTTATAGTAATGAGCAAGGCTACAATAAGTGAGAGCCCAGTCCTGAAGAGCTAAAATCATAAGAGAGAGAAAATATTCAAAAAAATGTGATACGCTCCCATTTCACAGATGGGGGAAAAATCAAAGAGAGATTTATAGCATGTTTACACAGATGGGTGCAGCCAGAATCAGCTGTGGTGCAGAAGCCTTATTGCTGCATTAGTTCATTGTGAGTGAGCTAATTAGGATTTTGACAGTCTTTCTTGGGTGAATCTAGTTGTGGCCTCTTCAAACTTTACTGCCACCAGCTGTCTGCTTTACACTTCTACCAGAGATTACTGCCCCTACATCTGGCTCAGCAGATGTGCTCACGCATCAGCTGCTCCATTTCACAGTTCAGCATCTTAGCGTCAACCTCACTGAAGGTAAGCGTATACTAAGATATGGAAATGTGAGCTGGAGTGGCCAAGACACAGGTATGCATCTGTGCCTATCCAGCCTACCACTGGGGTAGTGACTTCTGCTGAAGGAGTGAGAGAGAGACAATAATATCTGGAGACTCCTGGAGCAGAGTATGTCTGTCAGCATGGGGACATTTGGGCGTATGGGTCCCAGATGGGAGCTGGCTCGTGTTCACAGGCTCAGAGCACGGACAGAGGAGCTCCTGTTTGCCTGCTTCCACCCTCTGGAGCACTCCTACATCTATTGTCCGAGGTGACACAGGAAGCCATGGCAGAAACCCAGCTTTAATCATCCCACTTCCCCGAAGACCTTGAGCTCCTAAAAAAAAGACCACACGGAAGGGATGGATTTACAGGAGGAGAACAGTGTGTCTAAGATCCCCTTTTCTCCCCCGTTGGTATACATATGTTCAGTGGCTTGGGTATCCATATGGTGGTGAATCCAGTCACACTGGAGTTGTGCACAGCCCTGTATTTTCCCATCTTTTATATTGCTAACCAGTTTTCTCCTAAGCTTGAATTCTGAACGGTGGGAAGGACAACAGTCTCAATGGAGAGTTCAAATTTCCTAGGAACTCCTTTTCTCTAGAAATTATTTAAACGTTTGCAGGGCCCAAAGTAGTACTGAGCCCTCTGGACAAGGTTTTTGAGAGTTTCCATTTGTTGTCTCTTAAACGGAAGTAGTGGGATTTTGAGTTTTTATAATTACGCTTTATAAATATAAGTTGCCACAGCTTTGGTCAGCGGTTCCTTCCCCTCCGGCGGCATCAGTGCATATGTTCCCTTCCTTCCCTACAATCCCCCCAGGCTTGCTTCACCTCACACGCTCTGCTCCCCTCCTCACCTGCCCGCTTCCCGATCAGCCACAGCCTCAGCTTTGGCTTACTCGTATTTCCTGCAAAGGAATCAGGAATAACTCTCACTCCAACGGTCCACATGACAAGCATACTCTTCTACAAGTAATTTTGTTTCTCAAATCTGAAACCTCCCTGTTTTAGCCTGCAGTTTGCACCAAGGCCTTCTTTCCCGACCTGCCTCAGGCCTTCGCGTTGCAGCACCTCGAGTTGCCTCCAAACGGCAATAGCCTGAATCTAGGGTGGGTCTCCTCAGATCACATAAGATCTTTGAGTCCGCAGTTTTAGTCCATTTATCACGGAAAGGATTTTTTTGGACAATGCACCATCTGGAACTTTTGACATTCGTGTTCATTCCTCACTTGAACCGCAAGCTCCCTGTTTGATCTCGGGGAATTCACATGATACTTCTGTGACTCACCTTGTCATCCTGCTTATCTATTTATAGCATAAACCCACGGGATAAGAACCATCCCTTCCTATGTGTACGTAACATTTTGTGTTTCACTGCATCTGCAATAACGCTGACCTCTGCTAAAGTTGTTCTCACGCAGGTAATAAGGGCACAAGAAGACGTTTACTACTTTTTTAACTACTTTTGTTCCTCAGCTCCTATTTCCTCCATCCCTTCCCACAACATTATCCTTCAATTTCTTCCTGCAAGACCGTAATGTGACTGAGTCTGTAATGCATTATCTTCTCATAAAGGGTTATGTAATATTTTATATGCAGGATGCTGTATGAAAATAAATTGCATTACTGTACTGTATTAGGAAACTTTATCATAGACAGAAGGCATATTGCATCCTGTTTTTCTTGCAGGCTGAAACAATGAAACAGTATTAGGGATGGATGTACACATCAGATGCTTGGGGGAAGGAGCCCTGGGGTATTTGTCATTTAAGTTGCTAAATTCCATCATTAGTTAATATTCTAATTAATTCACAAATAGTCTAGATACAGCATTTTTTTTGTCTGAGTTGTTGTTGCTTTTTTCCTCTAAGGCATGAGGCGTGTTGCCAAGAGGTGCCGCATCAAACACAAGACAGTGTAATTTTACTGCAAGGTAATACGGTTGGTGATCATGTCTTGATTGTACATAGCTTATCTCACAGTAATGTCTTCTATTCAGTGTTTTATTTTACCTCCAGTTATTCCAAATACATGAATTGCCTACAGGTAATAGCCCCATACTTTTTAAGCAAAGAAGACAAGGTTTGAGATTTTGTTCAGCTGCTTCTGAGCTTGTACCAGTCAGTTTTATGAGCCTGATAGAAACTAGCCAAACACCTGAGCAAAACATCTGTATGTAGGTAGAGCATGAGACTTGGTCCAACAAAAAATGACGAGAACATTTTCTGAATATGATTATATGAAATACTGAGCCATTAAAAAGCCAAAATCAATGAGAGTCCGTATTAATTAAGAGTTCCTACAGTCGAGGTAAGGCCTGAAAGCCATACATCTCCCTGTCCTTGTGGCCACGCGAACACAACATTGACAGTCTTTAAAGGTTTCTTTTTCATATGTGACAAATGGTTGTTCATAAATGAATCTTAGCAGGTTGTGCTGGCTTTACTGAAGACTCAAATCTCCTATAACTGTATCAGCCTCTCGCTATAATTCAGGTGGCTCATAAATACTGCCCCTTCCTATTTGCTCCTGTGAATACCAAAATGCCTGAACAGACTCTGGATGAAGTGAGTACTGAAGTTTTGGCTGGGTAAAACTAGACCAGAAACTTGACAGCTGTAAATGGAAAAAGCCCTGCCTGGGTCAGTGAAGCTTCACCTCTTCACCCTGGGTGATTGTCCCTAAGTGCATCTTTTCCTCAGACTGCACTTGATTGGTAAAACTAATGAATTTCTACATTAAATACCCTGTATTTGTGACACAGTGATGATTTCTCATTATTGACTTGATACCTGTTTAACAATGATGTGGTCTAGATGCAGTCAGGGGTTTCCTCCAATATCTGAAATCCTTGCCATTGGTTGGCAGTTGAGCTGATGTTTGTTAGTCTCCTAAGAATATAGGGAGACTTTAGGTCATTTTTTAATTCTTCCATATGTAAGCATAACTGTTGTTTGTTTATGGGCTGGTTATTTTTTGGGAAAGCGTGGGAACTGAGTTCTTTTTGCAGGTGCAAAATAAGCACAAAGTGTAAACAGATGGTTCAACATCCTTTTCCCCATCTTTGTTAAAGCCAGGCATTTTCAGACAACCATTCTTCCAAAACAAGTTAGGGAAATGTTTTCTGTCTTGAAAATAAGCCACATACTCAACACATACACCTAAAGCACTAATAGATTCAAAGAGCAAACGGAACAATCCAAGTTCATTGATCTCTTGAAACTATATTTCTGGGAGCATTAGGTGAAACCCTTAGTCAGTGAAGGTCCACTCCTAATCTGGCACATTGTGTTTGTCCTTGACTACAAATTCATTCAATTTTTCAATTTTTATCTGTCTGACTACATCTATCTATCAATCATCTATATGTGTGTGCATATACATATAGATGCATATGCATATATTATTATTATTGGGTTTCTGCTTTTTTGGTATTATATTTTTATATTTTAGTGGTAACAAAAGACCATAAACTGTGCTTAGTTCTGGAATTCAGGGTGACTGAACAAGTGGTTCTAGCCTAAATGCTTTTCTTTCTTACTTTTTCACCTTCTTTCTTTTCCATTCCTTCTATTTCACTACCAGTGTCCCGCTATAGTTTCTACAACCATTTATTTGGTCCTTTTTTCACTAAATTTAGTAAAATCAGGACAAATCTCTAGAATAACGTTTTTTTTTTTCCCCCTCTTTGTTTGTTTGCACTCCACTTCCAACTGTGAGGTGGGGTCAGGGCATAATCGTCAGCTGGGGTCATGTTGAGCTAGTGGCATGCTGAGGGCAGAGAGGTACGTTCACCATGGAGCATTAGGAATCACCGTTTTAGAAACAATTCCCCCAAAAAGATGGATCCAGCTGCTCTTCCTCCATTTAGAAACCTCCTTACGACTTTTTAATCACAATATTTTCCTGCTATATGTGAAATGGACCTGGCCATTTCCTGGGATTACAGATTGTTTCTTCAGTATTAGAGAGCTTCTTACACTAGTTCTCTGGTGACCTCAACAGTATTTTCTATCCCTGACTTTGGAGAAACTTTATAGCATGGAAGATTGGATAACTGAGTCTCTCACACATGCTGAAGTCTTGCAGTGGGTATTGATGAACAGAATCAAATCTTGTGCCCAAAGAAAACATCTCATGTTCAAACGAGCATCAGTAGATGTGACAGGAAGATTTTCTTTGAACTTTTCTGTTCATCATCAGACTTAGGTTTCCTTGATTTTCTTCCTTTAACATGAATCAGAGCTTGTTTGTTTTCAATATATATACATATATTCATTTATTCATTCAGGTTTATATGGAAAATTTCATGCTATAACTCCTCGCTGTTGCAGGGACATAAGTCAGTAACAATGGTACTGCTCCTGCTTCCTATCCGATGTAAACTGCAGTTCTGGGGACTTCTTACTGGAAGCAGTAACTTATCAAGAAAACAATGGATTATACAAACCAGTATTTCTATTAAGAAACTTTGATATAGGAAGCTCTTCTATACCTAGTGTTCTGCACCATAAGAATATTGCATACTTTTACAATTTGAAAAAAAGTGTCCTAAAAATAATAAAATAACAATAGATCTATTTTGTCACACCTTTTTTTAAAGATTGGCTTTTTCTGTTGTTGTCAGAGTAAGTATATTTCTGCTTGAGTCAAAAAATAGTTGGTGAACCAAGTGCTTGATGTTTGCGCTACTTAATGAAAACATTATGTCATGAGAAACTTATTGTCTTTGTTCCTCATTTCATTCAGAGGAAGGAAAAACATTCTCAAGGGGTTTGGAGCTAGGGTAGTGAAGTAGTTCTGCGGAGGTATATAGGTATATCTGTATGGAAAACAGCTCTAAGTAGGATATGTTCCTAAATATCCAAAATTGCCAACGAATGACTGAGAAAAAGTCTTACAACCCTTCAAAGATGGAGACTGTGGCTTTGCAGTCATTTTACAATGAAATAACTCCGGACTGTTTTGTAAAGAGGTGTTCCCACCCCCATCTCTGCTCCTGGCCGTGTGTTCCCTTTTGTCCATAACCGATGACTGTGCAGTAGGTATGGGTCCAGCTGAAAAGCAGTCTGCTCTTTTGATATTTCTTTTTAATGAGGTTTGTTATATTTGCTTAAATCTATTATAAAAACTCAGTTCCTTATGTGAACAGCTGGCATGAGCACATTTCCTAGCAGCAAGTTTTCAGGAGTTCCTCTGCATCTATGCATGCAAGGGACAGACCTGCCCTGCTGTGGAGGGTGGAATACAAGCTTGCCTTCAGAGAAGGGGATGAGAGATGCTGTGACCCTGCCTGGAAGGCTTAGGTTGCCCATAGATACATACATATATGTGCATATATATATGTATGTATGTATAAATAGATACACACGCACACCCTTCCTTCTGATGGCATTACTGAAGCTTCTGCTGCCCTGACAGCAACTGAGCTGCAGCAACAGTGAGATCTGTAGCAATCAGAAAAAAGTGGAAGGGAAGAGGGTTATTTCTTAATTTCTCTGGGTTCTCTTGCCCCTAAAATGGGCAAACCCCAAAGGAAATGCCACAGCTGCCTCTTTTTACTTCTTACTTACTCTGCAAAAAAACCCCAAAGAACTGCATCTGAATTTTTTTGTTTCATTCTTAGCAATTTTATTCCATTATTTATGCCAGCAGTGAGGTTTTGTACTTTGTTACAGCTGTGAAAACCAAGATAACTAGATTTTCCTGTACAACTGCTCTGTCAGAATTGGGCTCTTGATATCTGACATGATCTTGCTGCTAGATCAGATATCATTCAAATTTCATAGTGAATCATACCGTAGCTAAACCTGTAAAATACCCTTCCATAAGAACCAGATCAGTTGAGAGAAGTGTATACACAGGAAGAAAAAACCAACTTCTTCCTGTGCTGCTTGCACCCACTCTGGAATAGGCATCACTGACAGGCAAAGACCATAGTTTATCAATTGAAAACAGGAGAAGAAAATCTGCAGGCTGACAGAAAATGACTTTTGGTTCATGTGAGGCAGATTAAAGCAGTGTGGGCAGTGTGGGACAAGCCTTTAGTGAATTCAAGCTAGGACCCCGGGGATATGTGTGCTGCGAAGCATACAACGAGCAAAGCTTTGCCTTGAGACTCCATGGGCAGCCTTTGCAGGCAAGTGTTGTGACGGGAGGTTCTCTGCAGTCTGGTTTTGACTTCAGAAATGAAAATGTAGCTTCTTCATGTTTGTAATTCTCATTAAGATGGTGACTGCATAACACGTGACCTGGCTTTCAAGGGAATATGTGGGTTCTGTTCTATCTGTCAAGGTCTCTGTCTCTGTGTAATCTAAGCATGGAGCCTATTTAGTAATTCTGCTTCTGTCATGCTTTGTGGCTTTGGGAACTTCACTTGGCTTTATCTTCCTCATAAAGAAGCTTATTCATCTGTAAAATGAGGATAATAATATTTCCCTACCTAAAGAGTGTTGGGAGGCTTATTTTGCTAATGTTTGCGAAGTGTTTTGAGATCCTTATATTGAAAGCTCTATAAAAATGCAAAGTATTACTTAATCCCCTGGGCCAGCTATTATTTAAATATGTCAGTTATTGTTTTGCACTATTTATCTTTTCCCTTTATGTTATTTTTAATACAATACTATTATTGCTGTTTTGCTACTATATGAATGTGACACAGGAATTAATCTTCCTCTACTGAATATTATTTACACGTAGCAACACAAGGCTGGTGAACAGGACTTACCTGACAACTGAATGGTAACATGATTGCAATCAATTGCAAAGCAATAGCATCTGATAAGGCAATATTAACAAATCTTATCGCTGCATATCTTATGTCCAAATTGGCTATACAAGTTCTAGCGGCATGCCTACTGCCTTTAATGCAATGGAAAGTTATTAGGAAATATACAAATGTTTTGCAGTATAAATGTGATTTGCTAAAAGCCTCAACCAATGCAGAATAAAAGTTCTTCCTTTTAAACTCTAATTGGAAGTTAACCTTTAGCTCACAAATCCCAGTAAAGGAAATGGCTTTTCTAATCTTATTTGCTCTGTATGATTTTACAACATTATGTTGTTATTTCTGAATTATTTTTTATTTTTTTATATAGTTGACATTAAGAATGCCAACATGACACACAAGATGAGTGATAATTTAAACATTTAGGAACTGTCCTAAAAGGTCCAACGGTTTGCTTAGTCCAATATCCTGTTACTAACAATAGCCACTATCAGATCCTTTCAGAGGTGTATATCACTAATATTTTCTGTAATTTTTTAATGTCGAAAAGGGTCATTATGATCATCATAAGACTGTATGAAGAGCTGTTGCAAATGTGTGGTAATAACATCTCTGAAAATGCCTAATTTTTGCTAGATACTGTGATAGAAAGAGGATTTACTTCTAACATTCTGAGTTTATAGCTTACCATTGTAATTAAATATCCCTGTGTTAATGGCAGGAAGGAGAACCTGTTAAACAGTGCTGTCTTTTCCACTACCTTGAATATTTCTCTACAGTTTCTCTTACACTCCAGTGTTGATGACTTGCTGCTCTTTGTTCTGTCAGGTTGTTCCAGCATTTTTTGTTGACACTACAATCTCTGAGAGTGCCTCATCATTACTATCTGAAAGGGTAGGCCTGTTATGTGCAGACATCCTTTGGAGTAAAAGGACACCAGTGCCAAGAATCCACTTAGGTTCTTTCTTATACATATATATTTTCCTCCTTAATTGCTCCTGTGGTCCTTCGCAGTTTCATGGCTTATCCTTAAAAAAATATATATATTTAGATTAGCTCTTCTGATTTGTTCTTTAAGTCCTTTTGCTCTTTAAATTATCTCATAAATTTTACACCATAATTTGGCTGCCCTTGTTTAGATATCTCTCCAGGGAGATCACTGGGACTGCATTTCCATTCTCTAAATTGGATTCCATTCTCTGTTATTTCTTGAGTTCAGAAATCTTCTTGCTCTCTATCCATAGCAGATTTGTTTCTCTTCTCATTTGTTGGTTTCAGGATTAGCAGGTTTTGTTCTGTGTTCACCCCAGTTCTGCTGTCCATTATGTTGATGAATTTCCTCTGTTCTTAAGTATTGGAATTCCACAATAATTTAGAAGGACATCAAGACTTCAACCAGAAAAACACTCAAACTTATATTTAAACCCCATTGACTTAATGCATGTCAGTGACTTGCTGAATTAGTCCTAAGTGCAAGCAATAAGAGAGTCCTAAATGGGAACAATAGCATTTCTATGATAGCTCTTTCCCAGAGATGGAGGAATTGACTTGTATGGGGTATTGCCTAATGGCCTTTCCTCTTATTCTCTCTGGATTCCCTTGTTTTATGTTTCTGTATACTCCGTCTTCAGGCACTGGTTGTGATTAGTTTAGCTCTGAAGCAACTATCCAGTGTCAGATCAGATTTTAGGCTCTTAGCCACTGATTTGATCCGTGATGGCAAGTTTGATGTTCCCATATTCAATAGTTTATCACCAAATAGCTAATATAGGAAAAGAATAACATGTACATTAAAAAATAAAATAATATATAAAAATAATACAAAACACCAGCAATAAGTTTGTCTCAAATTGTGTAGATGCTGCTATCAAGCAATGCTTTTTCCTCTCAAATCTTTTAATTCTTTTTTCCTCTACAATTCATTGATATTTAGACTTTGCCACCTAATTTCTCAAATAATTCTGCAAATAATTCTTTGTTTGCTGTGCACAATAATACAACAGACAGATGTGGGGTAGTAAGGCCTGTGCTTGCTATGGATATTTGCAAGGTCAGTTCCTAAGACTGTGCATGGTGAAGCAGAACAAGATCCCAACACCTTTGTGAAGGGAGCCATTGCAGTTCTCAATCAGTGCCGATCTGTCCTTTATTTTCCATTCCTGATTTTGTCACAGGCTTGTTGAGCAAATTAGTTTGTCTTCCTGGTCTTTTTCTTCCTTGTTCTCCATTTCCACTGTACTTCTGTAAGAGCTGTTCCTATAAGTCTTTCTCCACAGTGGAGCTGTTCCTAGCTTAATTTGCTGTAAGCAAGGTCAGCATTTAGCCAGGCATGTTAAGCCAACTACACATAACATAGACCTGATTTACCTTTATGCAAATGAGAAGAATTGGTTTTGGTTTTTTATTTATGTTTACTCAGTGATATTATGCCAGTTTACAAAAACTGAAGATTTGACTCTTGCTGTTCCAAGCACTAATTGCTATGCGTCATATACGTGAGGGCAAGCAGACAACATGACTGTCTGATCATTAAGATTCTCAGTGATGCTATTATGGAACATAGGTGGACCATTAATTATTAAGATAATCATAATATAATTATACACAGAACGACCAGGGTACCTTCAGTCAATAATCTGAATTATATTTATTCCTCCTGCCTTTTAACAAACCCAAGACCTGAGAACAGCTAATAACACTGAAAGCACGGACCTGGTAAAAGACATTGATTGCATGAATAATGACAAATAAAACAGAGCTGTTTGATGGGGGTAAAATTTGAACTGTCAGTATTGTGTTGCTAGAATTGTGATTAATGCTATCTACCCTTAGGATCCTGTACAAAGTGAGCTTACAGGTCATCTCCCTTCTCCAGAACCTTCCTGTACTTTTCTTCTAAGGACCCACAGTCAAGTTATTGAAAATAAATAGATATCTCTCTGTAAAACAAGCATTGTGAGAAAACTGGATTTAAAGGCCAGGAGAGATGATATGCCATTTACAGTGAGGGATAAGGATTTCTGAAACTTTAACCTCACAGGTGACCCCTATCTTTATTTTGCAACTGACTGTCTCTGATTTTAGGCAAATAATTTAATTTCTTTCCAGTTTCTGGATCCATAACATAGGAGATATACTATTAAATCAGAGTTGGGAAATTTCTGTTACTAAATGAGCTGATAAAATCCTCATCTCACCAAGAACTGCAAGACAAGGGAAGGAAGAGCTTGGAGGCAAAATCTCAAGAAGCTGATGACAATAGTTTGCTGGAGATTTCACTGCTCTCAGTTTGTACAGTGTGAATATGAACAGGAATCCCAGAACAACCCTGAAATTTCAACGACAACACCACCTGCCAGCTCGTCCCTTCCTCAGCCAGTGCAGTCCTACTAATTGAACGACACACTAATTATGTCACAGTTGTGACTGTTGGAAAGCCGCCTGGGCATCATGCATCATCATTGGGGTACTCCTCTGATATGAGACTATACTTGGAATTTATGAATTAATGCTGAGAGTTCTCTGAGGTGCTCAACTACTGTTTACGCAAGGAAAGCTAAGGAATATTTTCATCTTTGGGAGGAGGTTCACAAGAATTTATTTTCCACATTTGGTTTTGGGTTTTTTTTTTCTAAAATGGAGAAAAAATTCCGTTCTTTTTTAACTGAAGCCAGTAGCACCCAAGGGTTTTTCTTGATTGGCAAGATCAAATTGAGTCTGAAGATTTAAACATCAAATATTGTTTATGGGCATTTACACGTAGGGAGACAAAATTTGAGATGATGGCTGTGGCTTGACATCAGAATCAACCACAGTGCAATATTCAATAAATATGGATTTTTTTTCATCAGCAGTGTCAAATAAAACATCATGAAAACAAAATCAAAGATCACCATCACATGACAGTGTGATGGTAGTGCACCTTGAAAAAGGTCAAATGACATATACTTTTTAATCAGTTGTTTTACTTTAGATCTCTTTCTCCTGTGGAAACATTACTATGTAGAAAGAACAATTGTATTCGCCCAGAGCCAAAGAACTGCTTCTGTACTAAGTTTCTTTTAAATAATAATAATAACTATTATTATTATTATTAATATTATTATTATTATTATTTTGTATGATAACAATATATTTTTGCATTATGGTTCTTCCATTGAGCTCTATATTTTTTGCAATAATTGCAAGCAAAAAGAAGTGGAATTAAGGAAGCTAACAGAGTGCTTATGCTTGCATAACCCATCTCTCGTACGTGATACAGACCCAGAGACACCAAACAGAGTTTCCACACAGCAAGATCGATTTGGAAAAGTCAGAATTCAGAATCCAGTGGAAACAGTAGATTTGGTAGAGATTTCATATCAAGTGACTATTGACTTCAGCTGAAATACCCTGATTCTGCTCTTGTAAGAGATATCAGAAATAGGTGCTAGTGCAATTGCAAAAGCAGCTTGCAGCAGAGCAGAATACAAATCTGACTCCTCCTTCCTTCCCTTCCACTAGCACTGATCTGAGTGTGACAGATTGGTGTGTCTCTATATTGAATTAACATTTTGCACTGAATTCAGCTAAGGCAGCTGCCTTACGCAGGGAAGATTCTTGAAGCCTTTCTGAAGGTCAACACTGAGAATGCATGAAAAGAGCTTTTGACCGCCTCTCGCTTGCTGGCCCACCCCTGTAGAAAAATATTCTTTCGATACAGATGCAATAGGGCGTATGGGAAGGATCTGGGAAGGATCTGATCTAGGCTGAAGTCAGTGTCCATATGAGTACAAGCACAGAGTGGCTGAAGAGCAGGGTGCTGTGCTGCATAAGGAGACACTGATACGTAAGAACTTGCTGGAGGATTAACCTGACCTGAAAAATGAGGTTTTCCTGATATCACAGTAAGGGTAAGATAGGACGTTATGAATGTTTGTTTTCAAATTCTCTAAGTCTTGTTTGTTTTAAGACTGCAGGCAGTCTCAAATCAATTCAGAAATGTCTTTGCTAAGCTTTGTTTCCATGCTTTTCTGTCACCTTGTAAC
Organism: Ibycter americanus; assembly: GCA_035590275.1. Taxonomy (NCBI): domain Eukaryota; kingdom Metazoa; phylum Chordata; class Aves; order Falconiformes; family Falconidae; genus Ibycter; species Ibycter americanus. Next base: position 63,459,663 of record JAVJGI010000050.1, on the reverse strand, counting down.
CAAAGAGGCCAAGAACCTGCAGTTTCAGAAGAATGCTTGGAAGTCTGGGAAGTGTCCAGCTACAAATCAGGGGGTTTCTAGTATGCCTGTGGGATTGTGCCCTGTGTTTCAAAGAAGGAAAGAAGAATGTTCCATAGCAAAAGAGACTTTCTGGCTGAATGAGGAAGCTAAGCAAACGTTACATCTGTAACAGAAAGCCTGTAAACATGGATGTGGTCCAGATCACCCAGTTTTGGAATGAATGGTTAAAAACATAATTTAGAGACAGCATTGTTTTGATTTGCAGAATATTTGTTGGTAAAATACTTTATTGTTTTGCACTGACTGACCCCATCTTCATTATTAGTTCCAAGAAAGCAAGTGCAATTTTCTTATCTGACCCTTTGGGATATTTGAATAAATTGCAGAGAAAAAGAAGTTACAGCTAGCTGTAACAGCAAAGTGAGAATGCACTGAATTACTCAGAAGAGATAAAACCAAGTTACTTTTGTTGTGAATTTAATTCTCACAGCAGCACTCCCACCAGCCTAATCATAGTTTAGCATATTGGGAATTCTCTCTCTTAATCACCCATTCTTTCTCTGACTTTGGCTTTTGGATAATATTTTTGTTATGCGCATACAATATATAATGATGTATGACCATAAATCCCAGATTGAAGTTATATTTAAGCTCCTAAATCACCCAGTGCTTGGAAAATATTTTCACTTCAACCATTTATCTAGGGTTGACAGTATATCCCATTTTGCCTTTGTTGCAAAGGCTGTGACTTACATGTACTCACATGCAAAGTACAAAAAAAACCCCCAAACTTCTAGGAAAGTGTTTCTGTTACAAGTCATCACTCTTACATGGAGAAATACTGCACTTAGCATATAACTGGACTTAATTTAGGTACCTTCAGGCTGCTGCACAAAAGCCAGTGTTTAATATATTAAAAAAATGTAGAAAGATTGGAGCAAGAGGTCTGCCTTATTTGCTGCATCTACCGCTTCTCATAAGATACTTTGCAGCACAAGAACATTTTATCACTCAAGATTAAGCATCACATATTGGGCCATCTCAATCACAATACTGCTCAGTACAATAAAATACTATCCATCTTTTATGTGTATCCGAGTACTTTATAACACCCTTCAGCACAGTGTCTCTAGGCTGCTTATCCACATGAGAGATTACCTGTGCAGTGGGTGCAGGAACACCCGGTGTAACCCTGCATAAGGCATAAGCATGCGCAGGGGTAGCTATGTTTGGGCAGGAGTGTGCAGGATGGACTGAACGCCTCAGCTCTGGGTTAGTTCAGGAATCCCTGAACTTTGAAGTCAACACCGTAATGGATCTTCCATGTCATCATCCTCCCGCTGTGTAGTTGTTGCAGCACATGGCTTCAGTCATCCATATTTTCACTTTCTCTGGGTTATCCCACCTCTCCATTATCTTTGTTAATTGACATCTGGCTGTACATTTGTTTTGCAAATGGTGAACTGAAGGCCAGAGAGGGGAAGCGAATTGCCCAAGGACACACAGGAATTCTATGGCAGTCACAGAGACACTAAAACACATTAATTATTTAAGCAACTTGTTATTTAATTGGGGATCTGCGCACAGAAGCAAATGGCGTGCATAGCGGTGGAAACTTGAACCAGGTAATCTATTAACACAGAGCAGTGCAATGTGTTCTCACCAGCTCACTTTCCAGTTTGACTTCAGTTTGTTGGCCCTTTGTGGTGCCCAAGCTGATACACCTTGGTTTCAGCAGGGTTCATGAGCTGGGACCACAGCCATGTGAAGGAGCAGCCGTAATCGCAGCCTAGCTGCCTGATGAGCAGCCACTTCAAGTGCCTTCCACCTGCACTTGTCCCCAGCTCCTGCTTCAGTGTTCACATGGACAGAGGAGCTTGGATCTCTCTGTCTGCCTTTAGGAAGATGTTCTTTTTGTCCTCTGTTTCTTGGCTGTGGATTTTGGATTCATATGTCATTGGGAGGCATACATGGGGCTCTGTCTACTTTGTTCACTTCAGTCTCTGTGTGGCTGCTTTCCATCAGGGCTATTCCTTTTAAGTGTGCTGATACAGAAGGGCAAGCACATTGCTTTCTGTATTATGGAATCTGACTAAGGGGAAATATTTATAGCCTTATTTATAATTGCAGACCTACTGTAATTACAGTTATATGTTAACATTACATTTTCCAAGCAGCATTAATAGAAGTAAAGGTAATAAAAGTATTAGCTGTCCTAATGCTGAAGCTACGGGATTAGCCTGATGTACTGTTCCTCAGAAACCAGAAATCACACACAGTCCCCTGACTGCATATAGCTCCTGTGATCTGACATTTCTTTGGCAACTGATCACCATTTAACTCCAAACAGTCTGAGACCGGTGTCTAGTGGAAAGAAAGGTGTCTACTTTGTCATAGCACTTCTTAGAGTGAGTGGAGGTAGCCACGATTTCAGGGGCTCCTGCAAGGCAATTGCCTTCAAATCCAGCTCAGAGCCCCGCATCCCCCTCCCCAGTCTCAGCTGAGAACAGCTCTGCAGAGGGCAACGAATTCAGTGTGACACAGCCACTGTCACAGCACAAACCTCGGAACGGCTGCTCCCTGTGCTGGTCCTCACTGAGGGCTCTGGCACCAGACTGCAGCCTGGGATGAGTGGAGACGGGCTCCAGCAGCAGAAAGGCCAGCTACCCAACCCTTGCTGGTGGAGAACAGCAAAGCACTTGCCTCATCAGGGAAACCTGTACATCACAAGCAAATGAAGAGACTTCAGAACAGCTCTCACAGTTGCTTTTATTCTTACTACATCCTACAACTGGTGCTTACTAATCAAGCAAATCAATGCAAATGCCTTGAAATAAAGGTTCTTTTGCTGAGCCTCTATCTAATGTGCATTTCCATAAGAGAAGTTGTGCCTGCACTTTCTGTTATAGTCCCACCATTCAGTCCTGTCTGCATTTCATTATAAAGATGGGCAAATAAAACAATCATTTTGTTTTCTTAGCTCTCCCTTACTAAATGGCTCACACTCATGTTTGTCTCCTTAGACGCTGTTTTGGCACTTGCTTTGTGAATGGTTGTTACTTGAGGTGAAGAACAAACTGGTTGCCTCTCAGAGCACCATCATTTAATCTTTCTCAGAAAGGTTCTGCTGTCCCTTTATCTGATGTCTCTACATAAGATCTCTGCTAAAATTATCTGTGAACAGGAATGAAAATGAGATGCATCTGACACAGGTACAGTATTTTAAGAAGTTAAAATAACACCTTAAATGTTCTTTTCCCAAAATTAATCGAAAACATTGCAGAAAAGCTACCTTTATATTCCTTGTGGTGTGATGTGGTATAAGGGATAGTTCTATAGAGAACTGTATGCTGGAACAACTGGAAAAATTATTTATAGTATAGAAGAAGGGTCATGGGAAAAAAAATTAGGGAATCAGAAAATGCAATGAAATCAACATCCAAGCAAGGATTCGAGTTCCTCAGGTTTATACCAGGTTATAAATCCTGAAAGGTGGCTTAGCTTATATTCAGAGCCAGCTTTATAATCAGCAGAAATATTGAAGCTGTTAAATGGAGATGATTGGTTAGGTACAATAGAGATCTAGACAGGGGGTTAATCTGCTTCTGAAGCATGACAGAATTGTGCCATTATTCCTAGTTTACACCACTTTTAAAAAGAGACACTTTATGATATCCAGGTCACTGGATTTGGTTTGAGCTCATCTCCAGCGTGCAGATGATTGTGAGGGGACCTGTTAAAAAGAGATATTTGGTTAACCACATCCTCACTAGCCCCTGTTAAAAGCAGATCTGGAACTGCTCTTAGAACCAGCAGTCAGAGTATCCTTTCCTACTTCTTGTCAGCTAGCAATAAAACACCAGATGGTGTCCTTCCAAAAATAAATTCATTATAGTTTCATTCTGGGTTTTCTTAAAGAATTTAGGGACTGAACTTCAGCTAATGCAAATCAACACAGTGCCGCTGAAGTCAAAGTAGCTATGACATTTTATACTGTCTGAGTATCATGAACTAATATTTTTAAGTTTTTGGAAGGAATACCATATTCTTTCTCCCCACATTTGACAAGTTTAATTGCATGTTTTATGCTAGCCACCTCACCCAGAATTCATGGCTGGTGCTCCTTGGTATGCAGCAATTCACAGGCCATGTCATTCTGTGTATTGAATTAGACTAATTCACTGTAAAGACTCCTGTAACCATTATCATTTAATGTCTTTGTTTATCACTGTCTGAGACTCTAGGACACCCATTAGCTTCCTCTGGTGACACACAGGACTGTTCTCACAAGAACATTTTTAAGACCTACTGGCATCTGAATAACCCTGTGATGCTTATGGTTCTGTGTGTGTTTAGTTTTCCCTAATTTCGACCATCAAATGAGGAAAGAAGTCTTCAGCTGTACCCTTAACCTAAACAGATAAATAATTCTCATAGTAAAGCATCTTAAAAGAAGCCTTGAGCATTCTTCAGATAAATCAATTAAGACTCCTTTCAGAATTGTTATTATGCCCTAGCAATTAGTCATTGTTTAGTCAAGCTGTGCATACTTATCTCTTTTATATATCACTCCTTCCAGCCTCACAATAACTTTTGTTCTGTTTCTTCAGGCTCCCTTCAGCTTATCTGTGTCTTCCTGGCAATGCTGTGCCCAGAGGTGAGCATGAGTTTGCTTGCAGATGGAAAGCTACATGGATGGGCTACAAACCACAAAACAGGGAGTCTCTGTCACCCTATTCCAAAAGGGAATATTAAAATAGCTAAGGACACTTTACTGGTGGTCAGCACTAGCTGTGCAACACGTAGAGAATAATAGCCCAAGTAGGAAAAGGCAGCCTTTAACATTTATCATGTGTCCTCACAAGAACACTTTTATCCAGTTTCTCATACCACAAATAAAATTGTTCCACCAACTGCTGCTCCCCCATATGCCTTGCCTTCCAGTGTTGGGGAGCATCAATGTGAAAAAGGTTTTTTAGAACTCTTTTTTAGCATTCCCAAAATTAACTAGCTTGTTTTCTGCAAACAGATGGGGGGTGACCTGGGATTTGGAATTCAGCTGCTTCTCAGGCAAAAAATTCTTTAAAAAATCTCCCAAGAAGAGATGTAGGAAGGAAACAGGTGCTCTCAGGAAAACAGTAGCACTTATTTATCAAAGATGCAACGAGAAGATCATCAATTTTTTTCCTCCCACTGGCGATAGAGCTCAAAAAATAGATAGTGGTGTTGGGTGCCACAGTGACACTCAAGATGACACATTTGTGAGGCTTCACCCAGGCTTTTTAGGAATCAAAGCCACCTAGCCCAGCATGTTATCTTGTGCTTAATCAAGTCATCTTTTTGCACATCTTATTAAAATGTGTACAGCTCTGTTCTGCTCTGGTGACACAAGTAGTGTCAGACAGCTTCGTCCCTGACCCCTGCATGGCCACCCATCCTTGTGAGGCTCACACTCATAAGCAACCTGGTAGATGCCACAAGCTCAGGCTCAGTTGTAGGAGCCTCAGGCCACCATGGTGGAGGTGGAGACGATGCTACAAGGGGCAGAGTCTGTGGGTTAGCATTGTGCATGCCATGTAATGGGGGGACTCTGCCAAAATGTAGCTTTCCAGCCTGCTTAATTTCTCTCACCACCACTAACCTAGTGCAACCCTGGGTGCTGCTTATTGGCTCCTTTTTAAGCTTTGCTTTACAGTATAAAATTTTATCTTTGTCCTGTGTGATCTAAATACTGCATGACTTTTTTCATCTGAGCTAACCAACAGCAACAACAATGCCTTTGTATTTTAAATGTCTGTGTTAAGCACTGATTTATCAAACCTTTGGTCACCTGGTGAAGAACAGTCCTTTTTCCCACGTTAGGTTTTCCCCATTGATTTACCCAATTTTCATTTTTTCTAAACCCCTGTTTTACCATTTGGTAGTGCAAAGAGGGTTTCTTGCACCAAGCATCAAGATGAGAAGGCCTCAGAAGTTAATACATAAGTAACAGTAAACCACTGTCCTTACAAATGTCACATCATGATTTTTTTAAGTGTCAGAAAAATGGATCTTTTCCTGCAATGGTTGTTAATTCTGCCTGCATATCTCTATCTCAACCACTGCTGAATAAAGGCCTTTATTATTTATTTTTTTTTAATGGGAAACATACTGATTTTTTTTGTTTTGATTTGATTTTAACTCTGTTTCTCTGAGAAGGACTAATTCCAAAGAGAGTGTTACAGGCTGTACAGGCTCCATTGTATTTTTCATGCACAGAGGCACTTTATGGATCAAAAGCAAGCGAAAATGCTGGGTTTGTTTTAGGTTTCATTTTACAGTCAGGATGGTGAATACATCTGTTTGTGTCACCAGCCTAGAATATATGATTTTATGGTTCTCAGAGGTTATTTATAATTGAATTATAGGATGTTTCATGATTATTTGGAATGATATTTACAGAAGGCAATACTAAGCTAGGTAGTTCATTTGCAACCAAGAATGTGAAGAAAACACCCTATAATTCATTTTTAAGTACCCTTTAGAAATCATATAATTGTATTGTATGACAGTGTTGAAAAAGGAAGAAATATAAATTTTTAAATTACTTGTATTATGGTCTTTAATCAAGCTTATATGCATATAGGCTGGCACACAGTAACAAAGACTAGGCAGGTCACAATGAACACACCACGAGTCTTTTGTTTTTAGGTTTGAATCTGAAGTCAGTGCTGGTTTCATACACCAGAGCACTTCCTTGATGTATACTATAGACAGATTTTGGAACAAGAAAAGGAAAAGGTAGATTTCTCCTCCAGTATTTCCAGCCAGAAATGGAAGTGCAAAGCCTCTTGTGAGTTCTTATGTGATTCACAACAGAGTGGCAGAGCCATCAAGGATCACCTATCTCTACCTTGTCTGAGAAAGACGGTTTCCCTTCCTCTGGGGAAAAGAAACCATACTATCCCCACAGCACCTCAGCTGCTGCAAACAGCCATGGCCCCATCCCTCCCATGGGGACCAGGGGCTGGTGAATGCACATCAGAGGCACCCAGAAACTCCATCTGAGGACTGATGCCAGGGAGAAGGCTTTATAAAGCTGCCCAGCCCCCACTCACTGTCCAAGGTTTAAAATGGTGCTATAGTTTGAGATTTAAAAGTACTTGTAAATTCAACAACAACATTAAATTTCAGTCTCTGTTGTTTCCCCCACACACTGTGAAAAGACTTCAGAGCTAGGAAAAACAGTCAGCATTTTCTTTCACAAGCCATTGCACAAAATAAATATGTAGCAGAAAATGGGTATAGATGTCTCTCTTACTTGCCTTAATAGGACTAAACACCAAGAGAGAAGCTTGTACATTCCGATCTCGTAACAAAAATGCAATCCTGTTCCTAAACAATATAAATAGCCAGAACCACAACTGATGGCTTTCTTTTTTTTTTCTTTCTTTTTGACTTCCTTGTATATTATTCGCTTTTGCCTTGTCCTTTGTCTATCTAGACAATAAATAGTCTGGAGCAGGAACAATATATTGTTGTATGTTTGTAAATGCACAGCAGAAAAGGGCCCTTATCTTGACTAAATCCTCAGAAGTAACAGATTGAACTTAATAAATAATGATAACAAATTATTTCAATGAAAGGAATTAGTTTTATTTACCCCAAATGAAAATTGGACCCATTGAAATTGAAGTTACTGGCAATATTTGATTGTAAAATCAGTGTTTTGCAATGGGAAACAGGACCAGTGAGCTCACAAAGGAGGACAGTAAGGAAATAAAGAATGACAAAAAAAAAAAAGAAAGCAAAAGAGAAGGAGGAAGAACATTCTGTCAGTTGTCCCACGTAGGAGAGGAAATACTAGAAATCTGCAGTCTTGGCTTTGGAGAAATGCTGACATGTTATGTTGTGTTTCTAGTCTAGGGCTATTATTAGAGACAATTAATTTGCAAATTGCATGCAAATCACCCATCCATGGATTGAGATCGTGGATTACCAAAGAAGATTTTCACGGAAGAGAGCTGTGAAGGCTTACATGTCCATCATGAGTGACAAATGGTATGGACCCGATTTGTCCAGCATCACTTCAGATGATTTCAATTTCCCTGTTTGTAGGAATTGTTGTTGATAGCAGGAGGGATTCACTGTTCTTTGAGAAATTCTCCATCTTGCATGTACTCCTTAGTATATCCAGGGCATGTGGCAGTGGTGACAGCTGAACAAAATAATAATTTATGGGTTACAAAGAAGACACACTTCTATCTGAAGAAAGAGCGAGAGGAGAGTGTCCCGAGCTGCTTGGGAGATGCAGAAGGGCAAGCCTGATTGTTGCACTCTACAGATAAGATTTTTAACATCAGATTTTACCATTGCAGCTTCATGACTTTTTTTTTAATTATTTGGTGAGAAATTTGCTGCATGCGCCAAAAAATATTTCCAGCAGGAGGGAAGGCAGGTCAGGCTACTCAGGAAGTAGAAGGCAGGTGCTCAGTGCTTCATTGGGCAGTAGTTCTCGGGAAGAAAACTGTGAAAGTTAAATGAGATACTTTGGTATCAGGAGGCATTTGCAATGAACTGACAACTCACAGATAGCAAGGAAAGTATTTCATATGATCAACCCACACAGCAGTGGCACGCCACCTGCCGCGTATTACATTGCCTGACGTGGGGCATGCTCCTGTCACGTAACCTGAAATGTGGACTTTGGGGAAAGACTCTCTAGGTCCCATACCTCACTGTTTAATAACTGGCAGCTTTAATGGTCTGTGAGATGTATTTCCCTAGGAAAAAGGTATTTTCTTCCTACATGTTAGCTAACACTGAAGCCAACCTAACCTAAAAATGTCGGGAAAATGTAATTAATACAAGTTAGCTGGTCAAAATCAACCCTGAATACCCTTAGAGATTTTATTTTAACCTTCTAAAGTGTGTGGAGGCTATAAAAAAAAAAAAAAAGTAGAACATTTCTAAATAGTCTAGAAAACCTTGTTTTCATTTTGGTAGGAAACGTTTTCAAGTTTTGACTTTCTCCTCTGAAAATTTAACAAGAAATAAAAGAAAGTAGGGGGTTTATTCCCCCTCTTCTTTCAAAAAAGAAAGTCTCTGCTATTTCTGATTTCACTGGCAAATTTCAAAAGAAAAGACTGTAATATTTTAGTAAGGTCAACACACAAAAGTGTTCACTTTCTTCAACACAGAAAAACATATTGCTATAGAAAATAGCAGCTTGCAGAGGGCTTTAAAGATGCTGTTGTTTCTTATTGCCTGTGGTGTTGATTCATAGGACTTTGGGGACTATTCTTTGTGAAATGTAAGGTATATGGGCAGCTTGGATGTGCAGCAGAGTATATTTATTCAAAATGTTGCTGACTATTTTCTTTGCAATTTGTTATCTGTGGTTTGCTCAGGGGCCAGATGTGCAGCGGAGAAGTCTGGGGCTGCCCTGCCGCATGACCTGGTCCATCCCCTGTCACAAATCTGAACGCAGTGTTGCACGGGAGGATAATACCAGCGCCATCACTTTTATGATCCTCCATGCCAGAAAGAGGCATATCTGTGCCCAACAGATGGGGCAGAGCAGCAGAGGGGCTATGTGGGTGACAGTGGCCAGTGCAGGCAGTCAGGGCAGGATCCAGCTGCCTGACACCCATGCTTAGCACATGAGACTTGACGAATCTGCCAAGGCACCACAAAGACACCCAAGAGCAGGTTAAATTGCCCCTTGGAAGACTTAGCTCTGTAGCAAATCATTTCATGGGCCCCAAGGTGATTCACTGTCTTCTGCACTCAGAGGCAAGTGCATTTCTAGCTCTCTTGCACAAAAGCGTACCCACAACACCTTGAATCCAGGCTTTCTGAATCTGAAAATTGGAGGCTGAGAAAATGAATCAGGAGGAGGGAGTAATTAGAGTTGAGATGTCATACTAAATCACAGGCTCTGGTTAGTCAAGCAGCTTGCTTCTGACAGCACCAGTTGGATGCGATGAATAGTGGACAGTGGTAGAGTTTAATATTTTAGCACCTGCTTTATTTTGCATGCAGGAGACCAGCTGCACATTCACATTTAAATAAGTCCACGGTTGCAGGCAGTTTTTTCAGGGGGAGAACTGCCTACTGCCTGTTAGCTCACAAATGGCCACTTTAAACCTCTGCAAAGCCGAAGGGTAGGTTGTAGATAGCAATGGCAGAGGAACAAAAAACGGCATAAATCTCACGCGTTTTGCGAAAACTACTGATGTTTTTATATTTGGTTTGGCTTTGAGGCTTTTTTTAGGTGACAGCACTGTTGTAGCAGGCCTACTTTGTACAAACATTTAAAAATGAGGATATGGAGGAAAAGACATCACTTAGTTTGAGTCAAGCCTGTAACCTGGTGTTTACGGGTGTCACCTGAATCAGTGACAGGCTTAACTTACCTTAGTGCTGGAGATCGCTATACAAAATTTTGTGGTGCACTTTCTGTGCATGTGTGTGCAAGTCATACAATTCAATATGTATGTATTTAAGGTGTATGGTCATGCAGCATCTTAAAAGAACAATATTGTACAAAACTAGAAGAGCACAGGTTATTCATCAATAAGAAATAGAAACAAAATGAGAATAGTTTGTTGTTACGCACCTGGAAAGCTAAAAAATGGTCATTTACTTGTAATAGATCTTGTGACTTTTTCCTGTGCCCCTTATTGGTCTCAGACCTCATTGCCTGTCCGTGTAAATCTGGGTTCAGCCCACTGATGGATGGCCACTGTGCAAGGTCAGTGCACCCCCTGTTCGGGTGCACTCTTCCTGCTCCAGTGTTCGGTGCTGCTGGGCTTGGTGTCAGCATGCAAAGTGTCTGTGCTTCACAAGAGAAAAACAATACAGGAAGATTTTACCAAGGGATATAAATAGCTGTTGGGGACAGTCCCCACCATTCCCAAGGAAAAAGCCACCCTAATGTGAGGTGTGGAAGGAACACTTGAGGCTCAGGGAGCTGCTCTGCGCCATTAATGCCACTGGTAACTGGGATGGATTTCTGTTCCTACTGCTGGGAACAATATGGCTTTCATACATTAAATAAACAAATGAATAAATAAATTTAATTTTAAAGACTTTTGAATTACAACTGGGTTTTAACTGCTCTTCAGACTTCTAGCAAGAAGAATAAACAGGAGTTTATGTTTTATGCTTTTTTCAATGTGTCTTTTGCTAAAGCTGTGAAATGGGATGCTGTCTGAGCCTTGATTTCATCTAAGAATGTGAAACTAAGTTACTTCCACTGGCAATAAAAATGAACTTTAAATTATTAATTATTTTCGGTTACTATCAATATGTCTAACAATCTAATAAGTGTTGAACATTAACATTTTCAGTGCTGGATGTTACCTTACTGAATATAGTAGAATCAATATTATTGGCTATAATGTAGTAATTGATCCAACTGACTCTGCAGTGTTCCTTGCTTCTATTAAAAAAAAAAAAAAAAAAGGCCAACAAAGGAAATATTCCATTCAGGCACAATAATGCATGGAGAAAATGTCAAGACTGTGATTAAAGCCCATAACAGGAATGCAATTTGAAAGTCTGTGTTATCCTAGGAGGGCAGATTTTGATCTCAGTTATATTGAGATGTTGCCATTGAAATCAACATACCAGAGCAGCAGGTAGAGACTAGGGGACATTTCTCACTGGGCTGTGTAAAAAACCTCAGTTCAAAATGGACTGAATTCATCCCCCAAGAGCTTTAGATCTGGAAAATATTCCTAGGTCCCATGTGGACAGACCGACACCGCATACTATACTGAGAGAGCGGTACCTTTCCTACCCTGAAACGAGCCCTACCCTAAACCTTGCTGACCATGTCCATCTCCCTGTACTCCTTCCACAGTGGTTTGCAAGCGGGAGTGATGGCTCAGAGTCAAGCTGTTCCCCCTTCTCCCTTCCCACGTGTTTCAAGAGCTTTTCCCCTCCTGATGATGGTTAAAGTGCAGCCCTTGAGTTTCCCCAGGTCAGAAGACAGCAGAGACTGCAAGGAGTATAATGAGGTTGAATGGTATTCAGTAGGCTTAAATATAGTAATTTAAAAATATTTTTAGCTTCTTTCCATATCCTTTGCATTCAGAAGCGCAAGAATATTAGTGATGCACTACGATACTGAAATTATAATGAAATTGGTGAATTAATCTTCATTTGTCTTCATCATTCAGTGCAGAATGTCCTCACAAAGTACTTAGCAGTTAATTTCGATCCCAGGTGTACTTGGCTCTTGATTCAGATAGGTTGTATTTATGTGAACGTGGTGACTAAAAGCCCTAACCATCAGCCAGCTTTACTGGGAGCTGCAAATGACAGTTTTTCCTAGTTTTCAAATCCCTGTATTTTTTTGGTGAAAGAACAAATATATCTCTAATAAATGTAAACCATATTTTCAGACACCCTGCAAATAGCCTGAAGACCTCCTTAACCCAGAGTCCAGACAGCCTAGATGAGACTCTGCCTACAAATCTCTAGAAAAATCAAAAGCAAATAGAAAAACTGAAAAAAAAAAATAATAAAAAAGAATACAGAAAAAGAATCTGGGGTTTCCTGGGAAACAGAATTTCTGTTTCACAAGAAATTTTGACATAATGAATGTGCATCCTGAAAGTGTTAACAGTACCCACCCAGTGATACTAAAAAATACACTGATAATCAAGAATTAAAGTAATTCTGATATTTGATCATTAACCATAGCATTGATCTTAATAGTATTATAATATATGAGATATACATATGACAAAATTAATCATTTAGTAGTATTACAGTGTTTCTATTTTAAAATAATAGTTTGCAATAGTGCGGCTAAAATAATACTTCAATGCTCATACTTTTCTAGCAATAATCTCTCAAAACCCACAGTCTTCCTCAAAACAATGAGCCTTGTTTTAAGCATGCTCAGGATTTTTGATAGAAACCTCAAATTTCACAGGCTATCATGATGTCCCACTGAGTGTTTTTACGCTCCTCTTTTTACAGGTAATAGACAGATGTGTACACTGATGAAGGAACTAAACTTCTTGGAAGTTTTGATTGTGTAGCCTGATTCTTACACTGTCTCTAGACCTACACAGATTCTACACAGGGAGGATGAGTACAAGAGCTGTTTTGCGGTATTAATCCCTCAAAATCAGCAAACACTGCAGCACCATTCCTCAGTGTCACTGAGGCACTTCCATGGCACTGGACTGGCATTGAACTGGTGATTACAATGATACCTCCATCTTCTACTTAGAAGGCAGGTAATTATCGTTTGTCACCTGCATGTCTAGGAACCAAGCGAGAGCTGATTCTCTCCTTGATGCCAGCTGAAGACAGGTGTATGCATTAAGCACTAGTAGCTTTGCAATCGGTACCTTTTAAAGAACGCTTTTGTCCTGCATCTGTGGAACTCATTTTCCTTTTGCTTAATTTGCTAGCTCTTGCTAGTTTGCAATTTACTTGCTTGCCCTGATGATTTCCGTGATGGCACAAATATTTCAGCAAAAGTGGTCATTTTTAATCCTCCTGCTTAAATAAACATCGGCGAGGCTGGCCTCTGAGCCGAGCCATGGTGGCTGGTTAACCTTCTGCATTATGTGTGGAGCTAGCACAGCATGCTCATCCTCCAGGCACTAAGCTCCAGCGTCCTTTCTTGTCTTTTGTAACCTCATAGGCTGTTGTGTTAATATGCAGACCATTACTACTTTGCTGATGAGACAGACCGCCGAGGATCAATATGTCTCTGCATTTGTCAGCCCCGTATACCCCAGAGTTAAGTTCTCAGCTCTGCTGCCAGTGTTCGTGTCCCGCTGTGTAATTGCAGGGAATTGTCGATCCCTTATACAGCATGTCCGTACACCAGGCTTGGTGGGGCGCTTTGCAGAACAAGTAGGAAAGATCCAAATGTCGTATTTGTTTGGCTCCCACTGCTTGAGTAATAGTAGGTGCAGCCAGAATACCAGAGGACAGCTTGCTTGCGGGGTCAGTGCAGCTCAACAGCTAACCATTGATGTTGTCAGGCAGACTTGGGAAAGATGCCCAAATACTATCAACTAGAGGACATTGCATTTTAATGAAAGAGGAAACAAAAATCAAGATTAAAAAAAGAAGAAAGGTAAACCCCCTGGTTAAACATAATGAACAAAAGAAGAGATCTAATGGCACTTTTTTTTTCCTCTTTTTTCCCTTGCTGCTCACTTTTTCCACGCTTTTGTCTTGATGCAGTAGCTTTAGGGGAAAAGGCACTGGGATTCATATGAACTGCACACAGTAACGACAGCCACCACAAAAGCTCTTAATTATAGATAAGTCTTTAAGAGACTTGTACACGGTATCTATATAGTATGTTCTAATAGACAGACAAATATATTGAGTGATTTAGATGTGAAGCGTGCCCAGAGGTTTTCCACATGTATTGACTGAAGTTTTTTACAGAAGAAAAATTTGAATTTACCTGTGCGTTACCTTATGTTTTCTTTCTGACGTGTATGTCTGAAGATATTGTGCAGAGATTTTGGGAGAATATGGGATGTACTTCATGAAGCCTCCAGGGGTATTAATAAGCTCTGGCATATCAGACAGATTCAGGGCTCCGGATCAAGTGTCTCAGGTGTTTTGTTAACCAGTAAGGTTGCAAGATCACATACATTATGCAATCTCATTATTTTAAATGTGTGAACACAAGTCTGGGTCATGCCATGCAGAAGTGGCAGTTGTTGGTGACAGCAATACGTGTTTCAGATCTCCACATGTGTTCATAGCAAAGCCTCAGGACGGAGGGAATCACACACTTCAGAGTTTTCTCTGCTGATGGAGAACTACTTTCCTTTCCCACTTTTCCAGTAAGAAATGTTCTGGTAAAATGTAGGAGGCAGAGTAACATTGCTGAGAAAAATAAGTAAGTGTGGGAGAAGCCAAAGAAGTGACTGGGTCTTCATACGTAATTTTTCAATCTGGTTCACTCTTTAAAATAAGCATCTAAAATGCAGAGCCCTGAGGATGTTTAGTCAGGAAGTCAAAGGGAACCTCTACTGAGTTTTGTTTTGCAAGGAGTGGTGAATTTTAAGTACATCTTGAACAGATGTCCTCACAACCTTGCTCAACTTGTCTTCTTGACAGCTTGCATGGAGCCTGCTGAACAAATCAAACCTGTGCCTTTTGTTTCCTTAAACAGGTCGGGTGTTCCAACATTAGGAGTAGCTCAACTATCAGTTGGTCCATCCAGCCCTGCATCCCATCTCTAACTATGAACCTTATGGAAAAGTATGAGAACTAGTGTGTGTAAAGCAGGCCTTCTCATATCTGTGTTCCTAGATTTTGGTACATTCATGCTGTAAAGAGATAATACAGACAGGCTGAAAGATAGAAATTGCAGGCAAGTCTGCACTAAATGCAGGCAGCAGTGGTCGGGTTCTGCTCAGGGTAACTCAACAGCCCCAAGTGCAGAGCAGCAATGCCCTGTCCGTCCAGCAGTGGAAGGACTTCAGGCACGCAGGGTGCGATTGCATTCTCACAGCATTGCCCAGGAGCCGATAAAACACAGCCATAAGATGTTCAGCTCCGCGTTGGTAGCACTTCATGGAGCTCAGCAGCCTGAGAAACCCTGAATTGCTTGCCTGGGGCACTTCACTTGAGAAGTTTGCCTTGGAGCTACCCTCATATCTTCTGAGGAGCCTCCCAGATGAACTGATGAATCGGGTTGGTGTTTGACAGTCACCTACCTTAGATTCAATAACAATTTAATTAATACAAACTTCTCAGAAACATTTAATTAATTTCAATGGAAAAATCACAGATGTTTTTTCACAAAAGCAACGAGCATTGAGAAAATCTGGTCCCTTCCAAAATTCCTGAGGATCAAAGCGCTTTATACCTATAGAAGGTCATTTCTTGTCTTAATGTTTGTTTTCTCGTCTGATTTAACAATTAATTTAGTGCATGTATCCATAAACAGATCTCTTTTTCCTCCTAGCCTGCCTGCCCCCAAAATGAGATTATGCCTGTTGGTATCAATCAGCAATACAGAGCTACCCAGATTTTCACTGCCCTGATTCATTGTCTCCACCATAAATGAAGTTTTCCCATTGTTTGCAGAAATGCTTGAAATAATGGCTTCAGTTTCCTTGTTAATTATTCTTTTATTAATGATCTTTCAGATAGTTTTTCAAAGAGACTATGAATCTCTCAGTGAAAGTAATGGGCAGCTACTCACAGGAGTAATCCCATTACAATCAGCTGCACTACTGTTTGTCATTTGGAGTAAGGTGCTAGAGCTCTGACCCTTACTGATTTACCACTCTTCATAATTAGTTGCAGTGATTAAAATGCATTTCAGATTACACTGCAGTTTCCCTTCCTTAAAAGTTTTTTCACCGAGGACAAACTCAGTTTCTGAAGGTGAACAACTGTCCTCCAGTACAAAGCAAGAGCAGTGAGGAGGAATGCCACAGATAAGGCTTATAAAAGAAATCAAAAGTAGAGATGCTTGGGCAAAAAGTGATGCTGGGGGTGGAGGGGCTGTCTTAGATGACAGAGGAAGCTCATGCAGGAATTTAGCATATTAGCTTAATGAAACTGAAAACACGGCGCAAAACACTGACAGCAGCACATGGAAATAATGAATCAATCTGTTGCATCTGTATCTAATTAAGAATCATTATAATATAGTCTTTTTTTCTCTAGTGATCAGGATTAGTGGATACCCCACAGCAAAGGGGCTAATAAATAGATTCAAGTGCCAGGACATTATACATCTTTATCTAGGACTGTGGTTCTTAAGAACTTTTCTTCAATAACCCTAAATCTAGGCAGAATCTCTCTCTTTTGAGAATCTGACACAGCCAGGATGCCTTTGTAAGGGTTTTCAAGGCACTGCAAGAAAAAAAAGAGAAAAAAAAAAGCTGAATGCTTGGATGCTGCAAACAGTTTCTGGCAAAGGCAGACGTTCTACTTCTATCTCTCTGCTACAATTAGAAAAGTAGTTTCCCGATTATTTTCCTCCCCCCCTGCCCCCACCCCGTCCCCTCCATCCTTCCTCCTTCTTCCTCCTCAAAAAATCATTAAGTTGCCAAGAGCTTCATTTGCTTTAAGCTTCTTTGTAGGTCTGTTATCTTACCCAAGGGTGCCAATAACCCCGCAGGAGTCAGTGTTACTAACTGGTGTCCTACAGCCAGATGATATCTACCTTGAGAGTGGAAGGAATTCCTGTATTATTTTTTTCTTCTGACTGTCTGCAGAATAGATTTTATTTAATCTTTTTCTGTTGTTGGATTGTTTGGGGGTTTTTTTTGGTTCAGAGGGGGATGGAGCAAAGGCTTCTTAGCTAAGGAAAAGGCTCTGCCATCCCTTTCTTTCTCCTGCCTGTTAGGGTACTTTTTTGACTGTGATGGTTTAGGTCCCAGAGGAAGCAATCTAGGATCATTGCTGAGATAAAGAGAGGAAGGCTACGGAGTGGACTCTCAAAGTTGTCCCTCATGTCTTAGTGAAGCTTGAGGTAAAATGTTTCACTGCCTCCACGAGGCCATTTCTCTCCCTGTGTTGGAGGCAGCTCTGGATGGAGACCGGTGCGAGGAGGGGGTGCTGGCAGCTGCGCCAGGAAAACACTAAACTGAGCATCATTTGTTGTGGACGTTCATGGGATGCCTCTGCTCTGTCACCACCATGTGCAGTAAAGAGCATTGTTCCTCTAATGTTCATCTCTCTTGGAACTGTAAGTGAATGTACATCCCAATTAGTGCAGCAGCTTAAAACAATAAACCCTCCAGAATCTCTGGTGGGGGAAGCAAGCTTTTATCTCTTTGGTAAATAATTTATTAATCACACTGATGTATCCTCCTTGACAGCAACAGAGCCAGATAAGTGATGGTTCAAAATCAATTTGTCATGGTCCAATGTGCACTCAGTGACCTACTTGGTCTGTTATATAGGTCAAACTTGTACATGATGCTCTGATAGCAGAGGCACTTCTTAAAAAAACAACAGCAACAACAAAACTTGTGACACAATTCAGACTGTGGGACCCTGTGCTGGCTGGTACTCAGCCACACAGCTCGAAAACTCAGCTCACAGAGAAGGGCAAGGACAGAGGGCAGGTCGATGATGTTTTCGGCTCTCAGGGAAACTGCCTCAGAACTGGCTTACACTGGTGGCGCAGCAGCAGTGTCCAGGAGGTAGATCCATACCCTCTGACCGACTTTGGTGACCTTCTGTTTATCAAACTGCCCTTTGCCATTGATAACATCCCTAGCATCGCTCTACTATTTCCCTGTTTGTTCTGCTTCAGTCTCTACTTTTCCTGCTCTCCCCTACTCGCAGCATCTTTTTCTTCAGCTGAGGTGGAAACCCATTCCCTCCTCCTCTGTGTACCCCTGCTGTGGAGTCCATATGAGTCTCACAGTTGGAAGCCTTCTGCTTCTGAGCAGGCTAGTCAGGTTAAGGAACTAGTTTATTTTAAACTGCAGGGAGAGAGAAATTAAAAGCTGTGACAGAGCTTTTGAGTAGCCAGTTTGCTGGTGCTCCCTTTGTGGCTTGACAGAAGTCGGTTGTCATTTGTTGATTGAATCTGTTGCACTATCTTCCTATTTCGTTAATGCATGCCCCCGCCGGTGAGTCCTGGAGAACCGAGCGGTGTGCCAGGCAGCGCGCTGAATGGGCGGTACTGCCGACACTCCCAAGAATTTCAAGCAGTCTTGTGATAAGGTACCAATGTACATTTTTGAATAAACAGTGTGTACCTTGAAGGGTGTTTATAGCCCTGACAAACACAGGACAGATTCCTCCCATTTTTCTTGCCATCTCTCCAGACGCACAGTAAATTCCAACAACCGAGAAGGACCTCTGGGGTCCTGGCATGAGCTTCTTGTTTGGCCTTGGCAAATCCATAAAATCCTGCTCGCCCCACCAACAGTCTCTGACAGCACTGTCTCCTCCTGTGGATTCCCTGAAGGGCAGCTGCGACCCACGATTTTGTACAAATCAGACAACACACCCTGGAGACAGGATACAAGTCTTTCCTAAAACCAACATCCAAGTAAACAGACAAATCCCCAGCAGGTTATTTTCAGCACTTTAGAATTGTTTGTGTTTTATCAGCCTTTAGTAATTTAATTGAAGAGTGATACAAGATGCAGGCCCAGCATGACAAAAAAAAGATATTTGTCGGGATATTTTAATAAGATGACTCTTAATGTTTTCCAGGAGGTGTCAGCAGTTCTTTAAACCAAGGCAGGGGTTGCAACAAATGGCTTCTTTTGCTAAGAATTCAAAAGATATTCTTTAAAGTCTGCAAACTGCCAGTGAGCTTCAATAGAACAAGTGTTCTCAAGGTGTATTTATGTTGTCTCTCTAGCACTCCAAAGGATTTCTGCCAGCACACCCCATTACAATGAGTAATGCTTCCTTTAAAAGGGAATAAAGCAGACTTAGATCTTGGTTAATTAAATAATCTTCTTTTTTTTTAATTATTTACAATAGGAGACTGACACCAGCCTCCTAGTTTCCCACCCTGAACCTCAGGACATTCTTGTGTTTGCCTTGATAAAAGCTGAAGGGCCAAAACATTTGTGTTTTCTATCTGTCAGGTGATGAAAGGGCAGAGAATGTGTAATTAAGCACAGATTAAGACTTCCACAAGATGAATTTAAAAAAACCTCAAACAACAAAAATAAAAGCTGCTTCCTATGTGGTGGGATGTCCTGGCAGCCAGTTCTTGGCACAACACATTGACGATGGTGGAGCAGCACCAGGTGAGCTCTTATCGCCCCATTTTTATTTATTGCCCATGGAGGCTGGCAGTTCTCCACGTGGAACTCTGTTTATGGGAGATTTGTCTGTAGTGTGTAAGTAGCACACTGGGATCATGAATGTCCATCTATCAAACATGCTGAAGCATCCCCCATGACGGAAGAAGGATGTTTTTGCTGAACACAGAGCAGAGAAGGAGAATGTAAACACTCTGAAAAGAGCAAGTAGCAAGTATTATAGTCTCAAAATCAATTTACATCAGACAGGGAAGTGTTACAGGAGGGCCAAAGTGCAGAGCAGAGCCAAATTCTAAGAGTCTACCTAAGTACCAGTCTCCTTGGTGTCTGAACTCCACAGACAAGAATGGATGTCTCTGTGTCAGTACTAAAGAATTAGCAATTCTCTTCTTCATCCAATGCTTGGGTGTATTTTTTTTGTTATTCTGTTTTGAAGTGCAAGGCCTGTATGAAGAAATGCAAAAAAAAAAATATAACAAATAAAAAAATTGGTTCTTTTTTTCACTTTCTGTTAGCTAAAGCTAATGGGTTCTGTTTCCTGTCTTTACTCTGGAATGGAAATTCTTCAGGTGTTGAATATTGACTTTGTTGCATTTTCATTTATTGTTTATTACCATAAGACTAAGACCTCAGGCTCTACCTCAAGAATCCATCTTGGTCCCATTGCAGAAAAAACCAAGAGAGTAGGGAGATTCTTGCCTAAATAAATAAATTCCCCAGTCAGGTTAGCTCATCTTTATGCAACTAGAGTTGCTTTTTACTCTTTTTTCTAAACAATAATTTTATAGTTGGCAACTTATACCCTCTATTATTCATTGCTGGCTCATACCAGATTTCATCCTAAGCTCTGGCACCTATGTCTCAGATGACCCAGGATGCAGCTGTGCAAAAATACAGGGAAAGAAGCAATCTTTTGGATATCTAGAAGATCAATAATCAGAAAACTGCAACAGATCAGAGAGAATCTGCATGAAAACTAATACCCTCCAAAGCACTGACTGAAGGCTTCCTTTTGCAAATGACAGCCCAAATTCACCTTTATCCTGGTATACAGCGATGAAGACCTCTGGCTGCCTTCTTTGACTTCAGCTGGATCTGAAGGTGCTTAACATTTCAGGAAATCAAGTGAATGTGTCACAAGCCGGACATTCAGAGTTAGTGAGTCTTGCTGAAATTGTGATTTTATTTTCCATTTCTCCACTTACCCCTCTTTAAAGTGGGATGAATGCTATTCACCTATCATGTAAATGTTCTGAGGCCTAATTAGTTAATGTGTGTAAATTGCTTTTGAGATGAACAGTGCTAAGTATTATTATTACTATATTAAAATATGGCCAGCAGCCAACCTCTCCATGTAGCTGCAGGGTAATGACAAAGCTGATCAACTGCAGGATTTTATTGCTAGTGATCTGAAACAACAAACAATTCCTGTGCATTTATCCAGGAACAAGTACCAACAAGTAATACAAATTTAGTCTGAATGTTAGTAAACAGAGAGGCAGATGATGTTTTTTAATGCAATTTTTGATATCCCAAAATATTACCTTGTTTTAAACAGTCAATGTGAAACTGTTTCCAAGAAAAGGGGGTAAATTCACAGCCAGGTATTTCAGTATTCCTTATTCCTTAGTCGAATTTGCTAGTGTTTTCACCTGTCCCTGTGTGGGAAGCTGTGTGCAATGTACCATGTAGAGCAGAATGTTTCTTTTGTGTACTGTTTTAGAAGGTCAAATTTCATTCTCTAAACAGTTAAAGACAACTGAAGAAAAAGGTAGACCTCTCAGGGCAGCAGTCAAGGAGAGGAAGAGACACTGTTGTGACCCTGCCTTCCTTATTCTAACTACTGATTCCCAGGCAATACAGAAAAGGTTTGCTGAAATCCACAGGCATGACATGCTCAAAGTTAATCACATAGATCTGAACTAATGATCTATTTAAAGGAACACTTCTATAGGGTGTAGTCCTATATTTTGATTTGCCAGCAAAGTCCAAATCCAGATATGTTCAACACTCCAGTACAGGCCAGCAGGAAGTAATACGGTATGGTATATCCCATTTATCCAGTCTATCTTGTAGGTGGTAGCTCCCAAATCTGTTATATAATTTGTTACACCACACAGGAACATGGCCATTCACTAAAATGTTAAGTTTCTGGTGGATTTAATGCATCCATGAAGCTTATGCCTTGACTCAGTTTGGAATTTACTCTTCATGGACAAGATATCGTTTCATTTGCTTTACACAAAGAAAGCAAGGCAGAAATATGATGATAAGCAGGACATACAGGATTTTTTTTAAAAGTTATACTCAATTACATTGGGGAAAACAGCTAGGGGAAATCCAGAATGGGATTGGTTATGAACTGAAAACAAAGTGGAGAGTTCTGTGAACAGTGAGAAGTCACACGTCAAACAACATTTCTGGCATGTACCATATACACTTGGCCCCAGACAACTGATTTCTGGAGACTTATCCCATTACTTGCATGTGAAAGTAAGAAAAGCCCTTTAGAAGTCTGTAAATGAGCAGTAAGAATAAAAGCCTTTTTTTTTTTTTTTTTTTCTTCATGAAATTATCCACTTTTTCAGATTCTAGTCTGGGTACAGACTACTCTCCATCTATGTTCAATAATAAACCAAAAAATTCAAGTCAGTAGAAGATCTTATAGCAGGACTTTGACCCAAGTATTTGATCTGTCATCTTCTTTTTCTTTCCTTCCTGCCTGCCTTCCTTTCCCCTTCGTTCCGGGATCTTTTTTAACTACAAAATGTATAAAAATTACAAGAATAACTTAGGGCTTCTGATGCTTACTGTCTAAAATTAAACTCTATCCTTGGAAAATCTTTCAGACATCGTGATTTTTGCTTGTCTGAAAGGAAACTGCCAAATTAATCTTTGTTCCTTTAGCCTTTGGGTCACCTCAAGCAGAAATTTGAAGTGAAGATTATAAATTGATCATCTAATAGAAATCCTTCTGAGATTATGAAAAACCATGGCATCAATAGCATATTTCTACCAAAATACAATACTGAAATGGTTTTAACCTTCAACATCCTATGTAGTTATAAAACTGTTTAGGTTGACTGGACGATCACTGTTGTAAACACTGTTTTCATCAAGTCTTGCTATGCATGAATAGACTTCATCTGCTAGACCCACTAACCACATGAGAACCCCATCAGGCTGCAGTTCACAGCTGGACTCTGATCATAGAATCATTTAGCTTGGAAAAGACCTCTGAGATCATCATCCTACCTGTTTTTCCACAGGAGCTAAAGAGGAAGTATCTGTATATGTATATGTATATGTATATGTATATGTATTCATACAGACATACATGAAAAACATTCAATCACATTCATGGATTCTTAGCTCTAGTGAGAGACAGAAACAAAACTATCCTGAATGCTTGTTGAGACTTCTTCTGCACATTGTTTTGATCAGCTATTTTTGAAAGCACTAGTATCATATTTGTGTGCAAAATATTGCTTTACTCGTGTAATGACTGTCATTAAAGTATTACTTCAGTGTTGTGGTCATATTCCACTTAATATTCAGTACAATTCGAATCTTTGAACTAAATAAATATCATCCTTTGGTGACAGATGCTCTATGCTGGAGTTTAAAAAAATGATTAGATGATACAATTTTGCCTCAGTGTTTAGGCCTGTAAGAATAGTCTACAATACAGCTGACAAATTAAATATTTCTTCTACATTTTTTGCAAAGGGTAGGTTGCTATCCATCAAAGTTTGGTGCCTGACTTGGGCAAAGCCCCACAAAACTTTTGAATACCCAACTCCCAGGGCAGCTGCAATATGACAGAGCAGCCTACTCGCTGTCCTGTATCAAGGCAGACAGGAGAGCTTCTGGAAATCTGAAGGAGGCAGTCTAGTTTTCTCACTTTAAATTCTTCCACAGACCATTGACAAAAACAGTAGCAATCTTTCCCTACTCTAAAGAGAAACTATAAGATACACCAATTATCTCTGTTCACGTTTTTCTTTCTGGTACTTGCTTTTCCACAATGGCTGAGTGGTTTGCACACTCACCCATGACCTGGGAGCGCACAGATGCTAGGCACTGAAGGGAATTAAATCTACATAACTGTCAAAAGGACCCCTATGACTGAGCTATGGGGTACCCTTAGGCAGAATGCCTCCAGCCATCTGATCAGAACTGGGCCACTCTTTTAGTAGATGTACAAGAACAATGTGCCCAAAGAGCCTACAGGCAAGGGGAGCCTGATCCTCACCTACGGCTCTGTGGCGAAGGTTTGTACAGCTTTTGTCCCTACCTGTAAAAGTCATAAATATTCCAACAAAGACCATAGTTTCAGATGAAGGACCCAGCACTTCAGTTAAAATTGTCTTTCCTCTTTCTCTTTTCCTGATGGAGCAAGAACTCTTGCTCATCTGTTTGCACAATAAGTTAGTTTCAGGTGTAAAGGCAAAGAGCAGTATTAATCGGGAAATCTCATGGCTTGCAGTTAGGACATTTTTCCAAAGAATATGGGGTCAATCCCACTAAAGATGAATAATGAAATGTATCATTTCCTGGATGAGTGTTCTGACTACGGGATTATTACACAAAAGCTGAGTAGCACCAGTATTACTATGATGATACTAACTGAAGTTAACCATAGTTGTAATGACATCTAACTTTTTGCATTTCTTAGAGTTATTTTTCAGGAATCAAGTGTTTCTCCACTTAATCCTGAACATAGGAGGGCTCCAGTTGTAGGATAAATGTAGATTTCCCTAGAGCATGTGTAGTTGAATAAAATTAAGTACTTGGTGAATTCTCCGGGCACCGAATGAAATTAGATACCCTGCAGTGTTAGGCATTTCGGGCCTGAAAAATAGGCAAACTAAATCACTGCCTGGAATTTCCATTGTTTTTATGTGCCAGAAAAGTAACAGTTTTAAGCGGGATTACAGCAGTCCCAAAATTTCAATAGATACCATGGACCAGATTCGCTAGGACATACTTTCCTTACAAATCTGTTTAAAGTGAATTTATGAATTTTTGCCACACTGGAGTAGTGCAAAGGACCATAAGGAGTTGGTGAACGTGGTCTTGTCTTTTTAAACAGCCAAATACCCCTGGTACGTCTACAGCATCACCACGTTTCACAAAAACTTCACAATGAAGCTAACTAGGAATGTAAGAAAAAAAGGTGTAATTGGTTAATGTAGTGCAATTGTGTTCACTTAAAAAAAGGTAAAAAGTAACCAAATAAGAAAAAAAAAAAGCATAGCAATATAAGATAATAAAAATTAGTAAAGGTACATATATTGAAGTTTACCTTTGGCCAAACTAAGCTTTAACATGAAGCAGTGGATCTAAAGAGAAATGTAGACAGTGATTCATGAATTGTGGGAGACCACTGTCTCAGCAGGTTCCTTTTATCCTAATTAATCACTTTCTAAAAAGGTGACATAATTCCTGAGTTGGGTCATTGAAATTGTCCTTACAAACAGTGAAGTATTCTTAATAGATCGGGAAGATCTTTTTCTAAACCATAATGATGAAATCATTTGCTTGAATAGATTTAGCCACATGGTGCCAGTTTCCATTATAATCCAAATTAAGAACATACCTGTGGTGATTCCAGGACAAAACAGAATGAAACCAGCCTCTGGGAATTTCCGTAATGGAAATAACATTAATACATATATTTCATTATGCCAACCACGTGTTTCACTGTAATGTACAATTTTTTAAAAATATCTTATTTTATTATAGGTTTAAAGATCAGAAAATTTTGTTGTTTAAAGGTCAGAAAATTTATCGTGATATCTCTGAAACTTCCTCGATACAATATGAAACAGAAATATGGTATCTGAAATTTGAGAGCAATTATGATGCATCACTGTCCTTGTTTTTACTGTAGACTTATAAAAGAAATCATGGATTGCCAACCTGCAGTAGTATTATTCATGCATGTGCAAGGATATTGATCGTCCCAAATCTACATGTGTTTGCTCAGATTTCAAGCTGGCCAGAATAAATAATAGCTGGGAGCATAATAGATTCCCAATCTTTCCAGGTTATTTAAAGTAGTTTCCATATTGATTTGGTATGGGAATGAATGAAGCAGCTTGATGGAGATAACACTAAAAAAATTAGTATTTTGAATATATAATTAATACCAATCATAGAACAAACTGAGTCAAAAGAGAATGGCTATTTATAAAATTGAAACAGTTAATGCTAAAAAGAAAAAAGGATTAGCAAGGAAAACGTGAAACAAGGAAAGGTCTTGCACATTTTTGTCTTTTTCCAAGGTTTAAACGCTTTGAGTAAATCAGCCAACAAACAACTGCTCTGAAAATTTCCGAGGGCATACCTTGAGACATACGTCACGGGCGTATGTCTGCATCCCTATTTGGGAAGTATCTTTCCACTTTGCAGTTCCCCTGGGCCCCAGCTAGAGAGAGGACAGGGTTTTGCACGGCAGGATGCGGGCACCAGGGCCGCCCACCCCCCGGGCAGCCAGGAACCTTTGCCCCCCAAAGGGGAGAGCGTCAGACCTTGCCAGGGTACGACAGATGAGGTTTCGCTGCACCACAGCAAAAAGGAGAAACCAACACCTTCGTACAGAGTCTCTTGGGAAAATGTAATTTAGGGTTGTCCTGTTTTCCTCACACAATCCTTGCAAAAAAATGAAAAATTGGTTACTTTAGGCGGTTTGTCAGTATTTTATGCCGTAAACCCATAGAACAATACAGGAAAGGATCTCTGGAAGTCATCTGGTCCAACGCCCTGCTCAAAGGAAACAGCAGAGGTGCCTTGAGTTTCACTTTATGGTTTGAGTTTCAGGAAATCAGTTTTATTATGCCTCTAAAATTTCAAAAACTGCCAAACCTCCTTAAAAATGAAGACTGTTAATCTGTCATAAGTAACACTAACAGACCAAAAGTTCAGTTAAGAATATGTATGAGCATGTACTTCTACAAGGCTTCCCTGAAACTTCTACCTATGAAACTAAACATTTTCAGATCAGATGCCTGACATTCATCTGAATAGTACTGTTCTACTGTATAAATTGAACATATTTAGAAAACATTAGATAATTCATAACTTTTATTTCTAATAATATTAATAAATAGGGTTTATTTCTAAAAGAATAATGTGTCATTTTAAAGCTTACTCCTTACTACCTTTTAATCTTATTTTAATCTCAATCTCTTAATCATAACAGGTTTTCTCTCTGTATTTGAGAATCTTCTGACACAATACCAAAACTTGCCAATTTGTAAGCAGGTTCATATTACTGATGCTTTGGGGATATTTTGATACACAGATATTCATCCAAATTTCTGTCCATGAATGAGATTGTTTCCTAACTTGTTTCAGGAGAGCAATTAGATGGAGTTTTCACAGAAATTGGAATTAACTATTTTTTCTGCTTTCTAGGCTTACTTTTTTTTGAGCATTCCTGCTGTTTCTGTTCTAGTTTTGTCATATACACTAGCATTAGCATTGCTCCTGCTGAGCAAAGTGAGAGGAAGTATTTGCCCAGATGTTCTCCACAGCTGCAGGTTTGCTGGTTGACAAGAGGACTGTCCCCTCAGATGCTTGTCATTGTTCCTACTAGGATTTATTAACTCCTCGAACTTGCCAATTGGCCCTGCTGCTCCCCCTAATCCCTTTCAGAAAACAGAAGCCATATTTACTTAAACAGCTTAAATAGCTCTTTACAAACCTGGTTCAATTCAGAAGACCTGGGCTGGTAAGAGGGATTAGGGGATTACTCACACAAGCAACTCCTCTGCCTGTTCTGCTGGACATAGTTTCTGCTGGCGAGTGGGAGTTGAGCAGTGAGGGGACAGTGAAGTCTTCAGTCAAGACAGTAAAAAAAACTTGGGCAAGGAGAATAGATGGGTAGCTTCAAACCCTGAAGAGAGTTTACAAAGTCTTCTTTGTAGGTTTGATGGGACAACTTACTGTGAGGGATGGAAAACTATGGATGTGTTTCTACTCTTTTCCCCATCCACCATTAGGGTAGGAGAAATTTCATATCAAAGATTTGCTTTCAAAGTGATACACTCTGGATTAATTCAGTTCTTATCCTTTGGTTTAGTTTTTCACTTACAACTTCAGGTTCCTCTTGTATCTCCCTGGATTTTATATCTTCATCCATTTACAGTATTTAAAGGGAGAGATGTTCTGTGATGTGTTATGATATTTATCTTTCTTTGTGCGGACAGCAATAATTCATGACTGACACAGCCAGAAGTGACTTATTAGGGCTTTCTTCACTAGAGAAGAAAAAGGTCGTAAAGTAACTCAGTACATCTTGTGCTTTATGATTATAGCTATATCGTATAATACGTTTCCCTTCATCCCCCCACCCTTGCAGTTTACCGAGTATATATCTTAAGTCTATCTGGACCTTCCAAACAATATCTGTTGCCATAAAGTTGGTGCAGTCAGATTCCAACCCTGTTTGGTTTCAAAAGTCGCATTACAATATTCTTTAAAATACAACTAGACTCGAAGATCTTTGGAGTCTCAGGTGCCTTTGTTATTCCAAAAAGCACAAATGCAACACCATGCATATTGTTTATTTTGCTTCTTTCCCTGTTTCTCTCTCACACTCCTTTTTTTTTTTACTCAGAAAAGTCACTGAGGAAAAATAAAAGTCTGCTGCCCAGGACAACGAACTGTGGGGCACCTGCAGACATGCACATTGGCTTCAGTCACACCTTAGAGTGCAGGTAGGACACCGTTGTGCTTAGCACAGCCGAGTTACTGTCTGTGTATATATCATTACGAAACTTGTGCTCACTGAGTCTGGCATGTCCCCGCTGCATTGCACACACTAACTCTCATATACATTTATCAGGAATAATTAACTGGGGATGCTGGGAAACCTCCTTTGCTGACAAGCTTGGAGAAAGGGTGACAGCAAAACTCTCCTAAGAGCTGTTCCCAGCTTGCAGTGGGGAGGAGGGCTCCCCAACCCTGCTGCTCTGATGGACCCCATGGCCATGCTGCCAGGCTTAGTGAGTGTCCCAGGCCACCACACCAGGCTATGGTACTTCATATACAGCTAGTGACGCAGTCACACACAGTTGATCCCAAAGCATTTCCCAAAGGCTGCAGAGCTGTACTTCAGCACATCATGCAGAGCAGCCAAGGTCCACACCATCTGTACATTATCAAAGAAAGAAAAGTTATTCAGGATTTGCTGAAAGAGTAGGTTGTTTTGAGCTGCTAATAATAGTAATAATGGAAGATCTTTTGTCAGCTGGAAGTTACATTTTCTTTTCACTCAGATTACTAATTCCTTAAGGTATTTGTATGAAGATACTATATTGCATTAGATTCCCGCCTCAAACAAACCTGTGTCATTACCTTTCTTTCTTACAGAAAGGGATGACTTAAAGAAAGGATTCATAACAACCTGCGCTTCAAGCACCTTTTCCAGTAGATTATTCTGTACAAAGTCATCTCTTTGGTCTTGCAATGTTAGCAAGTACATCAAATAATATAACAGTTACTCATCATGATTCAGTAAATGATATTAAAGGACAAAGAGGAGCCATTCACACATGGATGTGCCAATGGGAAAGGAGGCAAATAGTTGGTGTTTTTAATTTGTGCTCTCAAAGCATTTTGGGACTGCACAAATACTGACCAACTAGTCCTTGCCAAAATAGTTCACATTGTAAAAAAAGGTCCTTAATCTGAGAAGTTCAAGCTAGCACTGTTACAATTGCCAGTACTCTGGGATCAGCAGGACAGGTTGGGAAGGAAGTTCAATACAGCCCTACAATGTTCTTTCCAAATCATTGCAAAGATTCACTGTGATAGCAAGGGAGGTCCAAGCAGCCACATTGAACTAATTCATTTTGGTTTATACATAGCCATGAAGTCAGTCAGGACTCAGCAGTCAGTATAACTGAGTCATGCACAGACAGAACCAAATGAGTAATCTTTTTAAAATGCACCTTTTCCCAGACTCTCATATATATTTTCTGTCTTCTGTGGCTGTCTATTCGACAGTCTGTGCCTCTGAGCCATTTGGATGATCACTTTAAGAGATGCTGAGCAAACTTCCTGCCTTGAACCTGGTATGTGCCCATTTCTCTTTCACTAGTTTCAAGAGTCTGGCATCCTCTTGAACTCAGATTAATTTCCAGTCAATATCCACTAAAATATCCATTTATACTGTCTTCTGTCTTACAGTAATTACCACATGGACTTCTGTGCATATTTAGGACTCTTACTGATCACACCACTGCTGTGGATTTCACTGCCTTCATTGAGAGATATATCATCTTTAAAGTTTGATCCCATTGGAATCAATGCAAAAACTCTCACAGATTTCATAGCTTTGGAGAAGACCCAAAGGAGTTTCTGGTTTAGTTTTTACGACAAAATGACTTGCATATTTTTCTGCTCTGAGAGGTTTTATTTGTCATACTGTGCAGCAGTCATCTAAACATATTACATACAAAGATCCTGTCTTTGGAAGGCTCACAATCTTCAGCCCTGTCTCTCCATCCTGGTTATTTTATCTTTGAGTTTCCAAACAGCAAAATCAAAGCTTTGTGATCTATAACTACATGGAAAAGAGCTTCATAAATGTAAACATAAAAGTGACTGCTGCATCCGCAGACTACAGCAAGTGTCTTATCTGCTTGCAAGTATTTCTGCTCCATCTCAATTAATCTGTGACTGGCATACGAAATAATATTTTTGCTCTGTACAGCCTGCCTTCACTCCTAACACTGCTCCTACTCTTGGAGTGTTGGAATTCACTATAATTATTCCTTCCACTCTTCAGTTTCATGTTCAACACACTGCCCAGCTGGTACAAAAAAAATTCAAATTTTCCAAAGGGTTGCTCAGACCACCAGTTCCTGAAGGTCCAGGGTCTGCTCATAAAATTAGTGCATAACAGCAAAGATGTTGCACAGGAAAGAAGTTGTGCCGAGTTACCACCTGAGCGTCTAAACTGGGCTGTGTCCCTGCTGGGAAAAGCTTCAGTAAAGAGCCAGAACTGCTTCTGCCAGAGGAGGAGCAGAGTTTATATATGAGCTGATAATAGAACCACGGTCTCAGGGTAACACACAATTTGTTTTCAGTCCCTCAGTTAGGTGACAGTTTTTCCAAGAATTAATCATTCGTGTTTGGCAGAATGTCAATCACAGAGACAAACTGAAATGTTTGATTTTCAGGTTTCTTCTAGAGTCTGACTAGTAGATGGGCCATACTTAAAATACTATGGGGCTGATGGAAGAGACCAGTGCAAGAATTTAGAATCAGAATTTGGAACAAGATTGCACAACACCTTTTCAATGAACAAGCCTCAGGAAACTCTTCGATGTAATGTTGTTTTAATGCTTTTCAGAAGGCAGGAAATTCGCTCTTTTTTTCAGGTAGTCAGAATAAAGCTTATGAATTTATTTCTCTTTGCTGTGCTGGGCATTGGGACTTAAATTTCTCTTTGAGTAGGAGTAAAATGTAGCTGAACAAGATGTTGCTTTCAGAAATAAAGTAAGCTTTAGAAAGTTGCCATTTTCCCTCTAGTTTCCTATCACTGACTATTCCTAAGAAGGGGTTTTAACCCAGATTGTCAGTTGTTTATCACGTCAGCCCTGCAGTGGTGTTACTGCACTGGGTGGGGTCAAGAATGAGTGTCCAGGGATGAGAACCTCCTGAGAAACCCATTCCACTCTTGGAGATCATCTAATCCAGCTCTAGGATGTCTTTCAGGAGGTCTTATCCTGCTGCTCACAACCCTCTCTATATCAGTATTCCAGCGCATACCCAGAAGCATACTCTGTTATGCTGAGGTCTCCTTCACTCCCCATGTGTATTTCCACACCTCCAGTTCTCCCTTTCAAGAGCCAGTAATCTTTATCTGTATGTAGATCTGCAGCTGCCTTGTCCGGACAACATCTGATTGTGTTGGGGCACATTTGGGTCTTTTATGTATTCTTTAGCTGTTTCCTGTATTATGATTCTGACCCAAATCTACAATATTTTAGCTCAGCTGAACACCCTGGTGTCCACCTGAGACTCACACACCTATGGTCTAGAGGATCTGGAGGTCCAGAGCACAGGAATAAGATCTTTCCTCAGAGGACTGCTTTGGCTGGACTAGGTACGATTAAGTGGTCCACACCCAATGCAACACTTCGGATGCCAAATGTTTTGGGAGATTTCCCATTGAAACTCCCAAATACGCCTAGACCGGCACAAACTCAAAACCTGAACTTCCCCCAGGGAGCTAGCAGCTCAACATTTCATTCCCAGAGCACAGTGCCTAAATTTTAGGCATGGCAACTCACACTATGACAATACTAAGTCATTTGCAAAAATGTACATTCAACCCCATGTTAATTGGTTACCTGAGATCTATCATGACAGGCCCAGGTGCTTTTTTATGTGCAATGATGAACATTAGTCAGAATATGTGTTTAACAAAAAAAGGGAAAAAACCCACAAACCCAGCGTAGGTATCATATGAGTTATAGGAAACTCAATTAAGCTCCACAAGAAGAAAACAAGTCACAACATGAAGCTATTGAAATTCTTACCTTCTGCCAATGGAAAAGCTTTGGAAATTACGAGCTGAAGGACTAGGGCCTCAAGGTAGCAGAGAGTACACAAGGCTTCTGAGATTTGCAAATTATTTTGCTGCCTTTGTTGAAGTTCTCAGAACATAATTATTCAAAACTGAATATGAAAAGTAAGGGCATGTAAACTCAATATGAATATTCAAAGAACCCAACTGATGTTTAGTACAAATATAGAAAGGAGAGAAGAAGTATGTGAAGCTGTTAAATCATGCTATGTGTCTGCCTGTCAGACGAATGTGCGTAATCCCAAACAAAATGCCAGGAGGTCAGATCCTCAGCTGGTGGAAACTGGCTTAGCCCACCTTAATTCAGCAGAATTCAGCTGAATACCTGGCCCCATCCTACCAGTTTTCTTTTGGAAATTTATGTTCGTATTTATTTTAATAGCCTGTACTCTGTAACTGAAATACCCCAACAATCCTCCCCCTGCCCATTTGGAAAATTATTTCCTGTCAGAGAGATGCTCAATATCATTAAGAACGTTCTAAGAAGAGCTGTATAGTGTGTGATTTTGAATTAAAAAGAAAAAGAGGGTGTGGGAGGGAGTAAAAATCAGCCCTGATTTGAAATTCAGCGTAAGGGCTATGTATGATCAAAACCAAGGGAATCTTTCAGACTTTATTAGGCATTTCTCTGCTCCATGTGTTAAACTGAAATTTAGCCCCAAATATTTCATCACGTGTAAATGCCACAAAGTCAATGACATCTTTCTCTTGAGGAATTTGTTGTTTTCAAACAAATTTCTTAAATTTATATTCTCTCTCTTTTAAGAATAGGTGATTCTCTTTATTTGAAGGCTTTAATGAAAAATTATTTTCATAACTGATTCTCAGATGATATAACACCTTCGGTCAATTTTGAGATGCTTTTGCCAAACTGTCTTTGGTCTTCCTGCGGTGTTTTCCTCTGTACATTTGAGAACAGGAGCTGGACATAAAGAGAAACTGCAGCATAGGCACCTGTAAAAGAGAGCTTTAATATCCTCTACAGAGATACCTTTTTTTTTTCTTTTTCTTTTTAGGAACATGCTAACAGGTAATAAACCGACTTTGCAGTAATAAAACTGGAAACTGTGAAAAAGGAAGGATAATTCTTTTATATACCATAAAATGTACGAGCTAATAAAACTACACATTTCCCAAGAACCTGGGAATTGAGGCAATATAGAAGTGAAAAGAAGTTTTTCAAATAATTGTTAATCAAAGTTAGTTCATGGAGAAGACATCTGGTTAGATTAATATAGGTATGAATGATTAGTTTATTTTTTCCTATTTTGACTACTGAATCAATATTAAGGTCAAGCAGTTTTGCCTCAGAAGGATTTAAACTTACCTTCCTTTAAGCAGAAATAGAAAACAAGAAAACGGTTTTAAAGCATAAGATAAAATGATAGAGATAGGTCCCAGGATGTATAAAAGAGCTATCAGTTAGAGTAAATACAGTATGTTAGCATACAACATGTTTACTGGTGTTACTTTAAAAATTGCATATGAAACACTTCCCTATCGGAAGACAGTTTTGTTAAAATGGAAAGAACTTGTAGTGCAGGAGGTTTGCAAAGGCATCGTTCAAAAATGTTTTGGTTGGGACTCACTCAAGCATAGCGTTTCAGTAGGGTTTAGATACTGCAAACCAAGCACGTTTTGTGAGGCTGTTGTTACCTCTATATCCAGCACCATGGTTGCCTGTTAGCAGGGGAACTGGTGCCTCCTGTCTGTGCTGGTGCCTTCCTAGGTTTTCACGTGCACTTTGGGAGTTTTCAGAGATGGAGCTGCTGTATATAACAATGTTCCCAGTTAGGGAGATTGCAAACCAGGTCAGGGCTCAAACCACAGAGTGCTGCTGCACACATCCCAGCACTGCAAACTCCTTTGGCCCTTTGAAGAAAATAACCACTTTGGTATGTTTGTACCTTTTATACATGTTGCGTTTCTTTTAGATAAAAATGTCAGGGTCAGGTGGGAACTTTGATATGGGGTTTCCCGGGGGACAACTGGGGATAAGCAAGGGAGAAAACCAGCCAGATTCAAGGGTGCTGCAGAGGAGAGAGAGTCACAGCCAGAAACTGCAACCCAGGGCAGCAGAGACTGAGGGACTTGATCGTAATGAGGGAGACATCAACAAACCTCAGGCGCGACGGAAAGAGCACCGCCGAGAGGGGACAGCTCAGGGTTAGCTGCAACTCCGAAAGCGCGCAAGTGAACTGAAACCAAAACTGCAAGTGAAGATGCAGAGCGCAAGGGAGGTTTAAATATAACGTCCTGCTTCCTGACCGAGTGACTTCGAGATTTCTCTGAAAAAACAGTATTCTCATGTATATTCTAACGCAATATAAATTTGTTGGGGTTTTGTTTGCTTTTTGGGGGAGGGTTGTATGTGGTTGGGTTTTTTCCATTAAAAAAATTTGGTTTTCTTTGGGCAACTCGGTATATGGAAAAAGAATTACACAGGTCGGCTTCAAATGCCTGGTCAATGCAGGGTATCACCATTGGATTTCTGTCAGTTTTAAAAATAAGCTTGATGAGAAATGGGACAAAATGCCTTTTTTAATCAAAAGGCTGTAGGATTTTCATTTCCTTCTGAAGTTTGGGGCTTCAATTATTTCATTTGAAGGTATAGCAAATTCTTAGAATTTCTTGCAAGATAGAAATTCTATTTATTTTTCTTGATTTCTTAGGGAAAACAGGTTAAGGGTATGCGGCCTTTCTGTCTG
Organism: Ibycter americanus; assembly: GCA_035590275.1. Lineage (NCBI taxonomy): Eukaryota > Metazoa > Chordata > Aves > Falconiformes > Falconidae > Ibycter > Ibycter americanus. The sequence continues at coordinate 63,424,591 of JAVJGI010000050.1, read as the reverse complement.
TTTTTTGTCCTTGATTTCTTTATATGGTGGCCAATTTCAAGTGATATGGCAGCATATGACAATCAAGAAGAAGAGTGGGACTTCATTACTGAGTTTCATGTTGGAGGGAAATGCTGGAGCATGGACTGTTGTTCTGTTAGACAGAACAGTGCTCAGGCAAAAGAGAAATTTGCTTCTATCTGGGAAAAAAAAATTCAACCGCAGTTTTTGATTAATAACAAGTGAGAAAAACAAGGTAAACCTTGTGTTTAGGAAGTCTAGGAATCCAGGTTTCATTAACTCTAATGTTTATGGATTAAAAATTGTTTTGTTGTGACTAGAGTCTGGAAGAAGATCCAAACTATTGTTAAATTTGAACGTAACTAAGTCATACTTTTGCAACATGTACATGCAGGAACTTGGCAGGGTATTATATACTCAAGGGTGTCTAACTGAATAAAGCCTTGTCTAAACTAGCATACCTTCTTCCAGGATGATTTGCAAGTATAGGCAAGTCTAACTCTGAGAAAAAAGACAAAAGATGGACATGAGTAAATAGAATATGACATTGCCTGCACAATAGACAACTGTAAGTAATAATACCAGTCAAAGGCCAAAGCATGGCTGAGGTTACGTGAGATGAGACAAGGTTACACTGTACTGATAAAAGTTGTGCAAGCCCTTGCTAGTGAAACCTTGTCTGTGGTGTGGGCTCACTTTAAAACGCTGTTTGGCCTCTGCCTGTCCACGAGAGCATCCCAGTTGCGCCCTGCGTAGTGGGAGTCAGCAGGGATATTTGCTGACTGCAGAACCACAAAATTTTCACTTCTTGCTACCAAAGCCATTCACTGTCCTTACAAAAATCTGCTGGTTTCAAAATGTCTCAAAAAGTGTCTCAAAACGGCAATGTACCTTCACTAGCCTGGGCTTGTGGTAGGATATTATGATAGGATTCCCATAAAGTTTCCAGTGAGCAGTGTAACCTAAGAACTCATCATGAGGATCAGACTGCCTTCTCCATACGTAAGCATTTAAGGGTTAACCTACCCATTTTGACAGCATATTCAAATATGTTTATAGCGACTCTCAACTTATAAGTATGTTTCTCAAAGCAATTTCAGAATAATTTATATGAGATCTCCTTGTTGAACGCTTCTTTAAAGAAAAGGAATTACAGGCAAAGCATATGTATAAAAATCCCTTCATGTTTGGTTTTGATTTACTTCACAGTGGAAAAATCTCTGGAGCTTCTTCTTCCTCTGCAGCTTTTAAGCAGTGAAATAGATGATGTTTGTGCTAATTAAGCCACTGATCACTCTATCCATTTGCCAGTAAAGCCTAGACCACAGTCAGGCTATTATTTCTTTGAAGCAATGCAATATTCTTGGAAATCATGTTGTAACTAAGTTGCTAACAGGGAAGCATGGATACTCCACAAGCATGTTATTATTAGCAGGAGTACATAAATCAGGTTTTATTAGCTACTTAATACTATTAGCATTTGTTGTTCAGTTTATTGAACGCTCAGTAGCTCTACAAAAAAGGCCAAACCCAAGGTTTTTATTGGTATGCTTCAATTATGTTTGAGGGAAAACAGGTTTTTATATCCCATCTGATTTCAAAAGTTAAATACCTGTGTGAATAAGGAACAAGAAATAATGACCTGAAAACAATTTCAAGTGCCCTATTTTTCACATTTAAGAATATTTATCCCCAAAGCATAAACATACCAACACAGAGTGGAGTGGTTTCCAGACAGAGCTTATTCAGTAATACCAGTAGCAAGATGTAAGGCATCCAGCAGGTAAGGCATTATTTTTTTCCTGTTATAGCTTAGCTGGACTTGGTTATAAGAAGAAAAAGACTTGTTTTGCCTCCTCCATAGCTTCTGAGGACTACAGTCAGGGTAAAGGAACAGCAGCTGCATTGTCCTCATGTTTTGACTTTGGAAATAAAGCAAGTCTAGCAGAAGGGAATGAGAAGTAACTTGCATTTTTCCGACTTTTGCGATTTCAGTTTACAGTTCTTATTTTTTCATTTCATTCCAGTAAAAAATATTTTAATGCCAGACCAAAGCAATGGATCAAAATGAAACTGAAAAAGTATGAGTTACTAATGAAACTGAAAAAGTATGAGTTACTAATGTAGTAATAACCTTTGAGTTTGATCTACTCTGTTAACATTTTCTGTTTATTCGAGGAACACAAAGTTCCTTTAAAAATAAAAGGAGAATTTTTCACTTATTAATCTAAGAATTTCGGAGAAAAACATTAATACCAGACAATCTGCAATAAAACCACAAGAGCTGGACGTGCTGTATAATAAATCTCCAGATCATTTGCCCTTTGGCATGAAATTTTCCATGTTTTGTCTTTGGCCAAAGGTAGCTTTCTGTTTTTAAAAACACTATTTTTAGGCATTTGTTGCATTAATATAAAAATAAAAATAGTCTTTAGCTATTTTTCATGTATGGACGCATTACAGCCTTATTAAAAAGTGGCCAAGTATTCTTTGGCACAACTAAGCCGAGACAGGGTTTTCACGAGTTCCCACCATCTATAGATATTAGCAGCTGAGACTGCAAAAGTTTTCAGCAGCATCTCTCACTGTTCATCTATACAATACCTGCAGATACAAAGTACTGATCTCTGCCAGCGTGGACAGGTGCATCCAAAAATGCAAAGCAGGAATTCACAGACTCCACCAGGTACTGGACTGCACCAAGAACGCAGATAACTCTGTTGGGAGTGATAGGTCCTGCCGGTGTGCTGGAATATTCATTACTTTGAAGATAGTCTCATACCAGCAGTGGCATATGTTCCACAGTTTGCTACCTCTATTAAACAAATAAACAAACAAACAAACAACCTGAAAAAAAAATAATTGAGATTTGGAGAACGTGGTCAAATCAGATTTTGATCAATGGGGACTGTTCCAGCTCCCACAGGCAGGGTTGTCACTAAGCTTCGTTTGGCAATAACAGGACTTTTTCAGGATCATCCTCCTCTTTACCCTCACCTATTGCTCACCACCTCCTGGAGTCAGAAAGTTGCTGAGACACTGTTATACAGCCCTTGGATGAGAAACTACGGGAGAAGCGAAGCTTGCACAGGTGGAGATGATCAAGGCTGGGGGAGCCTGGCCTGGAGGGCAGTAGTGCTGGGCAAAAGGAGGTGGACCAGCAAGATGCTGTCACTCTCCATTAACATCATCCTGCTGCTGGGGAGAAGGTCTAGCTGTCATGTTCACAGTCAGTCCCACGGCATTGTGACCTGGATTGCTCATGTGTATCACTGCTTGGATCTGCCACAAATATGAGTAAGTGATCTCTTAAATTATTTCATTAAGAGACGTGGGTCTTCCAACTGGAATATAGGAAATCCCCCAGTATGTGGGATGTCTGGTAGTCCTAATAATAGCATGGAAGGCCTGTGCTTGTAAAAGTCAACTTCTCAGTAAGAGAACTATGTAAAGAGGTGAAGTAATTGCAGCTGGCACAGCAGCCAGGCATTACTTGCAGATTGGATTTTCTGGTGGCTTCCATATGAGCTTTTTTTTCAACACATGTTCTTTCCTACAGCTTCAGTGAAGGGTGCTCCAGGAGAACTATCCCAAAGCAGCAGAAAAACTTTCAGAGGCACACACAGGATCATTGTCTTCACCTTCTTGCATTTTAATTATCCCAAGCTTCTTTTTGACCTTGACTTCCTTAAGAGAAAAAAAAATCAACACATGTTTGTGTGCTTGGATATGAGTCCGTGTATCAGTGGTTTTTAAAAATTCAGACAGTCCATTCCCTCACACACAGATTTCTCCCTGTAGAGAAGATGAGAACATGACAAATATTAGTTCCGTTGCTTATTGCTCTTCTGGAAGGCACCCAGATTTCCCTCCAATTAGTATAAGAGAAGCAATATAAAACAGAAAGGAGGCTCCTGCCACTGTCACTAAGGGGACACAATCTTCCATCTTTATGTTTAAATCCAAAGTGCAATCCCATTTGGAATTTTTATTTAAGATCTGGACACCCTGAATGAGATGCAGACCCCACAGGGTGGTGTGCAGTACGCACATCTAAGGCCAGATGGGACAGGGTGACAAACACAGCAGCTGACTGCTGCTGAACAGGGGGTGGCAAAGCCACTGCCTCTTTCTCTGGTCACCCGCTGCCCCCACTCGCTGCTGCAAGGTCTCTCCCCACTCTGCACCCCAGCACAGGTGCCCACCTGACCCAGTGGGGAATGAGTTCCCATCACTGCACTGGCAGGCAGGTGGAGCTGCAAAAAAGTGGAAAGAGTTGCTTGCAGGATTAGCCAGCTGAATTATCTCAGCAGGGGATCAGAAAACCTCCAGGGCTGCTACAGAACTGGAAGGAAAGATGGGAGAAGGAGAAGGGCAGAGGTGGCAAGGAGCAGAAGTATTGCTGCTTTTGAAAACCCTGAGTTGACAGGTGGCATTGACCATCTCATGTCATCATCACTCCTGAGCAGACAAACTCTGCTCAGGCCAACGTAACTGGGGAACCCTCAGGCAGATCCTGCAGCTGTCTTGTCTCCTGGACATGACTGGTCCCCACACAGGGCACAGCAGATGATGCTGCATCGGTGGGAAGGGGGAGTTAAGCTGTGTCTGGGGGCATGCGGCTGAGAAATTTCTTCGCTCATGGACCCCACGACATGGCACGCTCCTGGGAGAGACCCTGGGAGACAGTTACAGCTATAGGAGACAGAGGGGATGGTGGGGATCAGTAGTGAGGGTCAATGGCACCGACACACGGCATAGGAAAACGCAGGCTGAGGGAGGTAGTATTACCATTAGTATAATATTCATGCAATAACAGTGCACATCTTGTTCAAATGTACAGGATTTCTCTTCAAAACAGCAAATACTTTTGGCTTCAACCCATAACCAGAATAATGGGAAAACACAAACATGTCTCCAGGCATATATCATGGGCAATAATTCCCAGTTTGCAAGTACCAAAATGGCATAGAAAAAGGTGAAAAATTATTAGAGGGAAAGTAAACAACACTAACTCGGGAAAATGTATATGTGTGCATGTATGTTAAAAATTAACAAAGTATTGCCAAAAATCATGAGAGTATGTTTTACTTCTTATTCATACATGTTATATAAGTAACAATATTTAATCTTTGCTTAGGGAATGTTTTCCTCTGAGGAATTACCTCCTTTCTGTTGTTGTTGGCAGTGGCTTGTTTTAATTTTTGCAAGACAGAGAAATATACGGGCTGCAACATGTGAGTGACATATACTGAATATGCCTAAAGCTTCAGCTGTCTGTATTCTACTCACACATCCACTGCAGGCAAGTCACCGTTTCTTTTACTTTTCAGTTACCCTTTCACTATTTCAAGCCTGATCATGTTAGGCGCTGTGTGACCTTCATTTCCATTGGGGTCAGTCACTTTGCAGGAAGGGGTGGGAGATCTCTCTCCTGCTTCAAGCACAGCACGTGCTCTACTGACACACAGACAGGCTGTTGAGCACCTTTCAGGATCAAGGCTGTAGTTTATTAAGTGTGAAAATATTCATTAAAAAAAAAAAAAAAAAGAAAAAAACAGCCTACACAAAACTTTTTGCCTCCCTGTAGGCAAGGCGGCTTGGTTTACACAATCTGAAGAGTTCGGACCCCCATGGTGGTGTGGTGGCAGGATCAGGCAGCATCTTCCTGGACAGGAGGCATCAGCTGGAGCCATGCAATGACTATGGGGTCACTCCATCATGCCTTGGCAGAGGTGGAGCACAGCTGCTAGGGATGCATAGTGAAAACAAACATTGTCCTACAGACTGTGTTAAATGCAAAACCACAAGGTAAACCTGACAGGGTATTGTAAGGTATTAATGGTTACCGCAACGTCACATGGCATTAGACGATATTATTCTGAGTTTCAAACAACTACATGGTATCCTCTGTCCTGCTGAGAGGGAAGGTACAAATGTGAGTGTGACAGAGAGCAAGAAGGAGCATGCATGGGGAGGTCTAAGTGCTCAGCCTTGAGGGACACTTAATATGGTCTTCCTTAAAGGTCAGTACCGGTGCAAGCGTTCAACTCAATCAGACAAAGGAGATTGTTTACAAATGTCAGCATGGATCCTCTTTCATAACTGTCCTGGCCTCATAAAATGGAGTCGTAGGCACACCATCTGAAAATTCAATCCCTCAGTAACTACAGTTGTTTCCCACTTTCTGTATTACTGAAAGAGCTATTGGGAATACTCAAATCATGGTGGTGACCTTGTTAAGAAGGAACATCACCCCTACCAGGACTGTAATCTGTAAGAAAGAATAACTTCCTCTAGAGATATTAGGAATTTACTTCTTCTTTTCCGGTCCATTGTTCTTTAGTGTTTCCCATAGGACAATCTTGGGTGTGCCTTTCCTCATACCGTGCTATTTGTTAAATCTCTTTCAGCCTTAAGTGAAAATGTAACAAGTGCACACTTCAGACCTTTAAAAGAGTGTATGTGTCTCAGAGCAAACAAGACTGGTCAGATGACTTTTATGCTCTACAAAACTTTACTCAGCAATGACATTCATGGGTGACATTCCAGTTACCATGCCAGTCAGGAAGTTGGACTAAGAAGTCATTTCAGCTGTCTGCCAGCCTTAAATTTAACAGAGCTATGAGGAAGAGTCATATCTGAACTGGTCAGGTTTGGGGGATTCTGGATAGCCAGTTCAGATCCAAATCTTGTATGGTTCTGAAATATAAATTCAACTCCAAGAGTTGAAAAGGTCCATTTCCTTGTATCATTATGAAGAGGCCTGGAAGGGACATTAATTTCACTTTCTTTAAATGGAAATTATTTTAATTTCTGTCATGGGGAAGAAAAAAGTTATTTCCATGTTGCAGTGGAGGCTTTAAACAGATGACATGTCATACAGATCTAATTTAGATGGGGGAAGCCCAAGGGGTAGAAGAACTGAACACTACAGAATGAATCCCAAATAAATAATAGATTAAAAAATACAATAGAACTGCAAGCTCAGGCCAACTGATCTCAGCACAAAACTGCTGTTTGCAACACAGAAGGATACTTTCACCTTTTTTCTGTTTCTTAATATGTCACTCTTCATTTCATTGTTGTGAACAGTATAATTTTTTGTACATTAATTAACTCTAAATTTTCCTCCTATTAAGCCATGTTTCTTGCTTTGCGGACAATACCTGGTGTGCTAATGTTTAGGCCACTGAGGTTTCTTATAGCTGTTTAATTCTTATTCACACATTGCAAAGTATTAATATTATCCTGGTCAAAAAAATTTCAACTCAGTTGATTTGTCAGACCCAGTTTACTCTTTCATAAAAGTTCAAAATAATCCTTCAGGTATTTCTGTATTTTTATCACGATACCACATTAATTTTAAACTATCAAGTTAACTTTAATTTTATTTTCAGGAGTTCATGTGTTGGTTTTTTTTTTTTATCTGACATTCCCATTTCTCAGCTAAGACAGCTAACAAAAAGAAAAAAGGAAACACTTTTGATTATGGTTGGTTAATGTATTATGAGAAAATACAACGGAATTCTTTCAACTTTGATAAAGTCAGATTCTTCAAGGCCTTTTATCAACAGAAGTATACCATCTGCACATAATAGGGTTTTATTCTGAATACCTTTTGTCTTTATTCCTTTTACAAGTTTGTCGTTCCACCTTGTTAAAAGATGCTTTTAAAGGTATCTTTTTTGAAGGGGGGGGACAGTAATAAGGAAAGGAACAGTTGCATCAAGGTCCAGGGCTTTGAATGGTAATGGTAAAATATGAGTTATTTGTTACATATACATATATAAAGTCCTTCTCTTTATTAATGTTAAGTTAAATTACTGTGACATGTTATGCATATCATAAAGCACAAACACTATTTCAAAAACCTTCTAATATGAAAAGACAAAACAATTTTTTTTGGCATGATGGCTATTCATATACCTATAGATATAAAGACTGATTAGCACAATATTAGATACATTTTAATATCTAATTGACCACAACGTGTTATTTTAGATATTTAATACTAACAACTCTATACTTTCATTTAAACAAAGTTACAGAAGGGAACATAATTCACACTAGAAAGAAAAGAAAAGATATCCTGGTTATTTAAATGTATATACGACTTTGTGAATAGAGGACTATACTAGGGTTTGGTTTCCATTTCTGCTTGTACTACTGGCTTACTCTGTTACCTGAGCCAGTCACCTCATCTTCATCATAATCTTCCCAGTGGTAATTAGAGGATAAGACATTTCCATTACCTAGAAAAAAATTCCTTACAACTTGTGTTGAACACATAAGTGCCTATAAGCTTAGGTATTGTTGAGTTATAAAGCAAGGAGTAGAAGATCTTTGTTTACACTTCCTCACTATCCCTGCTGGCCAGTTAAGGCAAGATCCCCAGAGGCTGAGGTTTTCCATGGATACGTTACATCACACACTGCCTGACAGGGTTCTCAGAAGCCCAGCATGTGAAAGACAGACATAATTGCATTGTATTGTTTTTTATTAATTTCATTGGGCAGAACAGGCAAGGAGATGGTATTATCTTTAACCTTCCACATTCACATCAGTCCTATGCATACATAAAAATAAGATACTCCAAAGTCAAGAAATTACAAGCTAAAGCTGTCCAGGCAAGGTTAAGCACACTCTTTGGTGCCAACACATCATGATACAATTCTTAGTAATATAACTAAGTACTATTTTTAGCTCCTATAGGCAGTAGTCTTGTGTGGAATATTAAGACTAAATAGTTTGTGTTGGTTTTGGTGTTTTTTTTTATTATTATTATTATTCTTTTCCAGCCTTCCTTCTGTCCCCATACATGAAGTGTGTTTGACTGCTTCCAGTGTAACTACGTAAAAATTAAATGGTAATAGTAAATTATCCAATCAAGCAACAACTTAGAACAATTCACAAATTCTTCCAAGGTAGATAATTATTTAGCAACTGAAAATGTTTAAACATCTGAAATTACTAACACGTATGACCTTGCATATTCTACAGGTTTGTTCTCTGGTGTATATTAGAAGCATTCTGTAGTGGACAGAGCATCAAAAAGTCCACCTGTAGTTCCACCAGTCTTAGAAACACATTTTGCAAGAGAAGGGCCTCAGAAAAAAAAAGCAAACCAAATGACTCTCTGAATTAATTTAGCTGATAACAAATGAGAAGGTTCCATCTCTCCATTTTCTAATTAATTAAAGAGTGTTAGTATGAGAACATCCAAAATGAAAAATTCTTGTGGTGTGAAAGGTATCATCAATTAATACATAGAACCCACAGCTGGGGCCATTAATTACCCTGTTATTCTTTTCCCTTCCAAAAGGCTGACTCTTCAGTTGACGTAAATCAGTTGTGGTTTAGTATATCTTTTCCAGGTTGAGGAAGTGAGCTGAGGCATCTCTGGTAGTGTACTGTCCCCATTTCTCATTTACATTAGGTGTTGTATAGTGCTCTATGGATATGTGTTGTACATCCTGGTAAAATGATATAATCTCTGCTGTCACTTTATATATAAAACATGAGTATCATTCCCATGTAAATTATGCCAATTAGATGAAAAACTGAGAAGAAAGTAAAAAAGATATTTCTAGTCATGTCTTCTTTTTTTCTAGTCTTTTCAAGAACTTTTCAGCTTTCTCCAAATGAGCAAAATGGGGCCTCTGTTATTTCAGTTAATACAACATGTCCTATATTCTTTGTTCTGCGGTTTTACCAAATGATTGTGATATGTCTCTATTTAAATGCTGTCTCCCTGGCCACACCTGCACATATTTATAATTGTGATCCTTCTGGTCCCCTGCTGTTCAGCTTCATTACTTTCTTCCAAATTTGCTTTATGTCTACCTGACTTTGGAATCTGATTATCTAAGTCTTGCAAGAGGTACAGGGGATCTTCCTGTCCTCCTGACAAGAGTGTCAGGTTAGACATATCTGTAAAGGTAATACCTGGAAGATCAGCAGATGTCCCAGACTGCATGCAGGTGTCTAGGATCAACCTCAGCTGTGGGCAGCCCTGCTGGAACCTGTTCTTTACATTAGTGGGTCAGGTACTGATAAATCTTGGTTTAGAACAAACTGCCTTATCATCTGCCTTTCCTCCTGGATCGTTTTTACAACCCACACAGAGTCACCTACTGCTGCTGCATCTCTGCTCTCACCATTAGCTGAGCCATCAAATGTGAAGCCATTTGGAGAGGTCTAAATGAGCCGCAGTCATTACAGAAACTAGAGTTCAGATGCATCCTGAAGTGCCCTCTAGGGGGAAATCAAGAATTCGTACATAAAAGTGCAAGAAATCTCTAGGTGTCAATGTTTGTGGTGCTGAGGAAAAACAGTGGTGCACACCCAGGGAGTGTGAGCTTCCAAAAGTATCCTGAGGACACCAGCTGCCAGGGTAAAGCCAGACTCCCTTCTGCTGGATCTCCCGGGTCCCTGAATCTTGTGTTCCAGGCTGCACGATGGCCCAGCCCCTGAAAAGGGATGGCGCACGTTCATTTGGTCCCTTAATTTAGGGACTCAGCTGGGGGAGTTGCATTTCTTGGGCAAGTATTCTTGCCACTTTTGCAACTTAGGCAACGATTCTGCCAGTGGAGTATTAAAAGAAATCATATCTAAGCCCTGCCATGGCACTGAATCCCACTGTCTCAAAGACAGCCAGCTGCAACTATCAGATAAGCACTAGGTCCAAGCAAAAAATGTTTTCTGAAATAGATTCTTTCTTCAGGACTTCAAGCAGGCTGGCTCAGTGTGTTAGCAGCTGTGCACCCCTGTGGAAGATCTTGACATCCCTGCACATGCTGTATAATAAATGTCTGGCATCTAAGTCAGCCTTATGATTTTTGCTCCTGCAACCTGAGTATTACGGCATCCAAGCAGTTTTCTTGCACCTAAATTACTTAAAGTCTACTTCTAATAAATTCTGTATTTACAAAGATTATGTATGTGGAACAACAAAGAAGAGTGGCACACAGAGGTTAAGACCTCCAACAACCAATACATTATAATCCAGAGACTGTCTCAGGTTCAGACTGTTTTCTCTGAAAAAGTCATGTCCTTGGGAGTAGATGCATGTCCTGAATAAAGAAATGTTCATTATAATCTTTGGTGTATCATACATACCACATTTATGAACATAAGACAGGACTTAAGAAAACCGGCAAATATGAATCTCATGGAAGCTTGACCGGTAGAACCCTGAAGGAACATATACTGCCCAGCCATGGAAAGCCAAAAATGACTGAAAGTATTATCCCAACAGAAAATATGTGCTAGGCCATATTCAGGTGTTTTAATGAAAACTTACAAAAATTTCAACATCAGTGTTGAGCAGATCGTGTATAAAAGGTGTTGGATAGTTCTAGGTCTTAAAAGAGCTATTACACCCAACCCAAAGGAAGATATTTCAGTAGCTAAATAAGTTAAGAGTAAGGTAATAGTAGATATTAACTAGTAACAGATAGTTCAATTTATATTAATGCCTGTTAAATTCAACATTTGAAATTAATTATTGTAGTGCATTTTACTTCAAACATGTGTATGAACATGTCTGCGTTACTTACGAAAGTCCCTTACGATGGGTCTTACTGTGGGACTTCCAAATTCCTGAGTTTTTCCACTCTATTGAGAGATTTTTAGCTCTTCTAGTGAACTATTAAGTATATGAGCACAGCAGAATATTATGCTTAAATTTGCTATGTCAAATAAATGGAATTGAGTGAAATCCCTGGAATGATGACTTCCAGATGGTAGTTCTTATGATCTAATAATATATTCCCTTATATATTTAACTTCAGCATGAACTCATCCACCATACCTGTAGGTACTTATTTGCAGAATCTATGGCACGAGCATAGGGCAGCTATGCTATATAGCCGTTTGCTTGTACAGCAAATGGAAAAGATGGAAATGTGCAATTAACCCTCTCTCTGTTAATGTTAACGAGAAACTATAGAGACAAGATTGCATATGTAGGCAGCCCATTAAGCTTCCGGAGTTAGGAAGAATGAAGCTGGGTCTGAATCAGCTTACTTCCAAGAATATCAGAGAAATTCAGAACAGTGCACTGACTTGCTTTTCTCCTCTCATGCTTGAGTGCTGAACACGCTGTTTACAGGCATAAAGCTAAGTTTCATGAGTTTAATTGTAACATCACAGTTAAATATATGTCTTAAGAGGTTTTTGAGAGCATTTATACATTAAGCTTTTCCTCTAAGTCTCTTCCTTTGGGGTCACCTAATACAATTTCTCTTGCTGTGTGCTGAAGTTCTACATTAGTTAATCTGAGTTTTCCTTGATTTATAGGACTTCATGCAAACCTTTAAACCTTTTCCAAAGCTAAGCATGGTGGGTGGAATTTCTCAGAAATCCTGAGTAATCTAAAAGCCCAAGTCCCATTCACTTTCAATAAAACTTGAGTGCTTGAGGGCCAGGCTTTTAAAACACTCAGTTACTTAAAGGTGAAAATAGTTGTCTAATGGGATTTACTAAAGTGCTATGGTTAGTCTGAGACGGTTCTTTGCTTATCTGCTCTATTTATATTTATTTTTACTTTACTACTTCCTGCTTAGAACATGTAATAAATTTTCCCCCATATAGTTTTGTTGGGGTTTCTTGGATAGATTGTTCTTCCTATGGTAAGGTGGGAGGGCCCCGAGCTTCTCCAGGTAACTGCTTTCTGTGGAGTTTAATCTTTTGCATTTATTACTTGTTATCTGTGTAAAAGTTAACTTCGGTAGTTTTTCTGCTTTTGCACTGTTCCTAATGACGGTAGTGAGACCCAGACTCACAAAGGAAATTAGTCACTGCCATGCTGACCGCCTAAGCAAGCAGAGGGGTGTATGCTTACACTGGTGATGAGGTCTCCCAGTGACTAAGCAGGATATTTGTGAATCACTGTTACAGAACAAAACCCCACCTGAGGCGAAACATCAGTGCCTGCCCTCTACTGTGGCAGTTAAACACTGGGGGCAAAATCCTAATCTCACTTTTAACTGTGTGAATCCAAAGTAAGTCAGTTGACTTCAGTGTGGATTTATAGTACTGTGGTCTCATCCAACTCCCATTTGGAAAGTTTCCACTGATTTTAACTAGTTGGACCAGACCTAGAGTCATTGCTATTGCAGCAATCTGGTTACCTTATGTCGGGCTTCCTTCTCAAGTGCATAAACTTCATTACTGAACATTCATTGGTTGAAATGAAATTAAACATCAAGCTGATCGTTTATGCAGACTTATTCCCTACAGCAGCATGAAGTTAACAGTTTCTTTATGTCAAAGTATTAATTTTCAGTTATTTTCAGGCTCTGTTTCTAGCAATTTAAATGAAGCATCTAAACCTTGAAATCAAGCTGAGGCCCTCAAAGCTGAAGTCTCCATCAAAAATATTCAAGGCATCTATTGTAACATCTCAGTGGAAAATCACAATTCATGAGCATTTCCAATGATAAAACACTAACTTGGAGTGATGGTGAACATTTTTCTAACACCAGATGGGACATATGAGCATTGAACTGGATGAAGCCTTGCAGGTCACTGAGTCCCCTTCCCTGGAATGGGGAGAAATAACTTCAATAAATGTGTGCTTTAGTAGGATCCTCTTCTGCACAACACAGCACCAACATCATAGAGTTCAAAATATTCACCAGCAGACTACAGGAAACATTAGCCCTGAAGTAAAAGACTAAAATCCACAACTGTAATTTGCCACAGAAGGAGATGAAGCAGGATTAAGAGCCCTACCAGTAAATGTTTTATTGAAGAAACCTTCCAGCTGATGTTAAGAGGGAAGTCGTATCCCTGCTACAAAGGAGGCCAAAAGAGAAAAGTTGCAGACTCCACTTACCTGACCTCAGGGAGAGATTCCACCCTTACAGCCAAAGTGGTGATTGCTTTAACCCCAAGACTTGAGGGGATCTAATGTCAATAAGAGCACCGGGACATGAACTTACAGCCTGTTTCCAGCTATGGCTAGTCTCCAATGTATCAGAAGACGACAAAAAGAAAAGTGAAAAACCCAGAAGCTAAATTATTCAGCCTGTGCAGAAGGAAAAGAATTTAAACCTGAAAGGCCAAAGTTAAGTATGGTACATCTGAGGAAGATAGCGGGAACCCATACCAGAGTATTTCAGGCTGGAGAAGGCACAATGCCATCCTTTTTCTTAATTATGTGAGAACCTGTATCTGCACTGATTTGAAGCATTCTCTCCATTGTTTACCTAAGCCATTTGCAAAGCAAGATGAAAAAAACATTCCCCACCTGAATGTGGATTCCTGTGTCTGGAAAATCTTCGCCACTCTGTAGATCTAAGACTGGTCATTCAAATAGATGGGCTGAGGGGGATCTTCAGGACTAATCCCAAATGTCGATGTAGACATACCCATAACACTTTCTCTCCACTATCACAGCATTTCAGCAACTCACAATCTCTAAAATATTTGTTCCTGTAACGCTCCCAGGAGTGCTGTACACCTCAAAGAGGAATTGATAAGCAGAGAGGATGAAGGAAAGTTTGCTGTCTAGAAGTTTTGGCAGTGTCTTTGTATGCTTATTGAAAGGAAATCGGTGCTTTTAAGAGGTAATTCAGAGCATCTGAGCATTTGATTGAAGTATCAGTTGTATAATGTAGCATTTTTGGAGGTGCCTGTTTGATTTATATACAGAGAGACGAGGCTCTCAAGACACTTCTCTGGCCTTTGGAGGGAGGTCAGTTCTTTCTGTAATACACCCCTAACAATTACACAGCAGGCTAATCAAAATACTGGTCACACCTTTTTTTAAAATGTCAAAAAATATATGTATATTACATTTCATGGAATCTGTTTAATGATCCCATTGACGGCATGCTCTGTCATTACAAAACGGCAGAAATAAGAGGTAGGGAGCATGAGTGCATGAAACCAGGATCACTATACAGTGTGAAACCTCACCTTCCGTTTGCCAGGAGCAATGTTTGTGAGACCACACTGCAGAGCTGAGACATCAGCCTGGATCTGAGAGGCAAGCTGTGTCCTCTCCGGTGGCGCATCCACCGGGACAGAAATGCTACAGTCAGAACTATCACTTACTTCTGGAGAGAGTTACTGTCTTTCAGCAGGCTCTGGTATCCTACAAAATTTAAATTTACAAAAGGCCTGTTATATTAAGTGTGCTATCAACTGTGATTACGTTTCTGTCCTCGTCTTATTCTAGTAGTTCCTAAGAGAGTATTGCTTGGAGAAAGTATTACACTACCCAATCAAGGGAGGTGCAGGTTCCAGCGTCAGTAGGTGAATACAGCAGACACCATTCTGGAATAGATCAAGGGTTGGGCAGCTTTTTTATACTAGAGGATAAAATCCTCCTTTAAATATTAGGAGCTTGTTGGGTTTTTTCTCATTTATGCATTTACATGAACAGTGAAATCAGCAGGGCTGTGCTAGATTTATGTCAGTTTGGAAAACTGATCTTGTTTGTTTTTCCTAGGCACACTACAAACCACTTAAGCATCAAGTATAGAATCCCTGCTATTAAAAGATGATGCTGTTGGCTAGAAAATCTAATTTAAGAATTTATAGTAAAACTGAAATAATTTCTCTTCCATTTGTTCTAAAGATTGTTGTACTAATAAAAAAGTGTTGGTTTAAGCAAAGCTCAGTGTTAAAAGTCTGAGATAGAACAACCTCTCCAAGCAATAAGGAGCTATTATTATTCAAGACCATCCTTACCTGGTCTTAATAACACCTTGTGGCAAAATTAATTTACTTTTAAAATTCCAGTTGCCATAACAACTTGGTGCAATTGTTCATGTGACTTAATGAGATTCCAAAAGAACTATTTCATGAAGAAAAAATGGAGATGAATAGAGATCAACTAAGGGAGGGTTTTTTCCGATTACTGTATTTAAACATTAATAGCTAGTTGATGAAAATGCTTCCTGTAAAAGCAAAAATACTCTTATATTCAGAGCTACTGTACTCCTATTATATAATGCTTGGAGCTTTCACACTTCGCAGCAAATAGTGACTCAGTTTGAGATAGCTGCATACTGTGCATCAGCTTGGTAAGTGGTTGTCTTCAGCTTTGTACCCATTGCCCTTCCAAAAATGATGAATGTCCATGGTGATCTGTTCCTTAGCACCACAAATACTGTTGTGTTGAGAACTGCTGTCAAGGAGGAACCACACAGTAATGTAAAGCCAAAACCATTTCATGGTCATAATCACCATCCACTTACCTCCTATTTATTAATTATACATGTGCAGATAGACAGATAAATAGATAGATCAGACCAGGGCAGCAGCCCAGAAAGGATGCATAGGGGAAAGTAGATGTGGCCTCACCTCCTGCTTTGCCCAGTGCGCCCGCTTGGAGAAGTGTCACCAGCAGCAGAGTCCCTCTGCTTGCCTCAGCGCAAGGAGCTGAGACTGAACTGCCTCCCTGCCTGCCAGAGGTCTGCTCATGTGACCTCTGGTCTGTACTGGACCTCACAAGTCTGATCTGAAGATCCAAAATCCCTCCAGGCAGAAATATGCTCTCTTTCATTATCTGCAGCAGAACCAAAACTCTTTAAGCACCTCAAAAATTATTAATAAAGGTCAAAACAGCCGCAGTGCTAGTCCTCCATGCACATACATATAAACACTAGTCACAATAAAGAACCCATGGTACATCGATGATGAGCATAGAAGTATCAGTACAGATGAACTATGCTATACAGAATCTCACATCTCCTGTGACAGTTTCAGGAAAATCTCCCACTACAGTCCTTTTTCTTAATGGTGAAGCATCAATTTTCTTGCTAGGCTGCCTACCAGTATGGTCAGTTGTTGATCACTGGCTGTGTCTTAGATACCTATCCTCTCTAGGCTAGACCCAGACATTGCTCAAGTTATGCCTAAGTTTTATATCACAGAGGTCATTAACAATCAGAATTATTCTGACCTTTTGCCACCATATCAAAGAGCTGGATCAGAAGTGAATGGAAAGCTATAACATTTTGGCACCGGTCTGATTTGCAGAGGAAGAAAACAATATTACAAATCTCATTCTTATTCCTATTACTGCTTCGTGTTAACCAAAGCTGATGGGAAAAAGTTGGAGGAAATAATTGGTAATGACAAATTAGGCTTCTTTCTTATGTTTGTGAATTAGCTCTAAACACTTTACAATTAGTTTTAATATATTTGTCTTTGAAGATAATTTTCAAATAATTCATAGGCTACTGAAGGTTTGAAGAACAGTTATGGTTATTTCATATGCAGAATCTGAAGTGTGTGGTTGGCATTGGTTGAATTCATAAGTCATGTGATACTGTTTTAATATGAATAAATGAAAATGGTTTGGGATGCAAATATTTATATTTATTAGAGCCAAATTTGCTGATTATTCATATTCTCTATAATTCATTTAAAAGCCACACTTCTGCAAACCTGACTGCTAAGAAATATGATTGGGAATATACTGCTATTTCATGCAAAGCAATTCTAGAGTAAATTAATTCAATATTCAGCTGAACTGTCTTAGGCAAAAAATTTCAACACTTACCTAAGCATAAGTATATTTACCATCAAAACTTTAATAATTTCTAAACATTTTTTAAAAATAATAATAATAAAAAAGCATTATAGCAATCATAAACAGATCAGATAAAGGAAGAAATTCACATCAGGCTCATCAGTTGCTTTCTTTATGGCCGTACAAATACTTTATAGTTATTGTATCTCTTTTTCTTACCACAATATTCTACAAACTAAAAGTTAATTTAATCAGTCCAATAGTATTATCCAAATGTCATTCATCCAGTTTTGATTTATGTTGCTTTTTAATTTCAAATAGCTTTCTCAGTAATCTGGTTTTCTGGGAATTTATCGGGCTTTTATCTCTGGCCTATAACCTATCCAAATTATTACTCTAATTTTGTTCATATTGGCACATACCACAGTCTGACTTTGCATTTTCTCTTTTATATTCTTCTATTCTAACTTTTATTAATCTTCTACTTGTCTCATGTGCTTTTCTGCTGTAACAGCTGGGAATTTAAGCAATTCTTGATGCTTTGAAATTTTGCACTGATAGTATGCCAACCAGGACAAAGATTTTTCAGCTGTCTTTGTTGTTGGGGTTTTTTTGTTTGTTTTTTTTTCCCCCAGCAAAGATGTTTTCATTTTATGTCTTTATGTACTGGTTAGTACAACGTGTGTACTATCGCTGTCTAATGTTTCATGAATATGTAACAGAAATAATCACAATAAACATTCGTAAACAATATGAGGAGTAAGTACCTAGTTACTCTGTGTTTGCTTTAGGCCACATTCTGATATTTTTACCCTTGTAGAGTAAGTAGACAATGAAAAATAGTGTGGCCTCTTAATAACGTGGGAAGCAGCATGCAGGTGTGATGAATCAGTTGCCAGGCATAAGTCCCAGCTGAAAGACTTAAGTAAGAACTGACAGCAAATTGAGGAGTTTGGAGGCTATTGAGGGAAATCAGACATTGCAGGTGGTCTTGCCTAAATAAAGGTGAAAAGAATGGTGTCTTTTGTCCTTTGAATTAGTTTTTGCTCATTCGTGATGTGAATGGTAGGATTTATTTTTTTATATATATTTTTGAGACTGCCTGAAGCTTTTGGTTAGTCTTGTGAAAATTTAGCTAATTTGAAGGAGTATTAGTTAAAGCATTAGTGGTAGTCTGGAGCTGAAGACCAGTCTAAAGTCCTGTTACAGGGAGTAGCAAATATTTGTGTTTGTGGGGATATTTTTTTGTTTTGTTTTGTTTTCTTCCCATTTCAGCAACATTTGGCCAAGGTATTTTTTATGTCTGGTGCTCCTTCTGGGTAATGTTGCTGTGTTTCCTTATGCAGTTGCTGTACTGGATATAGGGTTGGCCATACAGTACATAGGTGCAAGAATTCCTGTAGGTAGCTTTGGATCCTGTGGACTTCTATTGTTTTAATGCAAGCTGGGAGGCTATACCATACAATGATGTCAAAAGGTTTGTTTTATGGCAGTACTAAAGACAAAGCTTGACTTCTGATAGGCTCCAAGGCAACTTTGTCCTGAGTGCTTTGGAGAAGCTTAAAAGAAGTACTTCAAAAAAATATTACAGCTACAAGCAAGTATTTTATAATAATGTATGGAGTACATTATTTAAAACAAATTTAAATATAGCTAGGCTTTTTTCATCAATTGTACTTAGTGTATAGAAAATCAATACTGTTTTCAGGGCCCACTTATTTATTGTCTCTCCACTCAGTGGTTGAAATGGTCTGCGTTAAATTATTTGTCTGTCCTTGCTCACCCTACTTAACAGCGTGGTGCTCCAGGCATGACTATCTGATCAGGCTGCAAGTAAAAACGACTACGGCATCTTCTGTTTGTTCTGGAGCTGGGAGAGTTCAAGCCACTGTGAGTAAATTGCTGTGGCCCTGATGTGCTACGGCAGCAAGCTTGAACAGGCAGGTCTGAAGGTCTTCTACTTTGCTGGCTTTCTGTCCTCTAGCCACATCTGGCTAGACCATATTAGCTCACTTTCACAGATGCTCTACCTCACTGGTTTGCAAACCAATTTGTATCCAAGCTGTGCTTGTATCATGTGGAACGCTGCCAAGGGTTGGGGGTCCAAAAAGTGGTTATGTGGATATTGATGAGAAAGGTTATAGTGTTTGGCTTCTGCTAGGGTGTAAACAGATGCTTCCTAGAAAAGTTTGTTGTTTGGTTTTTTTTTTTTAAATAAATGCATTCATAGGTTTTTACATGCCTCGGTTAACCTACTGTATCTAGCTCCCAGCTCTCGAGAGGGGAACATCCGAAAGGGTAGTAGTGCACCTCCCCTGGGATACTCTGGCCCTTGCCATGATGGGGCACACCTCTGCCTGCTCTCTGCTTTCCTGGGCTGCAGGTGGGTCAGATAAAACTGTCTGGTTCTTTATATGCCTGTGAAGGACCGGGAAGAACTGGGTCATGCTGGGAAAGGGGACAGGAGGGTTGGTACCATGGTGTGGCCTGTGGTGGAAATACTGCAGTACCCAGAGGTTAGTGGGCGACAATGAGGAACAAAACAGTTGGACTCACTGGGGGAGTGAGCTGCAGGGCTGGGGACCAGGGCACCAGATACTGCACGGCTCTGTCGTTTCTGCAGGCACTGTTCAACAGCGGGAAGGATGCCTTCACTTTGTGCAGAACTGATTATAGCTGTCGGATGTGCAGCCAAGCTCACTGACTGTCAGCCACAGCACATGTGCTCTTTGGTGTGTGCATCTTCCACCACAGTCTTGGTATCACAGGTGGTACTCGTGGAAATTACGGGAGCCGATGGTTCAGCTTCTCTGGGTTTTTGGTTACTTTAATGGAAATGTTTTGTTGTTACATTAATCATTCTCTGTTCTTACATTAATCATAAATACAGAAGAAACAGTGATGAGGAGTGTCACTAAGGAGACCCAAAGGAAATTTCCTTAGAAAATAACATCTAATGTCCCTTAATTTTCTTCCCCTTGATGGGACAGGGTAGAAATTATACTGCTACGTAGAAATGGTAGTATGCCTGTTTCCACAATCTCGTGGCCTAGCTGACGACCCTAAAGCAGAATGTAAGAAATGGGATTGTAAACAATGAAAAAAATCTTTAACCATAGCTGTCCATTCTTAGGTAGCAGAGAGATGTGGGCCAACAGCCTTTCTGTCTCTTTTTAGAGATTGTAATGGGATTGGGGGAAGGAGTGGTGCTGCTGGGATTTGTTAAGAAAAATTTTCAACACAGATTAACAGCACAAGTTGGCAAGTGTGAAGCTCATCCTCCTGATTTCCCAATCTGACAATCTCTGATGTCATGCCAGTGGAAACAGATTTCTGTAACGTCAATTACGTGTAATGTTCAAACTGAGGCTTTTGAATATTTATGATACTTGGCTGGCTAAAAAAGATTTTATTGCCTTTAAAGATAGACCTTCAGATAGGAAAATCTGAGATCTCCTTAAACATTGTACAAGGAACATAAGCTCTGAATTATACTACATCCTGCACAACAACTTTCTCTTGACTGAAACTCGGGACTGATGCCTGAACCTCTAGAAATCATATGGAAACAACAGTGTTAATTATGAATGAGCACTTTTTTCTTATTCCATTTAACAGTTGTGAGCAAAAATAGACTTCTGATTTTTTTTTTTTTTTTTGTTTACTTTGCTTCCATCAAAGTAAATAATGAACTCTAGTGAAAAGAACTAAATCCAGAATAAAATGTTGTAGCACGCTGGCTGATGTATGGAGCAGTCCATGTTAGTGTTGGCCTTTGAATTACTGAAAAACTATTCAGCTATATGATCTGTAACCGCAGCCTCTGTTTTATTGCCTGACAAATTGCATTGGGCCAATGGTCAGTGTCTGCCTAGTTTGAGACTTTTGAATCAGGCTACACATGCAGCTCGTTTCTGCACAGGTTGCAGCTCAAACACAGTTTAAGAAGTTCAGGTTTGGGTAAGAAAATTAATTCTTGATGTTATGTATAGACAGGATTTTTAAATATGTCTCCTACTGATCCTTCTTTCCATGTCTTCGACCTTTTTGCCAGTGACACTGTTGGGCTCCTGATTCCACTCCGTGACTCAAGTCCCACAACAGGAAAAATTTTTTAAGGTCCATGGCAGCACTGTGGCTTTGTAATGCAATCCTTTATTTTGGGAATCAGAAAGTTAAAGTCTTTAGGCTAGTCTGTTTATAATTTTGCTGATTTGCTCTGGTGAAGGATCTAGCCTTTAGTTCATGTATTCATGTGTCATCTGGATACTTATCCCCATGTACTCCTCTGTTGCCTTCAGGTCTCTGCTGAGCAAGGCACTACAGCTCTCCTAAGGGAAGCCACCTAAAAAGTAAAGGTTTCATCAGTAAAGCGTTAACAGTGGTCAGTTTTCCCTAAAGTTCACTGCATTCATACACTACTTGTCTTGAAATGAAGTTATTTGGCTTTGTTAAGCATTTTTTCTGCTTTGCAACCAGCTTTTCATGAAGGTGCTGACATCACCGAGCAGTTTCACTTCTGACTTCTCCACCCGCTGCCCTCTCTGGGACACTTCGCACCTCCTGCGCTGCAGCTCAGCACTTGAGCTCTACAGGGAGATTTATGCAGCTGCTTTCTTTAAGAGAAGGATCTTTGGATGCGTGTCTTTGTAAGACAGTGTCAGCGCAAACAAAGGCAAAGGGTGTCCCCAAAGCCTTGGTCTCCATGTCCAGGGAGCGCTGGCAGAAGGAGGTGAACTCCCAGCGGGGCATGTGTTTGTGCTCTCAGGAGTAACTGAACTCTACTTTGAAGTGATGCCACTGGTGCCTAATACGGCATCAACACAGCTAATGCAAAAAAACCCTCACTAACATCTCCTCCTAGACCCGGATGGTCATCTGAGAAAGATTTTTCTCTGCAGTCACGAACTGTGTGAGAGATCCAACTTCAGTGTTGTGGAAGGACTCTGCTCACCGTTGTGTTGGACTTGCTCTTAAGAACCTGGTTATACTGTTATATTGGAGAGAGACATCTCAGTCTCACTGCTCTTTCTTTTATTTTTTCCTGTGATTATGTTTCTACCCTCTGGCCACAAATTTTCAGCAATATAGGAGTTAAACATGACATGTTGTACAATAGACGTATGTGGTAGGGTATAGGAGGTAAAGAAAAGAAAAAGAAATCAATAGAACAGGTACAGTAATGTAGTCCCAAGTTTATTAAGGTTGAGTTCTCTTGAGGTAAATGGCTCAAATCAGATTATCAAGATGTTTCAGAGTGCGTAGACACAGCATTGTAAGAAAGGAAATGTAAGCTAGCCTAGCCCCCTTTTAGCATATGCATTTAAAGACAAACAGGCTCTCTCAGGGACTGCCTGAACACTTACTCTTTTTTCCCCAACTCCTGTAGCAGCTACAGAAACATCGTCCTGGCCAAGGGAAGTGCTGCACATCTCCCTGGTTTGCCAGTTGCGTTTCTGAGCAGCTCCTTCCTTGTCACCTGGAGACTTGCCTCGGGCAAAGTACCAACGACTATGTAAGAGCAGCCTGAAGAGCTGTGCATGCAGTGATGAAAAGATACCTCCTTCCCCTACCTGTTTGTGCTTTTGAAACCAGCCCAGCAAGCTCATTTGCAACCCTTGCTGTCTCCTCACTTGCCTGTTCATTATCTGCCTGTTAACTCTTGTGCTATTTTTTCCTTTGAACTAATTTTGCATATCAAATGTTTTATTGAAACCTAGCAAGATTAGATCTATTCTGCTTTTTTTTCTTCTCTTCCTATGAAATCAGTTGTGTTATCTCAGGTTTGTGCCTACGGAATGGTGGCATCCTGCTTTGCTTTCCTTTTGCAGTTGCAAATTCTTGCTGTTTACTTCAGCTCTGATACCTCAGGCTGAAGAACCAGCTCGCTCAGGTTGCTAAACTCATAGCTTGGGTTTTTTTGCCTCACCCTCTAGAAAAAAAGTTATGTGCCAGTTAAGTGTGCTGAACTGCTTTACTAATTGATCAGAGGAATTTCAGTGCCAGTGTTTATGATAGAGTAAGGCATTGCTCAGCCAGAGTGAGTGGTGAAAAGTGCTCCTTATGCTGGCTGCTATTAGAAAGCAGTCAGGTTAGTTCTGGATAAACCCATATTGTGGTTTACTCTGTTTCCAGTTTGTCTTGGTCTGTAATTTTTTTTTCAAAATTCTTTTCTACTCTGCGGTTTTGTTCCTTGGTCCAGAGCTGTCTGATTAATTTCTCTGGTTTTTCAGCTATCTGTACCCCATTTACTGTTCTCCAGGTACATGTTTACTATTGATGCACTAGTTGTGTTGAACTAATATAGTACTTGACCAGTAGTATGTGACAGTCCTCTTCCAGAATCCAGAATGGAAATTATCCCTTTGACCTGGAGTATGTTGACTTCTGAATTTTTTTTTTACCTTAAACGTCATAATTATGACTGTAGTTGGGTAACCTGCCCTTTCCTGTATTCTTCACAATATTACTGTAAGTCACAAACATGAAAATCATGGGAATTGTCAGGATACACCGAAAAATGAAGCTGAACTGCAACATAATTCCCAGGGAATATTGCTT
The DNA here is from genome assembly GCA_035590275.1 of Ibycter americanus. Classification (NCBI taxonomy): domain Eukaryota; kingdom Metazoa; phylum Chordata; class Aves; order Falconiformes; family Falconidae; genus Ibycter; species Ibycter americanus. The sequence continues at coordinate 63,400,536 of JAVJGI010000050.1, read as the reverse complement.
TTAAAATGGTACCTTTTTTTAATCTGAACAACAAAATTTTTTGGAAAAAATGACTAAGGAAGATGGTGATCATAACAGAGGAGGTAAACACAGCTTAGCTGAAATGCTTGTCCCTCTGACAGACTGGATGGATTTAGCGTGTCTGCATAGTCATGGCACAGGTTCACAGCACCCAGTTCCCTGAAGAAATTCTCTGGTAATGGGAAAAGTCATTAGCACAGTGGCATTACCCCTTCATCTGAGGAGTACTATGAACTTCCACCCCGTTTCCAAAAGGTCTTGCAGAACTGCTGGGAATGCTCCACGAACTAGGATGAAATGGCAGTAGATGCCAGAAATATTTAGACAAATATTCTTATTTTTATTTTCAAAAGTTTTAATTTGTTAACATGCCTCATGGCTAAGGTAAAATGGAGATAGAAAGTTATTTAGACTAAAAAAATACACTGTAGCTGTTAGTCAACATTTCAACTTTATCTCAAAATACAAAATACATAAAACCAGGCTGAGTTTGGTGTATTCAGAGAGATGTTGGCCACCTCGACTACGATCTGTACGTGTGGACCTCATTTGAGGTAAATAATGAAATTAGGGTTTGGGTGGGGTTTTTTTTGGAGAAAATCAAAAATGAAAGAAGTTCTTGGTGAGAAATCAAATAGACACAAGAGACTAGCAAGTTTTATATTTTCATACCCTTTAGCTGGGATTTGCCTTCACAAGTAAAAGCCAGGAGCTTCTTTTAGCACGAAGAGAGCTTAAAAAAGTCCAAAGCACTCAATTTTGCAGTGAAGTTTTAGAAAATCCTTTTATTTTTCTAGACAAAGCCTGAGAGAATTTTATCTTGAAATCTCAGTGAATTTATGCTGACTTTATATTTTGAGGACTAAAGGGTTTTTTTCTTTTTGCCTTGCACACGAAAAAAAAAAGGCAAGTTAAAACAAAGGTGCAAATTAAGCTCTCTTTTTCAATACGAAGTGATTGCATGTAAGATTCTCTCATGACTATGACAAAAGGTATAGTCATACCTTTCTTCTTCCCCCTCCCACTCTGAACCCCTCCTATACATACAAGTTTCTTTAAAAACTAAGTAGTGATTTCATCTTAACATTTCCTTGTTCTAAGCAAGATGTTCCAGTTCGGAAGAGCTCTGGTAATGTGAATCTTTGGAAAGTGCCTTTGTGTCAATTCTCCAGACCCTAAGCATTAATGAATTTTAAAGTTGTCTTGTTGTGCTTATCAAACATGTGTTTAATTTATTTACATTCCAATGATAGTCTTCCTATGAAAGGAAATATGGAAGTCATTAAGTATTCTGGTGTATTGTTTTGCTTTTTACTTATCCATAGTCTGAATCATAGAATTAAATTGCTTGAAGTGTTTCTTTAAAAGAAAGGCATTTTGCAACTGCACAGAAACTTGTGAGAAATATCCTTTTATCTCTCTCTCTTTTTTTTTTTTTTAAATTTCTGGGAAAAAATTAAGAAGAAAGAAGGTCTCTTTGAAAGAAATATTTAAAAGGGAAGAGTTGGGGGTTTACTTTTAAAAAGCCTTAAAATAAAATTGAAAGAAACAAACCACTTATTTTTCTCTGAAAAAAAGTTACTTTCTAATTAGCTTTAGTAATATGGTGCTTTACAGCAGTGGGTACTGAACTGCTCCCAGTCAGGCATTGCTTTGGTTAGACTAGTGATCCCCAATATAGACTAAAAAAAGTTATGGTCCTCATGAGCCTTTTATAAGCAAAGTTGGAGAACCACAGTAAATTTTTCTGTTCCCTGGACGAGTGACATTTTCCCTCTATTTTCTCTACTACAAGTTTTAGGAAAGTTATCCCTCAAGGAGCTATGTTATATTCTCTCTTGTCTTGTGTGGCATGAGAAGTTTTCCTTAGCCATGGAAAACATAAAATGTATTCACTTTTTGCCCATAGCTCTCTCCCAGCTGTTCTTTCTTCTTGGCTTATTCCTGGGTATAGGCCTCGATGAAGCCTTTTAAACCAGGAACGCTAAGCTTTGCACAGTTCTTAAACCAACGTTTGAGTTAACCCTAACTTACCTTTTGAAGTGCGTGGAAAGACTTTATTGCGTACAGGGCTGCGTAACCCAGTACGTACTAATGCTCACTCTTAACACAGCTTCTATCCTCTTATTTAAGCACTGATAAACTACATCCTATGATATAACAATATTTTTTTTTTTGTTTCCTCCCACTATGTGTTGAGGAATTGAGGTACAGAAGTTGCATGCTGTATTAAGGAAATTTGGAGGACAATTGAGGATAAATAGATTAATTGAGTGTATATATACTATTCAAAACACGGGTCAAGGAAACATGATTATTTTTTTTTCTACTCCTTCCTTGGTATCTCACTTACCAAATGATTTCAAGGCAAGCTTCCTCTTCTCCATAATCTAGTTTTTCCATGCTTTGCGTATGTCAGTACTATAGTGATGTGGATATAGAGCACTACTGCTGACTGTATGAGTGGGAGGAAAAAAACAATAAATGGCAGCCAGTAACTGAATGCAACAGCAGTCTTCTGAGACCCTACCAGTCACTAGTAGATGCTCTGTGAAATATCTTCAAAACTTCCATTTTCAGGATTGCTTTGGTTGTTGAAACATTCTTCCTGAATGAGATGCTTGATTAAATTACCACATTTCTAATTTCTTAATTCAAGAACAGACTTCCCTTTGCCTTTGTTGCCAAGCAAAGTACAGGTTGTCCAGAGGAGGAAGGAAGGAGCCATGCATATTGCCTTGTGTTACTGCTACAGTATGAGAAGGCAATGAATGTTTTGTTTCTCTACTGTAGAAAAAATGATGTCAAAAGGAATGACTGCATGCCTTAGGCTTTGTGATATTCAGGACTTCATTCTGTTTCCCAGCCATTCCTAAAGGAAAAGGAATGAGTGAATGGCAGGGCATGGAAGGTCTACAAAAGATGTTACACAGAAAATTCTTGATGCTGAAACCCTTTTCTAGGCTTATCCTCAGGAACCACTGTGTGTTATTGGGACTGGGAGTCCTTTGCTGTGATAACAGGGCAACTTAAATATGCAGCAGGAGTTCACTGATGGCTGTGAGACCAGCAATACCACCTCTGCTCCCCCCTTGCTGCTTTGGTTGGTTAGCTCCTTGGAGAGGCAATGAGCTCAAATCAGGATTACAGACAGAAACACGAGCACAGCAAAAGCGAAGGTAAACTAATGCACACTGACAAGAAGGAACATTAGGTCTTATTTACAGAAAGTGGGAAACAGAAAAGATGGCTTTGTTCATCATGGGGTAAAAAATTATGTGGTCAAGGTGAGAGCTTTCCTAGTTTGGGGCACAGCAGGAGACTGAGAGAGTGGGCAAAATCTAGGTGAAAACAGAATCAAGGAAAATCTTACTGTCTCCTGATGGGCCCCAGGAGGCCAGTTATGTGGTATGTCATGGGAAATGCAGGTCAGCTGAGGTCATGCTGCAGGAGAGACCACGGGCATGGGGCATCTAAACATCATTGTCCATAAAGCATCTTGTCAACAGAAACTGGCGGAGTCCAAAGTCAAACATGTGACACGTGTTGGTTCAGTTCAACAAACCAAAATGTTTGTTTCATCTAAACTGAGACTATTTTCCTGCCCTTGGAGTATCAATACATTATGACAGAAACCGCATTTTCCTTTAAAAACAATTTTGAAAGCGAACTCCTTACCAAGTCAAACACTATATATATATGAGTAGGAAATTACTTTCTTTAAAAAAAAATGTTTAAAAGTGTTTTTATTAATTGTCCTTCATTATAACCTGTCCCTGGCAGCATGTGGTGTGCTATTATATGACTTAGATCAGAACTGTAAACAAATGACAACTCTGATTGTCAAGAGGTAAAAAGAAAGAGGGAAATATTCATCTGAGGTAGTCATTTAGGAGTCTAGTCAATATAATCAGTGCTGTCAGTATTGTTCATAAAATGGCTAAAATAGGTTGGATGCTCATGTCCTGTTTCTCTCCTTCATATGAAAAAGTTTGCAGTTGATTTATTCCACTTAGTGGTGGAAGAATGTGATATTTAATTTGATGAAATATCATTTTCTTTTTAACTAGGATTTCTTTATGCTCCCAAAAGTTCAAAGTCTCTGTAAGTCAAAATCTGAGATACCAAAGCACTTCTCACCCCATATTAATGTGCCACCAAAATAAAAAACAGTCCTTGGACTCTGCAGCAACCCCGTGGCTTCCCGCGTGTCAGTTGGGTACTTTGTTCCACATGGTGCACGTTTAAAGATTGTCCTAGCTCCCCCAGACTGAAATGTTTTCTCCATCCCAGGGGATTAGATGATCTGCTGGCACTCACTGCTGAAAGCATTCACATGTAATGTTACAGAGTTAGAAGCAAAGCCTTAGTTTTACTGGGGGTCCTTGCAGTGTTCAGCCCTGGCTACCCTGTGAATCCAAGTGCTGGGTCTGCTGCACAGGCTCCTCTGCCTTGGGATGAAGTGCTTCCAAACAGCCCCTTCATTGCCTTCAATCAGTGTTGGCATAGATTCATATTGCTGTGCATTTTTTTCTTTTCATAGTGTTTATATGTGTCCATATGTTTAGTTTAAGATTTTACTGAAAGAAAATAGATGGACTGAAAGCGTTCATAACCATAGCATCCACGGTTCATACATGTATGTGTGTATATACACACAAAAAGAATAGTCATCACTGTATTACTCTGGTATGGTAGAGACTAACTACTTTTTTTAAATGTCATCCACAAACAGAAATGTACCAGATTCTATTGGGAAATTATTATAAGTTTACAGTATTCAAATTATGCTATAGTAAAAGGAAGAAATAATTGAGACTTATTGAACGCTTTGTGCCTAATTCTTCTTTCTTAAACCTTCCTTATTGCACAGGTAACACAGGGTATTTGCTGCCACAGCTGTTTCTCATGCATGATGTAGTTGTTTTATTGCGCATTATTTGTTTGCATAGATCAGATTCTGATATTACTACAGATGCTCCTTAAATCATACCCTGTGTCACTCTGAGGCTGGGAATTTCAGAAGTTCATCACATTGGTTTAACTCTGCAGCAGTGACCTAAATGATAAAGGCTCCCGTTGGCTCCCTTTCCATGTTTATAAACAGTTTATAGCACTGCATGTAAGCAAAGGTAGTTATGTTAACACTGAGGACAAGCATAACCCTAGTACAGTATTGAAAAAAAAACAACAAAACCCAACCCAAAAACACAACAGAGAAATATTACTGAGTATCTGTGATAAATTCATAACTTCAAAACCTAGCAAAATGTTAATTTTAGGTAGAGTACAATGCTCCTGCAAAACTTTTTTTTTTTTTTCTTCCAATACTGACCAAATACAATTTGCCCCCAACTACTTTGTGCAGTTTTAAGATGGCTGGTGGTGTCTAGAATCACGCTAATTAAAATACGCCACTTTCAAATGACATTCAATTGCTCATTGTAGAGAAATCCTGATACCATGCTACCACACTGCCAGGGTTTGACAGGCACAGTATTTATAGGCTGTGAAGAAGAAAATGGGCCCAGGACATAGCAAATAATGCTATCTGTGGCCCTGTCTTAATGCTTCTGGACTACAAAATAGTCACATGCACTTGCTTGAAATGCATTAGCATGCTTGTTAGTCAGCATTAAGAAGGCTGTCATGTGAATCTAATTTTGTGAGATTGTATGAAAATACCGATTTGCCTGTCAAGAGAGAACTTATAAAATCTGTCGGAGGAAATGGATGAGGAAACACTATAATGTATACAAAGTAAGTGTAAAAAGGCAGAACTTGACCTTTTACTCATCTGGGTTTTTTTCAAAGTATAAGCAAAGGTTACCTGATGGCATTCACAGGCAGTTAACAGAAATACTTTTTCACACAGCTCATGATTTCCTTGTGGAAGTCATTGCTGCAGCCAATGGCAGATTGTAAGCGGGACTGTGGAAAGCGTTGCCTGTTTTTATGATAGCAAAAATATCTACATGATTAAATGTATCTGGGGAAATATTTCCATATCATTCAGACAACAAATCAAATTATACTGATCGCTTCTCTTGTGGATGGGTTATTCCGTATCTGCTACTGATCGATGGCTTATATCTTATTCTCTTAAGCTTTCTGGTCCTTTTCCAACTATAACATACCTCCCTTTCAGTCTGACAGCAATAGTGAAACGCAGCTAAAATTTGTCAGGTTTGCTGTCCTATCTGCTCCTATGAATTCCTTCTTTTTCCGCTAACAAGTGAAAATGCTTCTGGGAACTACTGGTCTGGGAGTTGCTGTAGCTGTTGCTCCCAAGCCATGAAGGAAGCATCTCAGATGAAGTATGAATCTATTAATGGCGAGGGGCAGTGTGTTTCCCTGGCTCTGTGATGTTGTCACTTGGCTCCATGGGGCTGTGAACCTGCACTGCGGGGGCTCAGCTGCAAAAATGGCAAGAACCCTCCTCCAGAGCCTCTCTCACTCACCACTCACAAAAGTGGGTATAAGATGAGCTAGGATATGAGTCTTAGAAATTTTGACAGTGCTGCGTCCTTCCCTGCTGTGTGTTTATTGGCAGGATGGTTCTAGAAAGCCACAGCTAGAGAAACAAAAATTTTATTTTAATGATGTATAAAACAAGTTTGTTAAGCAGTTTTCCATCTTTTGAGATTTATATTACGATTTCAGGTCTAATTTTCTTTAACAGACAGATTTTCCTCTGCCTCCTTAGTGGCTTTTCATTCACAAACACAAAAAATCTTCGTGCTCATCATCTGTCACTTGGCATAAGTTATCTTGTGTATCCAAACTGGTGTACTGACAAGATTCAATCTATTGTACTACCTTCATATTTCAGCAGTCCCATTAAGAACCTTTCATGATGTGGTGCAGCACATGCTGATTGCCAAACCATCACAAGTAGGTAGAACTATGCGTGCAAAGAAGGATGATTCACAAAACACAGCAGGCATTAAGCTGATGCTGCAGTGCAGAGTGGGATGGACAAGTGAAGAAAAGCCTTGAAAAAAAGACACTGTCTCACCTGTAGGCTTTTTGCCCCTAATGAGCTCATGTTTTGTGTCATTACAGGTTCTGTCAGCTGGGTCTCTAGTCCTGGAAGAGCAAGGTGAGACTGACATGCTGAACCAACTATTTTTCAGGTTCCTCTCTGCTTAACGAAATCCACAAGTCTAGTTGGATACTTGGACTCTTCACTGATGCATAGAGATAAGTAGTCGTCCTAAGCACCTAAAAATGATATGGAAAGCTAACTAGGAAACATGTACACAGCCCTGTGGGAAATGTTGAGAAGCAAAATAGAGCTGTGGAGTCCTGCAGGCTGATATCTGTTGGGACTCTGCCTCGGTATGAGAAAATTCTGCTTAAAAAAATAAATAAGAACTCTCACGGAAAAATAGCTCACTTAAACCAAGAGCCATAGCACTCTGAAACGAGAGCATGCTGATAAAGTGATGTTGCATTTCCTAGTGGGTTCAGATGAATAACCAGTCAATCAATCATGCCTGGCTGTTTTCTAAATTTGTAATGTATCTGACTTAAGTTCTTTACCCATAGAATACAATTTTCTATTTCTCTGTCTGGTCCGATAACAGCTTATGTGATAGACACTTATTCTGCTTGGATAGAATGAAGGGGGAGAGTTGCAGAAAGACATTTGAAACCAATTTTTAATGAAAAGTAGCAAGTAAGACTATTCTGGCTGATTGCATAGTGACAGCTTTGTCGAAGGATTAATGACTAATAGTTAAAGGACACTCTAGGAACCTTACGCTCTTGATTCTGCACTGACCGACTTTACAGTCTTGGATGAGTCATTCATTTCTCTTTGGCTTTACCATCATTCAGCAAGCTAACTCTGGAAATGCAGGAATGCAAACCTTTTCTTTTGGTTGGCTTGGAATTTTAAAGAGTTTGGCTGTTTTAGTTTTGTTTTTATTCTCTGAGGGGATGCATACTGGTATTTCATACTCTTATTAGGAAAAAAAATATATCAGCATTATGTTTGGACTATTTATCTGGCATACTGAAACTCTAAGGTCTTGAACCTTTTAGATTCCTCCCCACCCCGCTTATACTACCTTTTTTTACAAAGAAACTGAAGAAAATATTGAGGGGATTTGCCCAAATATTTTCTTTACTTAGGGTATGGTCTTTATTAGTTGCTCCTTGAAAACTTGGTCTCTATGATGAGTTTTGTTTTCATTCAGACTTTTGGTTTCCATGATGCCTTATCACTCTTCTCTCACAATTGTCTCTGCTCCTTTGGTTTGCTTACTACGACCGGTCATATGACAACTATAGCTTGTTGGTAACTATATTGTCTGGAATGTTTCTATCCTTATGGGCTGCCTGAATTCTGGCCTCTTTCCAGACTGGAGAAGGCCTTTTGTCATCTTTCAATTAATTTCTTGTTTTGTGTGTGGGATCCAACAGCTGCATTTCCTTATATTTTATTAATTCTTTTCCTGAAAACACATTCCAACATATTTATGGAATATCTTCAGTCATTCACATTTAACTTCCTTTCTTCTCCATTAAAGTAATGCAGAAAACCCAATGTGTTTTCTCTCACATCAGCAGAATGGCCATCTAATGTTTTCATGTATCCAAGGGTTGTCTGAAGCAGCTGATCTTACCTTGGAAGGTTGAAAATGGGAGATATCTCCCCTAATCTTCCTTTTTGTTTTACACTCATGGAGCTGTCTTGCAAACCTCTCTAGACAGTCCATAATCCAGGAATACTGTGTGGAAGAACATTACACAAAGTTGTAAATCACACTGGCAGCCTCTGCTTGCTTTTTTTGCTCTTTGCTGGAGCCTATCTCAAATAAGGCCACTGAAATCAACTGAGTCATTTGCTAATTCAGAATAAGAGAGGGATCTGGCTTGAGAAAATTCAGACACCTTTGTAACAAAAAAGGTATGACATGACTCCACACAACCAAAATAAACAAGTTCCACCCAATGCTTTTTTCTCCCCTCCTTTTTTTTTTTTTTTTTTTTGGGGGGTGGTGGTGGTGGCGGTTTGTGAACTGTGTGCCATTATTTGGCTGCAATATCAGTCTCAGATGCCTCAGCTTTTTACCAATCACACAAACATGCGATATTTAGTTCTCTAAAATTCGGTGGTCATTTTTTTTCTATGGCATCAAATATTCTACAGTCCTTTTATTCTGGGCTGGTTAAAATCTGTCCCTTTCTTACGGCGTTCTGTTTTGTCTCTACTCCTACTCAGAGCGATTTCACTAGCTTATCTTCTTTTATTATTGTTTAAGGAGGGAAAGTGTTTCCAGTTGCCAGTTGATAAAATAAGAAGTGAATGGCAGCAACCTACAATTTTATGAAAGAATCCAGTTTTTAAATTTAAATGTAGCTGGCGTCACTTATCTTCGTATAGCTTCTGCCTATGTGGAAAAAAAAAATCTCTCTTTTTATAACTGCTTGTCAGCTGAATAATAGAATGGGGGGAGCCAACTTGAAAGACATGGCTGATTGGTGCGATTGAAAAGGGCTTTACAATTAGAGTTCTGCCAGGACACAAAAAAGAAATTGTCTGGCCATGAAGAACGGAGCCTACTTTAGAATTCCCTTTTCTCAGCCAGATAGCATGCATCACTGTTCATGAATTCTCTTGACATTGAATAGAGGACTTCAGAACTACCACCCCAAATTATCCCTTACTGTTTGGTTCTATTTGTGATATTTGTTTGGGGGAGGAAAAAAAAAATCTCTATTACTGACTGTAATGGCATGTGGCTAAATTCCATTCCATTTATGCACTTAATCTCTTAAGCTCGTTTCCCCTTCCCCCCTCAATATCACAACACACATTTTACTTTGATTAACTCTTTTTAGATGACGGGAAAAAACAAGGTTCTTCTCTCGTTCTCATCTTCTCTCCCTTCCCTTCATTCTACTTCCTTCTTTTTTTTTTCCCCTTCATTTTTCCCCTGCCACAAATGATTGCATATGCGAATTGAAAGAGGAAGGAAGCCCTTGCAGGTGTGTTTTGGATTACAGTAGTAGAACAATAGGGCAGCCTTCAATTAACTCCATCCCTATTCATAGGCAATATTTATTCCCTTGTCTCCAGCGTTATTTAATATTTGAAACTGTCGTCTACTACACAATGTACCTGGTGATGAGAACAGGCTTTCAATTCCATTTGAACTCTTCTATGCCACACGATTAATGCGCCAGATTTTATTTATTTATTCTTAAATAATGAGTCATATGAGTGTCTCCAGGCACAAAGGAATAACAGAACACGTACAACGCTGAGGTGTGTTGCACTGTCTTGAAGACAGTAGTGGGGGAGGGAGGAAAGATGTTGGTAATGGCATGCATTTGACTCCTTCCTGCATGTAAAATCAACATGCTAAATATTTATTTTATATTTCCATAAATCTTGCAGATTTAAAAGCACCCCTGTCAAGGTAGCTTTCATCATTTTTACACTATATGTTTTTAAATAGTTGTTATATATAACAACCACTGAAAGCTTAACAGTGACATTTCTTTCTAACTGAAATACTTGCTGTTTGTAGTTACAGAGCGGCTCATTAGGACTATTTTTATCCTTTCTTTTAAAGAAGTACAGGAGAGTGTGAAGTTCCCAAATCCTGGCAATAGCTGAAGAACAAGGGAAGGGTCAGCCTTAGTTCTATTTTCTTTTTGCCACTACCAGACCTATTTTATGCAGAAAATTCATATTCCAACACCGTGAATTTTTTTTAAATTTTTAAAGGAACATGTTTAAATTTAAAAGGAGTTTTTAAAGGAACAAAATCATGGATTACCCTGGCAAAATTCAATGTTTTTGTTAAAGGAAATATCACAGATCTTATGAGCAACATCTTGATTTGGGGCAAGGGGAAACAAATATTTAAAGATTGGAGGGCGTGATGAAAAATAAAAAATTTCCCATGAGAAAGAGAATAATTTTTTTTTTTAAACAGCTTTCCTCATGAATTCTCATGACTTGCTGCAGCCCTTAGAGAGTGTGAGATGGCTGGCATTGTTGGCTGCATTCCCTGATCCTAGCATTTCCTATGCAGCAAGCCTGCGAGAGAGGTGTACTAGTACTTGAATATTCAGATGCTGCTATGGATCTTCTGTGGAAAACCTTAAAGCTTTAGCATAATTTGAGGACAAGTCCACACTTTGGATTGTGGCAAACAATAAGACAGATTCATCTTTTACAGCTTTGAACTGGGGACAATGTGATTGATCTGACAAGAGCCTCGTGGAGGGAGGTATCTTATTACGGAGGCAGTTAAGTCTTGCTTCAGTGTCACATTGAAGGTTGTCCCAATATACATGGCTATATATGAGTCAATAAATGAGAAAAAATTAATTTGAACTAGGAAGACAAAGGTGACACAAGTATTTGGTAGCCGATTTATTTTCACTTGTGCTGTGGCCTCAGATCCTGGCATGGCTTAGCTGAGGTAACCTGTTGGGTCATCTGTTCTTGTACAGACCTTAGTTTTATTTTTCTATCACAATAGGTGAAGTCAGTCTAAGAACAACTTCTAGGCCAGCTAAAAAGATGTAACTTTAATTATCTGGTGGGAGTATTCTTTAATGTGTCAGCTTTATGTTGTTCAACTCAAAATAGCTCCGCACTAGACTTGCAAAAGTTTGATCCCAGGAGGTTTACTCTAAGATCTGGATCTCCACTCCTCACTTCCCCCTCCTTCCTCTTCCAAATCTAGGTCAGCCCAAAGCGACAGAAATGCAGGCAACTGGAATCACTACCCGCTTGGCAAACCTGGGCCCAAGTGTGTAATGAAGGATGATTGTGCTACCTGGTGTGAGCAAGGGAATTTATCTCAGTGATATCTTATTCTCTTCGGTGCACAGCTGAGATGTCTTTGACTCACTTCAAATTCTGAGTGCTTCCTATCGCTCTGTGCACTGTCACTGGGCTGCCTTCACCTTCTCAAGCACGTTTTCTTAATGCAATAGTCTTGTAAAAAAATTATCCCCCATGAAACTGGAGAAATGGGTAGTTACAATAACAAATGAAAATCCAAAAGCAAGTCTAAATCTTCATTCCAACTCACCATGACAGTGACCTTTGCTCTGATCTGGAAGACCGTGTTTTTTATCTGTAAATGGTATTTCTTTGAAGGACGAGGGTGCTGTTTAACTGTATAAAGGTTTTCACTTAACAGTACCACTTCTATGCTGGCAGTCATAGCAAATTTTAATCCTTCTGCAAAGCTTTAAATCCTCTCCCTCCTATGTAAATTTCTTCACAATCTAAGCTTTTCTTCCACGGACAGAATTCTTTTTTCTCTGTCTGTGAATCAGAAATAGTATTTCAGGGACCTTGAGAGGTCAGCTAGTCCAATTTCTCCCCCTCCTCAAGCTCAGCTCCTGACAGTGTTTTCAAACTTTAAAATAAAAACACAACATCAAACAATGAAGATACTGCAGTTTTCTTAGGAAATCTGTTTATGAAGCTATCCTTAAAACTGAAGTATTTATTAATGTCCCTTCCAGATCACTGCTATTGCAGTTGACGTCTGTGTGGTGGCAACTCAAACAGGCTCAGCAGGGTGCAGTCCTCCTGGGTCTGCCGAAGGGAAAGCCGCAGCTCCAGGGAAGCGCTGAGCTGGCCTGTTCGGCTCAGTGGAGGGTCCACTCTGAAGCTTAAGTGGATGGTCAGTTCAGCGTCAATGCTGCTAATGACTTCAGTTCTGCCAGTCTGGGCAGGACCATCATGCCAAGGCGCTGAGCTTTGGTGGTTAGGTGCTGGTGAGGAGTGGGGGTATAAAGCAGGCTGCAGTGAAGTTAGTCTTTCTCCCACCTACTAATGTTTTGTGTTAAACTTCAGCTGAGGAGCTGTTTTCATTTTCATCCTTGGGAAATGAATGAAATAATTCTGTGTCAACAAACAAATTGATATATTTATGAAGAGTCTTAAGATTTGGACCAACACTATTTTTTGAGTGTAAACAAATAAACCCACTTTGTTACCATAATGCAAATAACTATTAATTATCATCATAATCAGAGGAAGTGATTTTTATTTTCTCTGAAATCATTTTTCCTTCTCAATTCCAGGCACAGAGCAGTTTCTAATAAATAATTTAGGCTATTTATGTATCCTCTGAGTTTTGATCTCCTCTTCACAGAATCCTCTTCAACATCTTTGGGAAAGTTGTGGGTTTTTTTCTATCATTACACAGAGAACAGGTCAGACAGACTATCATACAAATATTAAGAGAAGTGGAAGGAAAGAGGTTCTTCCTTATTATTTTAATTTCTCACTAAAAACACCTCTCATCTTTGTTTATATTTAATACAATTGTTAAATCTGGGTGGATTAATACTGATTATAGTCTGAACTGTTTAAGGAATCTCGACCCAAAGCAGAACTTTGTCTGTCATTAATTTGAATTACTTCCACTTGTGTCAGCACTATTTAAAAGGGATCAATGAAGGTTTCTGAAGAAAAAGCCTTGTCATCTACTCCCAAATGGACTAAATTAATTAAACTGTTGGAGCCAAATCTATGACATGTTTTATATATTGTTACTTTTTATGGATTTGTTGCCGACATTGATTGGATTGAGAAGATGAGCTTTTCTAATAGGACAAAAAGGAGATTTGTTGTGGGTTTTTTGTTTGGTATGTAATGTATTTGTACAAGTTAATGCCAAGGAGATAAACAGAAGAACTGTCCTAACTAAGCATACCAAGACTTTCACACCCCCAGAATAAAGGTGGGAGATATTTTTTTTTAATTTTATTTAATCCATCAGTTCCCAAAAACACAACCTGTGGAAGCCAATTCGTTCAAGAAGTGTGTTAGTGTGCTGAGAAATCAAATTCCTTTTTGACTGGAGATGTGCTTGCACCCATAGCTTTTCCTCCTATGAAGGACTGTAAGTAACAAAAGTATGGGAGAGAAGGAACTGATAATTCTGTGTCACAGTTAATAGAGAGGAACAATATCTATTAGCTTAAGCTAATCTCTGTTGTAAAGCTTTAAGGAGAGATACACAAAGGCTAAAGTTTGCCCAGTAAGGTTAATCTCCCTAGGCTCGTTTCCATAATAAGTAGAGAGAAGGGTAGACTGGACTGTTGCCTGAAGGAGTTCAACTCAGTCCCATTCCCTGAACCCCCTGCTGAGACCTATTTCACATCTCAACAGTGCAGTTGAACCTCTGGGAGGGGTGGTGTCATAGGCTTCAACTAGCCTTTGAGAATACACCCATGGATTCCCCTTGCGGGACTAAACTATTCTGCAGCTGATCAAGGCTTAGGCATAAAAGGTAAAGCTGGCTTTCCACCCAATATCTTATGTGAATAGCAACCACCTTCCCTGATGACTGGTCCTTTATGAATCTGGGGCACGGCCTCCACATCGCAGCTGCACAGTGGGAAAGGGTGAAATGAAGACCTCGCAAACAGGCTTTGCCCACAGCTTCTCAGGCAGGGTCCTCGTTCCTGCTGCTCTGCCGACAGCGAGCAGGGCGCTGGGTGAGCGGCCTCCTGGTGGCCCTCTCGCTGCCCTTGCAGCACCTGGCTGTCCTCAGGCAATGAGCCAAGCTGGCTGCCCTTGTGCTTTTCCGCCAGCAATTTATCTTCGCTCTTACATAGGTTGCGGAGTGCAAGTGGAGAGAGGGAGCAGAGCTTGGCTGACTGAACAGCAACAAGCATTTCCATTATTCTTGCAAAAGCATTATCTCTTTCTAGGTTATAGGAATAGGCAACCATTTGGCAGGCACCCAGAAACGTATGCCTAAAACCCCTGGTCTGTACAGAACATAGTAGAGTGGGATCTTGACCTGTGACTCAGGCACTTAGGCCATGCAAACAAATAAAGAAAAGTGGAATAATGATTAATAATGGACTATGTAAAAGACTTTGGATCTTATTCTTATTTACAGTAAAGACTGGGCTTAATAAAGATGGCTTGAGTTGCACAAAGACTCTGTAGCATAACTGAAGGGAGGCTCATAGCCTGTAAAATTTTCCCAATGTACTTTCTGAAACTGCTTTTCTACTTCTGAATTTTTTTTCAGGAAAAAAGTATTTGCAGCTCTGGAATGTCTTGCCAAAGATAACGGGAATGAAGAAAAGAAGAAAAATGAAAAAGAATGTGAATGTCCACTTTAATTATTTCTGTATCTTTCGACTAGATAGGTTTGCACAGTTAATTGCAAAAATGATTAAGACAAATGCTATTAGTCACCATTTAAATCCTTTTTAGAATAGAAGAAATGTTGATAATGGGAATAAGCTTATCCCAGGCCAATGCATTTTACCAATAATAGATTTTCTGACTAGAAGGTAAATGAGGGAGCAAAAAACCTGAAGAGCTGTTTGAAAGTTGCGGTCAGAGCAGTTCTCCCAGCAGTCAGATGGAATGGGGTTGAGGTTTCCTGTGTTTTGACCTTCTTGTTTTACAGAGAGTAAGTTGTATCTGGAAGAAGTGTTTAGTTGTTTCCTAATATTGTGTTAATTTTCAGTGATCAAACTGTATTAACAAAGTGATGGCACCAGTGTAGGCATCTAAGTAGAGAGTGAAGGGAAAGATATTAGTTCGCAGTATAGAAAGGACTGAGGAAATATTTTTCCTGATGCAGATTCTGATATTACCCATGACGTGAAGCACTCAGAGCTCATGTTGGTGTTCAGTTAGTTCCCTTTTGTGGCTCAGTGTGCAGTGACAGTCAGCCCAGGTGATTTTACATACACAAAATATCAAGATATTTGGGGGAAAATTATTACTGGTGCTGAAGGTGTGGTTCGTATAATAGCAGGTAGGGAAAGGCACTGCTTCTCTGAAAAACTGTGAGCGGCTGCTCCTCTGGAGTGTGGTTCGAGGTCTTTTAGCTGCAAAATCCTTTCTGGGATAAAGGGAAACTTCCCTTTAGTATCTGGCCTGAGTAAGCAAAGACCAGAGTACAAGCAATAATATCTCTCCAAAGTTTTTTACTACTTCTGTGTCTGTTTCTTTCATCGTTTTCTTTTTCTGCTATGAATGGGTTGATATCTATCCAGAAAATGTCTAATTTTTTTTTCAGTCTTGCCAGCTGTAATTTGGTCATGTTGATTTTCTCTCTAAGGCCAACTGTAAATGGAATTATAGCAAGAAAAAAGACATTTGTAATGTTGTAAATACAGCAGGAACCTGCTTAGGTTTTCAATTTTGGGTTTTTTTTCTGTTTGCTTTCACAGGTTGAAGATTCAGTTGGTGATATTCACTGCTGTAAAAATTGCCTTCAGAGGGCCTATGAGCTGCGCAGGCTTTGTGTTGGCTTCCCACCAACAGGTCCATGTCATTCAAAACACTAAAGGAATCAGTGGATCAGAGATTGATATAAGGTTTCAAAAATTTATTGGGTGCTTTTATGGCTGATATGGAATAATATGTAGATTTTATTTTCCCTTCTTTTGGCCTTCATATACTGTGACTAGGGTTTTTTTTAATTAATGTTTATGGCTTTTGGCATTCTCAAAGTAGATCAATAGCATCATGTGGCTTTTAACATTATTTCTGGGAAAGCTGCTGACACTTTCAGGACATTCTGAGGGAGGAGTTTGTGTGTGACCAGGTTGTTTGTCCATTGAGTGTGAAGACAGAGGGATGAAAAACAAGCCAAACTTGACATTTTTGGAGACTGTTGTGTTGTTTGTCTCATAGAGAAAATGAGGTTGACATTTTAAAGCATGCAATGAATGGTATGCAAGTAATGCTGAGCCACTGATTTACTGTGCAATCAGCCAAAGTGATCTGTTTGATTTCACAAACAGCGATTTCTGGAGATGTGGGCAAGGCACAATAAAATGTTCTCACAAGCTAATAGGCTTGTGCGGATGGATTAAAAATACCAGGAAATATTTTGTAGTGTTGTTAACTATCTTTCTTCCTTGGTCCTAGGCTGCCAACTTAGGAAGAGCATGAACAAGTGTGAGGAAAGTTTCTTTATATATTCCTGCCTGTGCACCTAATGCCCTTCCCTAGGAAGGAGGGTGGAAGGCAGCTAATGCTGCTGAAACAGCCAGTGCAGTGCCAGCCTGAGCCGGGGGCTTGTTCACGATTGAATGCATCTCCTTTATTCTGTAAGAATATGGATTTAAACAACTTACAACACCCAGTGCTGAAGAAATAACATCCAGTAGTGATTAATCTAGATTAATGCCCTCCCCCACAATGGAAGCTTCTTAGGGCAAATTTTGGCTTTACTGTATCAGAGAAGAAGGAATAAGGAAACAGAGAATGTTTTTTACTGTTTTCCCTCTTGTGTACAACTGCACTCATAAGAGTTTGCCATAGGTTTGCCACGAAAGTTACTTTTCCTGGGCAGTTGTGATGTTTTCATTTCTGCTCCTTTTTCATTTTTCTCCTCTTTGTCCTGGCATGGTCTTTATCCTGAATGGAAGAAAGAGAAAGAAGTAGAAACTTCACCATCCTTGTTAGTTAGAGTACACCTCTGTCACAGCACTTTCCCTTAATCTCTGGAAAACAAGACATTTCCACTGGCAAATCCACTGTTGGTGCTGTTTCTAGGCTTGTGACTGTGTGGCTTTGTGAGCCCTTACTTCCAAAAGTGAATTTCCTTGAAGGTTCTGTGGGAGCTGCTGTGGTTCAGTGATCCAGCTGCATCCTTTCACCCCTTGCTACTACAGCCTGAATTCACGACTTCGAAAAGCCCTGAGTTTTGCTCCAAACCATGCAACTGTAGCAGCGTAACTCTTCATTATCACTCTGAGAGTTGCTGACACATCTGAGATTTTAAATCTGTGTTAAAATACTTCCACTTTGGATTGTTTTTTATATATTAAAATGTGGGGTGTTAGGAAACATTACCATCAGCTTCTTACCTCCAACCAGAGCCTTGTTTGAGAGTAAGAAGTGTGAATGGGTTTGGATTCCAAACACACGCCTGCCTGCACGCCTGGGGAATCTTAATTAAGGAGCATGCCACCAGCCCCTATACATTTATTTTTCTTAAATATATTCCAGAAAAATCTAGTAGGCTCATAAAGATTACCATGCCATTAAATCATAATAGTAGAACAGAGTTTTTACTGAACCAGAAAACAAGCAAATGAATAGAGGCAGAGAGATGACAGCCTGCTGTGAAACCAATGGTTACAAATTGGTTTCCACTAGTCACAGTTGCCTTTAACTGCTTTAGATCCTCAGCAGCTTTTCATTAGGAATCTCCATGTGCCCTTTTAAAGAAGAAAGCGCATGACCCCTTTATTTTTGGAAATGCAGGTACAATGTGCATAATACCAACTTCAGATTGGTAAATTGATAGATTGTTATTTAAAGTCTTTTAGGGGGCCCGTTTCTCTACAGGGATAGGTGGGTTTCTAACCACATATGAATAAACCACGCAGTACAGTCATTTTTATGGTATTTATGCAACTTGTGATTAGGGCTGATGGAATAGCATTTTAATTATTTTATAAACTTTTGTTTGTTTTGGGTTTGTTCCCACTTTTGTTTTTGTCAGATAAGAACATCCACAGGAAATACCTATTTTAATAAAATTTATTTTTTACTGAAGGTGTTAGGGTCTCAACCATTTTTATGTCTTGGGTTGTCAATATACTCAATACTCAGGTTGGAGTTTTCCTATGTTTTGGTATACAAACTCACATGTTTTTGAAGTTTTCTTGTCATGGTGATTTATTTTCAAAATTAGCTTTTTTGTTTTTGTCCTTTTCTGTAGAACAAAAATTACTTCCTGATGAACCCAAGAACTTGCTCTTTCATTACACATCAAATACCATATTTAAAGGTATTTCCCATAAAAGCCATCACTGAGGCTCAGTGCTGCATAAGATTTGGATCTAGTCCAAGTATTGTTCATTGCTATTCAAAGAAGTGGTAATGAGAAGAATTTTCAGTGCAGACAGCATTGCCACAAAAAGCAAGTAATCTTGCATTTCTGGAAATGGCTGTTACTCAGAGACTTTCCCAAAAGTTTGAGGTTAATTTTTGGTTAAACAGCCACAGACTTAGTAGCTTACCTAAATAAGTTGATCCTGATGATGCAGAAATTGGACAGTAATACTCAGAAGAGAATCTTTCATCCTTAGCAGGATTTATGGTATGGAAATTGCTGAACACTTCATAGTGTGCTAGTTTGTGACCTGAGGTTCAGACGTACAAAGGAATTACAGAGATATATGATAATACAGGACAATAGTTTAATTTCTGAGGTTGTCTGAGAAGCTATAAAGTTAATATCTCATCTCTTCTTCCACCACCTACTAACCCACAAGATCAAAGTGGGTCATGCAGTCCTAGAAATAAGGAATTGCCTAATAGTTATGGACATCATTCCCCAAATTATCTCTACGGGGAGAATAAGGCTTGAAGAGATAACGACATATGTGATAGATCAGACACAGTTATAGCTCCTAGTCTGGGCAATTAGGCAAGACCTGAGCTAAGCACCGAGCTCCCAGCACTTTCAGCTACAGGGGTGACCTACTTTCTGTGGATTGATTCAGCTCCTGGAATTCAGTATTCTGTATGAACAGAATTCATATAGAATTTGAAATATTTTGGCCCAGGAGTCCAGCTTACATATGTGTATCTAGGTAGATGTACTAAAGGAAGCAGCAGTTTGAGTCTGACCATGTATCTTAATCTGAGCGCCTGGTGTTCTGAAACTGTGTTTTAGTTAATAAGTAATGCTTTGTGTGAAGTTTCACTCACATTGATTTCAAGATGTTTTGGATGCCAGCCATATCAGACAGCCCTGTACAGAAAGGAAACTCAATTCAGGGGAAATTCTAGAGCACAGGGATCTAGGGAGTCTAACCACCTTGAGAGCTTGTGCAAAAGCACAAATAAATTGATCTTTGTTTGGGTGCATTTTTTGCCTGGACTCACCACTGTTGTATTTTGAACGAACATCATCAGCAATTTGCTGCAGCTGCTGTAGTTTGACAGAA
Source organism: Ibycter americanus (assembly GCA_035590275.1). Taxonomy (NCBI): domain Eukaryota; kingdom Metazoa; phylum Chordata; class Aves; order Falconiformes; family Falconidae; genus Ibycter; species Ibycter americanus. The sequence goes on along the minus strand of JAVJGI010000050.1, from coordinate 63,380,577 downwards.
ACCCAGGACTGTCATCGAGATTTTACAGTAGAGCTGCTCTAGAGATCTTAATGCTTTCCTGTATTAAGGTCCTTGTTATCTCTGTTAACTTTTATTTACCCCACATGTCATAATGCCCTCCACTAGGCTAACAGCGCGAAGGACATTCGGAGCCCACAATGCTCTTTTGTAGACTTGTCTGGTAGGAACGTCAGGGCAAATCTTCAAAAAGCAATGTTCAAAAGAGAGGCTGTTAAAGAAGCCTGAGAAATGCAAATCCTATTTAAATAAGGAAATGATGTTCTTCAGTGATCTCAATAAGACCAGCTTGAGCAAGCCAGGAATGCAAACGAAATCAAAAGACGTACAGTCTGGCTTGATTGGCAATAATACTGTATGTGTCGTGGAGAAACTGTAAATGATAATGAACCAGAATGCATCAAAGTTTTGATGTGAAAGGGACCAGCAGGGTGTGATTTGGTTGAGGATACCATTGGTTCTGGGCCACTGAGGTTATTTAGGAAATGACCCATCCTGCCAGAAAGGTTTGTGAGTACGAGCAAAGCAAAGTCAGAAGGGGGAAAAAAAAAATCCCTGACATTTATGCTTATAGAGCTATTGTATAAACTGAACTCGTTATACTATCACGCAGGGGTTTTTTTTGTTGTTGTTTTTGTTGGGGGTTTTTTTAGTTGGGTTTGGTTTTGTTTTTTTTTTTTTAATGTCTGTCTCTCTCATTCAGAATAGGCCTTTCAGGGCTGCTGCTGTATTTATCCAGGCTATGGGGCCAGATGCATGAATTCCAGCTCCCTCATCAAGAGTGTATAAAACACTGAATGAAAATGGGAGGAACCAATCAAATAGTGTGGGCAGAGCTGGAATTCATCCTAATTTGCTACATACCCTCGCTAATTGATGAAGAAAGAAAGGCAGAGGATCAATTGGTACAAGAGGATCCAAGTGAGATGGCTGAATATCTTTGAGGCAGTCTCTGCATTAATAATACAAACACCAACAATTACAATTCTTATTGTTTATTATCTTTCATTGCTTATCTATTATAGTTGTACCCATTTCTGAATCAAAGATGTCATTGTGCTAGGCAGTATACCAGTATGTATCAAAGAAGCAGTTCTTATGCAGACATTATGATTTCCTGAAACATACACTATATGTAACATTTGAGCGAAATAGCTACCAATGGTTTTGATATACAAGGGCTAAAGGCTTGTTTCACTCGCAATAAAAATGTTATTACATCCTATTACATGAGCAAAATCATCTGTATAGAGTAATTGAAAAAGACAGCATGTTAAGTCATATTTCACTGCTCATTTTGTAGCCATTTGTGATGGATTGCACTCCTTAAAGGAGTGTACCAGTCTAGTTTTGGGAGGGTAAAATTGTTTCAGAAAAACAATCTTGGTAATTATCTTTTCATAATATTTTGGTAGCGTGGTGGGTTGACCTTGGCTGGGTGCCAGGTGCCCACCAAACCGCTCTATCATGCCCCTCCTTGGCAGACTGGGGGGTGGGTGGGGTGGGGGGAAATAAGATGAAAAAAAAAGCTTGTGCTTTTTTCAAAGACAAAGACAGTTTAATGAAGCAATAGCAAAGTTCATGCATATGGAAGCAAAGGAAAACAAAAGATGTTATTCTTTACTTCCCCTCAGCAGGCGATGCCCAGCCATTTCCCGGGAAGCAGGGCTTCAGTGTGTGTAAAGGTTGCTCTGGAAGACAAATGTCATAAATGACAAATGCCTCCCTCTTCCTCCTCCTTTCCCCTATGATATAGTAAGGAATATCCCTTTGGTCACTTTGGGTCATCTGTTCTGGCTGTGTCCCCTCCCGGGGTCTTGCCCACCCCCAGCCTACTGGTGACAAGGGGGAAGGTTGGAGGTACAGCCTTGATGCTGCGTGAGTGCTGCTTGGCAGTAGCCAAAAACCCCGGTGTGTTATCACCACCTTGCTAGATACCAGTACAAGCACAGCACTATGAGGGCTGCTATGGGGCTCAGCCAGACCCAATAAAGGTAGATACGATTAAAATAAAGCCTGCACACTGTTTCAGAATCGCTGTTGTACAAACACTTTAGCAGTAAAGGTGAAAGCTACTAAATATATTTGTTTCTTTTGCCTAATTGAGAAAAATGCAGAAGAAATGTAAAAGATAATGAGATGCATTAGAATGTCAAAGCCTCTGTCTGTATAGTTAAATAATAAGTGAAATATGGTATCATTAATGACTATTTTACATTCTAATAGGGTTTTAAACTAAAAAAAATAATGGGATCAAAGTCCTGGAAGTCTGTCACTTTTTATCAGTTGAGGATCTGTTCCATGTTCATTGGCTTGATGGTGTACTCTGGACTGGAAGAATGTAGAAACATTGCGCACACTAATTTTAAAGTATTTGGTAATAAATACACTACTTTTCAACATGGCGTAACACAGTTACGCTTATTGTGGAGGCATTCTGATTACTATAAGTATCATTAAAAAGATGTGTATCGATTTATTCTAGCAATAAATCCTAGATTTACTTAGATCTTCACGAGATCAATTGTGCAGCTTTCCAAGAGGAATGAGTATTAAAGAGTTGATATCTCATAGAGTGCCTGCAAAGATTAGAATAGCTTACCAGTGTACATCAAAGATTTATCTACCTTAAGCTCCTACAAGGGAAGAAGTTATTTTTTTCACACTTGCACACGCTGTGCATGCATAAGCAAGTAATGTTAAGCTGAGATGAAGGGGAGGTGAGGTATATCAGATGCCAGCAAAGACAATATGCAGATGAGAAAAAGCTATTTTGTAGCATCTAGATGCCATTTTCACAGTTAACAAATGTAGGCGGAAATATTTCTGTCTTAATGCAGGAATATTTATTTGACTATTCTTCATCTGTCTGCCCTCCTTAATCACCTTAAATGTAAAAATGATTATACGATTAGGTGACATCCTCCTTCAGATGGAGAAAGAATATATTTTCTATAAATTGGTTTTATTTGTCATTTATTGCATTGTGCAGGGATTTAAATTAAATTCAGAGTTAACAAAGTATATTTGAAGTTTTACCAAACATAACCATCTGTAAGGGTATTTAATATAAAATTGGTGACAGATTAGTTCATGGATCACTGCTAAGCTTGAGCAAACGGGAGACTTTCTCGCTTTGCGAATGGAATGATGCTTGTAATAAGAGAAATACACTGCAGAGAAATAAGATAAATGACAGCAGAGTTGGACCCTTCTGCATTTTAATAGTTATTGCTTTATCCTGAAGGCTTTCCCCAACCCTGTTATAAATGGGAAGATTCCAGCTGAGTCCACTGAGACAGGGCTGAGTCCCACAGAGGGTTCACTGCCTGGACACTTCCAGAGCTGAGTTCATCATCTGAGGAGGTACGTTTCAATGAAGGCACCTGAATTACTCTCTCCTATGGAGACCTTTTTTGTGCTTAGCCCTGAGTCAAAGGTTTTCAAGAGCAGTCATTTTTCACACTCAGGTTTGATACGACGTACTGGCAGTGCCATTCTCGTTATGCTGGGAGACAACAGAAACTGCGGTTGTAGGTGTGCCTATGCAGCTATCAGAAAAATCAAGCATAAATGAGCGCTTGACTGGTTTTCCCTCAGTTTCTCTGCATCAATTCTTTACTAATCTCCTTTGAAAAACATGTTGAGATCTATGGTGTAAATCATGCATACAAAATGATTTTATTTACTGGATTTACCATGAACTGTTTCATGGTTCATGTATTCAAATGCTGGGTTATGCTTTGGGCAGACAGTGTTTCCATAATATAAAAACTCAGAAATATACTAAAGCCCACTGCTGCATGTCTTATGGAAAAATTTTACTGTTGATAGCTGTGTAGCAGCGGGCAACAGCTACTGCTACAGTCTATTTTCAGATTTACAGCACTGTTGTTAGTCATTAGGTTAATGGAAGTCATGGTGTAGTGTCAGCCTGTGATTTGACACAGGACCTGACAAAGAAGATTCTTAGATAAAGGCAGCATCAAAAAGCAGGGTGAGAGTGGAGGAGGAAGGACTACATTGTTTCTCTGCATTTAAGAATTAGGTTTTCATTTCAGGAAAAAGCCAATATTAAAAAAGCAACCAAGTACAGCGGAAGACATAACCAGTTTCTCTAATATTAGAACAGCTTAATCAGAAAAAAATTATTCTTAATACATTGTTTTTTAAAAAATGGAAGCAAATTTGAACTAATACTGCTGTAACTCAACTACAATTCACTAACTTTTGGGGAAAGAAAAATATTCATTTCCAGTTTTAAGATAATTTATTGCAACTAAGGTAATGAAAGTCTCTATAAGCAGGAGTGTCGTCCTCATGAACTGTCCTTAATTCTCAAAACTCAGCAATATTCTATATTCAGACAAGGATTCAAACAGTGATTTTATTCTGTTTAATGTTAACAACTTTGTGTCGGTATTAGAATACTGTTTGTTAGCAATAGCATGTATTGTGATGTGCTTTTGCACATCATACTGATTTCTTAGGATAGCTGGAAACAAATCAGGTTCTGGAAGAGATATTTGATCTCCACCTACTAGAGATGAAGGTTAGGTATTGACCTTAGACAAACACCTGACTTTTATATGGCTGAACTCACGTCATGACTCTCAGGGTAAGCGTATTTCTCAAGGCTGTGGAAGAAGGCAGTCTTTGGATACGGTGTGCTCTTGTACAAAAATTCAGAATAAGGTCTGCACACATCATAAAACTTATTTTGATGTTTTAATATACAGAGGTACATCAAAACCTTGGAACCTGTCAGACTGCCCAGTGGCAAATTTCACCTATAGAATAAAAATCTGATTTAATTTAAGTCAATGAACATTTTTGGCATTTCCCTTAACGCAAACACTAAATGACAGAAGGCACTGACAGCTATTGATTGTTAATGACAGCAACGGATTGCAGTATCACTATATAGCAAACTGTCACTCACTAGGTAAGCCCAGGCAACTGACAGTGTGCATGATTTTAGCCCATCCTGACTGTGCTGAAGTAAAACACATTAGACTGAACTCCCTAAACCATAGTAGCCCATTAAGCTACAGTAATATGCTCTATGATGCTTCTGTTTCCATACCAAGGAAATAAGTTGAGTTAGTGTCTTTGACTAAAAATATTTTATTTGATTCAGATACTTTGCTTTACCCCAACATTTACCTTTAAAGGCAAATCTCTTATTTACTGATCTTGGTCATCATTTTAGCTGTTTCATTTAGTGAAAGAAGACTGAATCCTAAAATCTGGATCAAACTGAACATCTGACTCAATATTATGCAGAGTAGTATGAAGTTTACTGCTAATATAACATTTTGCTTATGAAGCTTGATTTCTGTTTTCTTCTGAAACATCAAGATTTACATTACATTTTAAGGGGGTAGAAAAAGTGTTTCCTTAAATGATATCTTCATTGAAATTTGTAGAGAGAAGAAAAACAAAATCATGTTTCTTCAAAAAAAAAAATCTTAATAGAAGTTATAGAGTGGGGACAGCTTATGGTTACCTGCCATTTCTAAGGTATAAGATCTACTTCACATGCATTGACTCTTCTTTGAAGTTAAGCAGATAGTTTTTAATAGGAGCACAGTTAGCTTATGGTTTTGCTGGTGGATTTTCCATTAGCAGTTTATGAGTGTCTCAGACATATTTATCTTAATTTATTGTTAAGTATTTCTAGCAAATAATTTCTTACATGTATGTGGGCCATGGGTAGCTTTTTGACAACATTCAGTAGTAGAAATAAAAAAGGAGAGTTATGCTGTATTGTTTTTCTTGTTGACCAATGGGTTACAAGGTGTTGTCACTGGTCTTTGGATGAGTAAGTGTAACTGTTGGAAGCATATTGTAGATGGTAACATTTATGAGTTGAAAACTAGCAGTTGTGATCTGATATTTACTTAAAAGTTATCAATTTACCTTTCCTTCCAGGAAAAACTGCATGCTAAAATATTTGTAGAGCACAAACATAATGAAAAAACTCCAACGCAGAAGAAATACACTGATTATTTTAATCCCTCCTGACAATGTAAGAACAGACTATAAAGTAAGATATATCACATCCTCCCCCAAAATAAAAAAAAAAAAAAGAAAAAAAGCATTTTCTTCATCTGAATATTAAAAAACTTCAGCTATGCTGTGAGTTTTTCAAAGACACTATACCAACCAAACCTTAAAAGTTTCTTGTGTCACAGACAGTATCACAGGAGAAAGTAACTGGAACACTGCACTCAAGCATCTTACATGGTCTTTGTTATACAGTCTGTGTCCAAGACCATCCAGCCTCAAAATCACAGCAATTAATGACACTTGCTTATTCCTGTGAATTCCTGCTGATAATTGTGGCACTCTCAAAAATAAATAATACCATTCAGCAGGATTTTAATTGAACTGGCTGCAACACAGAGCTCGAAGAAATTCTCAAGGGAAGCAGGATACACAGCTCTAAGTGAAAACAAGCAGAAGAGGCCAGAAGCTCTTGTACCATCTCTGCACAGCCATAACAAAAACCTGTATAACAATACAACTGATCTTTCATAGAGAAACCTACTGTCCCACTACCTTTTTAGCAGCTTGTGCCTTCTTTCACTTCGCAAACCTTCTCTCTCCCTGCCTCATCTCCTTCCATTCATTCACCACCCCTCATGCCTCTCACTTGGCTTTCACCTTTCAGATTCACAGCAGCATTTGCAGGTGTGCCCTTCACATATCAGATTGTATTCATTATGGGAAGCAACCTTCCAGCATTCTCCTGAGTGCAACTGCAGAAATGCAGGAATTCATTACAAAACAAAAGAAAAAAGTGTGAAAAGAAAGTAATGTCCTTTCTTCCTGCCTTGTCTCTCTTTTTCTCTCTCTCCATTTTTTAACTAGCAATTGGATTGTAGAAGTATTTGCAATAAAATATCTTCAAGGAATAAAAATACAGACTCTATTAATAATGTTTCATTTAGTCTAACCTGACCTTTTTGAAAGAGGTTTATGCTACACAGGACATGAAAACAGATCCTATTCAAATCAGGACAAAAAAAAAACCCCAGCCCACCACATTAAAAATTCACTTTACAACTATCACTAAGCCAGATGGTTTAGTCTTGATATCTTGGCACCTTTCTGCTCATTTATATTCCTCACTCCCCTACTCAAAACCCAATGTAATTGCTAGTATCTTGTCTCTTATCGGGGGAGAAGGTTCATTTGTAACGTACTCACACAAGAGAGGAACAAGCAGAATATTAGAGCATGAGCCTGGATGTCTGCATTGGAATCATAGGCGTACAGCAATGTTTTGACTATGTGGGTTTCATAGAGTACATTTGAAGCAGTTCAGCAGGAGAATACTAATTGTCATAAATAACATCAAGCATTAGGATTTCCGTGTTAAAAAAGTTACCATGTGCAGCGAGGAGATCATCTGATATACTGAGTGGCCTGAACTAACCTGTGTACTGATCTAAAATGGAATAAGAACCAGGTGGAAAAGTTTATGTGCTGCTGCCATGTTGTTGTCATAACTGTAGATCTGAATTTTGGTTTGCTCAGGGAAGGTGTACAAGATGCATAATTACTCATTACTCATTCACCTCCGGAGCATTTGAAGTTTCTGCGCTCAGCTGTCCGTGCCCTGCTAACCACTCCTGTCCCACACCAGACTGGATGGAACATCTTTTTTGAATACATATCCCTTAAATTCAAAAAAAAAGCAGACAGCTGAGCTTAGACCTTCACGTATTTTATCCACAGATGAGATGAACAAGTGTGAGAGACAGTCCACATACAGATTTGCACAGCTCTATTTAAAATAATACAGATGCCTACATGGGCATTCTTTCCATCAAAAGTGCCTTCTTCTTCTTCTTCTTCTTCAGTTTAAATGTAGCTGCAATCAAGTGGTACTTGGGCAGATGAGAATATGAGCTTGCTGCATGATCTCTTGCACAAGTTTGCCTAAATATGTTGATATCTCGAATTAAACCTGTACAACTGTGAACATAGACAAGCCTCAAAACTGATGTTAAAGCCAAGTAAGCTGAAATGTTGAAATGTTCTAGTATCCAGATTAAAATTAGTTATATCATTTACACCTGTCAATTTAAGGAAACAAATTAAACTGATATAATTTGAGCTTAAATCAGAATGAGAGTTTCCACACATGGTTTTACAGTGAATTAATTAAAGGTCTGTCTGCATGGGAAATTTGACCAGAATAGCTTTCTCGTAAGAATGTGTCTCTTTGTAGATACTCCTGTTCCAGAAATGCCCATTTGGTTTTGTTTGTGGTGTTGGGTTTTTGTGTTTTTTTCTTCTTCAGTTTAATGCACTCTTAAATAAGGAGACCTGTGCTTCAAGTTATTTATAGATATCTTCTTTCAGAAGAAAAGATTCCCAAGTAGACAAACCCCTTAATGCATTTAAAACCACACTGTCACTTAACTCAGGGTGTAAGCCAAGGCCTGGGGTTTTTTTTGCTTCCATATCTGTCTTCCATATCCAGACTTTGAACATGGAAAAATATTTCCATTGTGATTCAAAAATCCTTTGACAGAGAGGAAAGCATAATTTATCATGCTGTGCTGGCTGATTTACTGTACATGTAAGCTCTACTTATCACTTTGAATAACACTGATGGATTTAATGCCAGACCACATGAATGAGCTAGTATTTTTCTCTTTCCAGTTCAGTTGTGCAATACTGTCATGTGACAAGTGTGCTGAACTTGTAAGGCAAACTGTAGGGCATCACAAGGTCTAGGAAAATCTAGCCAAAAACTTAGAGTCACTCCTTTGGGAAGAAAATTCTTGTAGTAAATTCCACATATACTTTTGGAAGCTTTTTAGATACAAGTAGTCACAAAGAATTTGTAGTTGAATGTGAGGATTTTTGAACAGCTGAGGCTTGTTGCAAACCAACTGTGATAGAATGTCAAATTAAATATGATAGTCAAAAATGATAGGCTGATATCAAGAACCACCTCCTCAAAGGATAAATTCCTGCAGTCATGGTAAGATATTGAACATATACCCATAGAATCACATAGTTTTTACCAGATGAGCTTAAGAGTGAGTCAGAGTAAAGTTTTACCAAGTTCTGTTTCTGGCAGCTGGTCATAGGGGATGCCTACAGAAGAATGTAGGAACGAGGCAAACATATGGTTTTCCAAGAGTATATCTTGGGGATATGTTAGTATTCCTCTAACATCCAGCAGTTTGCTGCTTAGGGGCTTTCTGAACCAGAAATGATTTCTTACTACTAAATTGTCTTCACTGGATTTTTGTTACACAGATGTGTCTGAACCTATGTTAACCTTCAGCATTTGTAACCTGCGGGAAGGAGTGCCACATTCGTAACCTTTGCATGATGAACCAGTGTCTGTGTTTTGAACATGCCACACGCTCGTTGACCTGATCCCTCCCAGTGCTTGTCTTAGAAAAGTCAGATTCCAGACCTCTGTCCTAATCCCCCATGGTCACCGCACACAGGCAGCCAAAATCGGCATATTGGTTTGGATCTAGTCAATTTAGGGTAAATCTGAAAATAATATCATAGCTATCAATTTATCTTCCTAACTTCATGAGAGAGACCTAAAAGAAACTCACTTAGCTGTATAAATACCTCATTCACTTAAGTGTTCTGGCAAAAACATTCTCTAGTAAGTTAAAGCTTTACTTCTATGCCTGAAGTACAGGCACTTTGGCTTGGCTAACTTTGTAAATGCTTGTCTAGCAGCGGCTACCATCTTTTCTTAGGTCAGGAAAGAAACAAGACTTCTCTCATCTCCCTGCCCTCAACAACACAATATACAAAGACACATCGCTGCATTTTGGGGGGGGTGGGGGGGTGGAGGAGGGGGGAAGTCCCAATCGAGAGGTGGTAGAAAGCTCTAGCATGGAAGTATTCTGAGATACAGGTCTCTTCATGGTCCAGTTACCGTCTGGGTTCCATACTGCCTAATGGAAAGTAGTAAATTATGTTATAGTTGTTTTCTGGACTGTGTTGCCCTGTTCCTTTTGTGCCTTGACTGAGACATGGACTGTGAACTTTTCCATGGGACATTTTGTCTGAGATAGCAGGGACAAGACTAGTCAGCATCTCTCTTTGATCTGTTTGAGCAAGGAAAGGAGCAAGTTTGGAATGGCCAATGTAGACACATGCGGTCTCAGATTGCTCACTGGTCTGAACATGCCATTTCAGTCACTGGGGTTGTTTTTTTATGGTTTTTACGTTAGTTTCCAGCCAGATCACTGAGGTCATCTGCCTTATCCTGCAGCCAAATGATCAGTATTGATGACAAAAAAGAAGGAGGGAAAATTAGAGAGGACAAAATGGGGGCAGAGGGAAGGACCCTGATGAATCCTCTCCTGCCTGGGACACAGAAGTCCTACAGTAATTTTAGAATGTGTTTTGAAAGCACACCCTAAAACTTTAGTCATCACATTGTGTGAACCTCTGTGCAATTAGGGATATATTTTAGCAAGCATCTGGCCTTGGGTTAGATGGTTGGTTAGACTTTAAGAGCCAGGGAAGCCACTATACTCCAGGAAATATCAGTCCAGTTGTTCGCATTCCATGTTAAAAAAACGTCTTTTTGTCTAGCCCTGTCTTTTCTGACTTCAGCTTCCAAAAATGAAATCTCATTACAACTTTTTCTATTAGACTGAGAACCAGCTACAGCCCGATATCCTTTGATTTGTAGTTGTATCAATAATCAACTTAGCAGCTCTTGGATAAATGATTGGCAAATGCCTTACACTCCTCAGTCTTTCATTATACAATCAACTTTCCAGAACTAGTAGCATCTTTGTAGTTCCTTTCTGAACCACCTAATTTTACATCATTTTTTCTGCAGCATGGACACAAGGCCCAGCCGCTGCATTGCAATATCTTCATGTGGGGATATCAATGTCACATGCCTATTTGATATTCTGTCTTTATGCATGCACCAAAGCTGTTTTGCCCTGTTAGCTACAGCATCACACAGAGAGCTAATGTTAAGCTGCTTTGCTACCACAACAGTTTTGAGTATTTCAGCATCTCAAGTACTGCCTGCCTGTTTGCATTCATGACCTACCTATTTCTTTCCTGAAGGTGTATCTTTTCATGTGTTTTAAATGAAAACTGCTCAAGGAATTACCAAATTTGTTCATACAAACTAATCATCCTCATTATTTACTATACCACCCATTCCTGTCATCTGTAAATTTTACTAGCTATGACTATACTCTCTCAAGACTACAGATAAGGATGTTATATAGCATTTGGTCAAGAACAGATTGCACTGGAACTAGCTCGATAGTATCATGATTCATTGTTACATCTTTTGAGACCTGTCAATTAAGTAAGATTTAATTAGAGAAAGTTTTTAATTGGAGCTGGATGGCAAATGATTTTCCCATATTGCAAAATCTTCAGGATTTCATAGTTTTTTCTCCTTTGCTGAAATAGACCAAGATGCTGAAACCTCAAATTCAGGGGTGGGGGGGGGAACAAAAACAAAAACAAAAACAAAACAAAACAAAAAAAAAGAAGATGAAAACTGGCTGAATAAAAGTCTTCTAGTTTCAAAGCTTGGATAGTTTTTGCACATACATTTTTATTGTAAAACTATTTCCTCTACATTTCTGAACAACTAAAATGCCTGCAAACCAGAATTTTCCACTGAAATATGGTGAAATACATGAAAAAGCAGAGATAACATCAAAGCTTAAAAATAACTAATCAAAAGCATCTCTCCCCCACACAAAGACTGTAGTTTTGGCAAGCTGTCACTTGCCAAACTGAGTTCGTTTTAATCCATTTAAGAGAACTTCACTGATTTTTGTATAGTGATATTTTTGTTATAAGAATGTCACACAGGACTACATCAACTGTCTGAGAGACATCAGGGAGAGAGATGTTCAGTGAACTGATCAGATACCTAATGTGTCATTTATAACCTGCAGCTCAGGACAGGAGTCCACTAGAATTCAACCTAATTCCAAATCCTCCAAGATGCCCTGAAATGCACCCCTTGCCCAACCCATGGTATTTGGTGTGCAAACAGCAAGCAATCTTTTGCCCAAATTGGCAAAAAAACCCAACCTGATGGTTTCTGTTCAGACAGTAACTAACTTGCTTGGACTGCACTGAACTCATACCAAAATAGCGGTGCCTTATGGACAGCTTCTTGGATAGAGTCTAAACAGCTTCTCTTGTCATGAAGATAGTCAGGAGACAGACAGAAATCTCATTCCTTCAGCATCTGTTCAGGCATTACTATAGTTTGTTTATATTAGTACTTTTATAGTACTAAATAACGAGTGGCAGGGAGTAAGTGCGATTCTTGGACCTCTCATCATCCATCTGTACTGCTTATTTTTTAGCTCACTCCTCATCGGTTTTGGACCTCTGCAGTTAGCTTTCTCCCATACCCAGGCACAGCACTGGCGATAATTCGCTCGAGAGCATGCTCACCAAAGGATGAGACAGGCTCCATCTCTGTGGCTCACTGTCACGCATGGTCCTCCAGTACTATCCCAACTGTCTTTGAGCATGAAACAGCCTCAGATGTCCTTTGCCATGGCCTGAAGTATATATCATGCCTCACAGAGGAACTGCAGCCAAATGATGCTCTTTTTCTCCCTTGCTTTCCCTGTTGTCAGGAGACTGAGAAGGCTCCTCCAGGGCAAGAGGAATTCCTGTCCTGACTCACCCTGATACAGCTGCTTAACTCCTTGAAAGGCAGAATTATGGTGTTTGCCCTCAGAAAGCTACTGGAGATCACTGTTTTTCCATGTCTGCCTTCGAGTTTCAGACGTCTACTTTTCAACAGAATTTTCTTTAACATTCCCAAACTCGATGTGTGGAGTTTAGGATTCTTACTGGTAAGAATTGAGCTCTTTCCCATACAGGTTATAGATCTACCTGTGCCTTGAAAATTTGATGTACAGAGGTAAGGTCCTAACTTTCAGCCATTTCCACCCCAAACTGCACTCCTAAATCTTGTTTTGAATTACAGCCCAGCTATTATACTAACACTTCTCTTTGACAACCATACTTGTAATACCCCAATATCTAGTTTGTCTGACAAGGCCTATTTTCAACTGAAAACACCCACCCAGTTTTATTTACGTTGATTGTGATACTACTCTGTAAATCTTTTTGTATCCCATATCAATTTTCTTGTCATTATGCCCAAGATTAGTGCTGGGATTAGAATCTTAATGTTACTTAGTAACTTTTTTCAAAACTAGTTTAACATTTCTGTGTAGACAAGGCCTAGAACAAATAATATCAGTGTAAGCCGGTTGTAGCTAGATATAAAAATTAATTCCAGAAACATTCACAGCTTTGCATAAATCAAAACATCTCTCATTCTTTCCTTGCATTTCTTTGTGAAAAACACTCTCTGTCCATGAGAAAACTAATTCTTGCATGCATTATTTCAAACAGATCCACAAAGCGGGAGGGAATGGCTCTGGCCCAAGTGTGAGGAAAAGAGGGTATGCTGGTATGTGCTGGGGACACCCTGGATGCATTTCAAATGCAACTTAACCCATAGGTTTGAGGTATTGTGGGCAGCACAAGAGAAAACTTCACAGCCTTGGTTTGAAACTTAAAATTCAATGACAAAATTTGCTGCTTTAGAGTCAATGGCATTATACCAGGAATTAATTAGTTTAGTAAAACTGAAAGAAACCCCCTCCCACCTCCCAGATACTATCTAGTTACTGTGTTGTGGCAGGACACAGGTGTGTCTTGTAGCCATGAATGTATTTACCCTCACAACATGCCTATGAGGTAGGGACATATTAATACCCTCATTCCACAGATGATTAAATAAAGCATGGGGAGACCTATTTCATATCCCTTAATAGACTTCCTGGCTAGTAATCTATAATATGTCTACTGTAAATACTATATACTTTATGCCTTTATGCCTTCATGCAATTTTATGGCTCTTACTTCAAATAATCAAGACGGGCTCCGGCAGGAAGCTTTCATCATCAGGAAATCGGGATACCTCCCGACTGCGACCATGCAAGTGAACCAGCAATATGTTGAGCTGTATTACGGCCAGTAGTAGAGAGTCAAAGTTTCTGTCTATTGCAACTTTCTAGGAATTATTTATTCGCCATCTCAAAGGATGGAAACAAGGAAAGTCCTGGTTCTCCTAGCAAAAATCTGGCCATAAAGGAAATTTTCAGTGTTTTTGAAAGGGATGGATAATTTCCAGCATTCTTGATCTTTCCCAGTTAAACTGGGACTTCTGGTTACCCTACCATAGTTAAAGAGCTAAACCTCAAAACGTGCCCTCAGAAACATAATATGCTCAAGCAGGGTGAGAAAGCTTAAGCATGGACAAAGTCTAGCTGCAGAACATGGAGATTTTCATAAACTGATTTACAGCACTCACAGGTATTTTGAGTCTCTCTGATGATGAGGAGCCTTTCCATATATAACAACTGATACCTGTGCAGGGCTTTTCCATGAATATAGTTCAAACAAGAAGTGTTCCAGTAAATTTAACAAAAAAAGGACAGAGGGGCAAAGAAATGAGAAATCTGTGATCCAACAAGCAGTGCCAGGTGCAGTGGCTGGCGGAAAAACACCTTGTCACCTCCCTCCATGTCTGATGCACATGACTTTTTAGTGTGTGTTGAATGACAGAAGGGCCATGGCTATGTACCAGTGCTTCATGTAAGCGCTGTCTGGGCCATAAGTGGGGCAGAATACAAATGAGATGCTGTCTGGTGCACTTTGTCTAGCCCTAGATACCTGCTGTTGTGGAATGCTGCTGTCACTTCACTGAATATCTAACTGCCTAAGGATTAATAGAAAATGTGGCAGAGAGCAAGGAGTTCCCATCAACAGAAATCTTGAAGAAAAGGATTCTGACCTGAAAAATCTACCTGAAGGACTAGTCAGGAAAAAAAACTTACAGTTGCCAGACAGTGTTGTCCTCTTGGATGTGTTTTTATTGTTTCCTTTGCTGTTTGTGTCAGCTACTCTTGCAAACCATTTCTTCCACTTTACATGAATGTCTATTGAAATCATAACAGTGAATTTGTGACACCACAATTATTTCCATGGCAACTGGTTACTGTCAAACAGAGAGGCACTGCGAGGACGGCAGCGCAGGAGTGATATGATCAGCAATTTTAGTCTATCCAGCGAATTCCAAGCTGCTGGAGAGGGCACACAGTGGCAGGAAGGCCAACACAAAAAGCCCTGCACTAATCAGACCTGCTTGTAATGAAAGTAGGAATAATGATCTCCAATCATCTGCAGCTAATGAACACTTACATCTTTCAAATAATTATACATATATATACACATATATAAACACCTTAAAACAACACTACCAAGTCTTAACAAAGCAAGTTTTGGGTTCCAGTCCATCAGAATGCAAGTATGGGGAAATCATCCTTTCTGTACATATGTCATCTACCAATCAACAGCAATTCAGTTTTAAGCAAAGTCAATTGACTTTCTGTCCATTCCAGAATGCATTCTGATCATTTAGAAAGAAAGTACCATGCCAGGATTTGACAAAATACATTTGAATGTCATTCACATAATAGTGGAAGTCCAAGTTCTGTTGGTTTTTGGGTGGGTTTTTTTTTTCCTTACATACATATCACCTGTTAGAACCATTTGAAAAATAAATGTGAATTAAAACATAAATGTGAGTGAATGTTACTGAAAATCTAAGAACTGTCACACACAGCTTCAGGGAGGCTTTGTAGCCACTTAAATGACAAAAGTACATACTTGAGAGAAGTGTGATTCACTTGGTTATATATGTAATCAATTATCAAAGACTATCAAAAAAGATAGCAGCAAGGATGCTACCTTATTTCTTCTAGATCTGTCATGCAAGTGTCAGCTCCACATTCAGGTCCCCCCTGCACACGTCCTTGGTACAGGTGGTGGTCTGAACTACTCAAAGCCCAATATGTGAGCTATGGTAAGCCACGCAGTGGTCCATGCTGTTGTTGTTGAGCTTGAGCTTGTTGGTGTTTGGGTTTTTTTCTGTAAACTGGCAGAAAACTGCCTACTAATTACACCTTGAGTACTATACTTGGTGTGTTAACAGCAAATACTTTTATCTGGAACCTAACTGTGCCTGTGAGGCTTCTGCATGGCCTTTGTGCTGTGTGACAAGCAAAGCAAAAAAGACACAAAACTGCCTTGGTAATCAAGATCCTCAGCAGGTGTAAATGGGTGTCATAACTGAAGTTATGTTGGTTTACAGCAGAGGAGGATGGAGCCTTTTGACCTTTACATTTTTATTAGCAAATCTCTGTCATCCCAGTGTAATCTAGAGGCTCTTCTTCTATGCCTTTGTCTTCCAAGAAATGTCTGAAATAAGCATTGTGCTCTCTGGAGACTGAGAAGAGACTTTTCATCATCCAAAGCCCTGTCAGGTAACTGATTATCTGAGTGTGTATGGTTACACTGACTTGCCTCCATCACTCACAGCAAGCACAAGGACAAATGCTGATCACAATTTGCTGTGCTTTCCTGCTTGCAACTGCGGGTAACCATGAATTTAGCTGATATTTCCAGATTAGCTGTACTCCAGTGCACATAGCTAATCCTCATTAATACAAGGTGATACTTGGAACGTTTGGAATCCTATTGGTTAATTCCAGCTAGGATCTTATGAAGTTTGAATTTTTAATTTCTCTGTCTTTGATATCAGATAAAAGAATGCATAATACTCTTTCCAGGCAGGACTGTGTAACCTGGATTGCCTTTTCCCCATGGTTTTAGGCTTAACTTCATTTGCTTTTTGGACTTCCTACTGATGAACTTACAAAATATGTTTGCTGGTTTTAAAAAAATAAATAGCATTACAACTCTAATTCCTGTTTCCTTTGAGCAACATCTCTGTAAAATTATGTACAAAGTATCATTTGTTATTTTAAAAGCATGGCTTTTCATAGGGCTCCAGTCATAAATAGGACATTTAGTATTGGAATCATTGTTAAACCAGACGGCATGCAGAGCTGGCAGCATTTTGCAGCAAGGCACACAGCCTGTTTTATCAATGAGTTCACAAACAATCAATAAAATCTTGGGAAGAAAAGCACTCCTTCTTGCCCAAATGGCAACAGAGATTCATCAGAGGAGTTTTATCTGTGGATATGACTATGCTTCTTTTATCTCAAACAGCTACTAAAACAAAAACCCTTTCAAAGAGTCACACTGGCAGGTGATGACAGTGAAAGTTGAAAGGGTTGTTTGGAAGGTTTTATTTTGACTACACTACACTGAGAGATAGGAGCTGTGCTTTAAACAACTCGTTCTGAGAAATATCTTGGTGCGTCCAATTAATGGCAGCACAAGGTTCCACGGAAAATATAATGACAGATTCTTAGCAGCTGCAACAATAATTGTTTTCAGCAGGTTTTTCTCCCAGATGCATTCTTTTTTTTTTTTGTACACCCAATTTCTTATGGGTCTTCTTTTTCAAAAAGGCCATAGTATATTTCTGCATCCGTTATTCTGGTTATAATTTGAAGCAGTTTCAGTTCCAGTGGCATTCCTTTTCAAAGCATCAGGATCTGACACATCTTTCTCCCCTTAAATCTTCAGACTCATCTGTATTTCATACCTGCTCCTATTCACAAGATAGAAATAAGCAAATGCCTTAGGAAAAGCAAAGTAGTTTTGTCTTTAAAAGCTTGAAACCATCCAGCTCTATGAGGAATTTTGATAGGGTGACACTAGAGATAAATCAGGTAAGTGTGGGTTCAAGCTGACAGCCGTAACCAGATTCACCAACCAGTCACTGGGAAACCTGCAACCATCTCCACAAGCCTGAGAGCTGAAGCTCTGTGCAGGACAGCCCACACACAGTCAAGAAGTAATCACAAGACCATGTCTTCATTATTGTGGTCCAGAAAACCAAGCTACAGGTGGAGACAAGCAAGGCGCAGCCAAAAGGAGCAGCAGAAATCATGACTGTGATCCCTCTTTGGCATGATGGGGTGAGGTCAGACTCACCAGCAACTGGCCATTTACTATATGAATGGAAAAGATATGCAGTGGGTTTTTGCAAGGAGAGACCTAGTCTTGCATGAGGTCTTTGTTTCAGAATAGACCAAAGGCCCAAGGGCTGATGAAGGTCTGACTCAAAACGTGCACAGAAGCAGACCACATAGAAAAGCTGAAAACGGTGCAACTCATATATCCTTGTTGGAAGTTACAAAGATACCTTTTGGATAACTGTAGAGGAAATGCATTGAATTGAATTAGTGAATTGTTCAAAGGTAGAAATGCTTGGGAAACTGCCATGGGAATCTCCCGTGATTTTTTGAACAAATAGATAATATTCAAAAACTCTGAATGGAAAACAAGTAATTCTTTTGGCTAGAAGTTTCAATCATTTCAAATTAAAAGAGGTGTTTTCAGTTGTTTCTAACAAAGAGGTGTCCTTCACTCTAGTTTTGAAGTTGTTTTTTCCTGTGTTTTCTTGTTCAAACAGAAAGAATGGAATGAATTTTTAAGGATAACTGAAATATAATTGTTCATTTCTTCTAAAAGTCCATTCAAATTAGTTTTTCATGTTTTGACTAATAACTAATAGGTTTGATTGGAATTACAGTTCTGTCTAAAAATTATCACAGACTGATTTTGGCGGGATTTTTTTTTCTATTACTGGAAACAGATTCTGACTGCCACTTACAGCACTGGGATTCCTTGTGCCTTTTTACTAACTCTCAACATTGACATGCTATTATTATTTATGCAAATCACTTAGCTTACATCTACTTTATTATCTTCTTAGTAAAATAGCAGTAGTTTTCTAGGTCAGAGAAGATTTCTGAAGAATATTGCTTAGGTACTTAGAACACAGAGAGCATGGTTTCTCCAATACTAGCATAAAATTTATGCAATTATATATGTTTTTTGGCATTATTCTTGATATACTCCTTACTAACACAGATAAGAATCAGACCTTTACAGTGGTAAACACTACAGTCTTTATTATTTAATTCACTCCCAAACCTCCCAATTACAGCTAGTGTTTGTGTTCCTAATATTTGAGCCCAGAGCAGTGTGTATTCATCCATATGCATTTGGCCTTTAAGTGGATAAAAACTTGGTGCTTTTTAATGTTTGTGAACCATATTAAACAAGCTTGGTTGAATTTTAGTTTGATTCTAACATAGGTTTAAGAAGGCCCCAAAGGAGATTTTGCATAAAACTGACAAATCTTTAACTATGCTTAAGATGTAATTTTCCTTCCATTTTTGTACCTGTTGGTACGGTATAATTGCAATCCTTCCTCCCTGGAGGATAAATCAGAAGATCATGACAGTACAATTGAAAGCAGTCAGGCATCTTCCACAGATTGATATGTTTTGCTTCACTCACTCTAGTCCCCCTGCTGCTTCCCTACTTTTATCTCCAGATTTTCTTAGTCTCATTGATTCAGACCATGCATTGTGAGTGAGTGATGTCAATGGCATGCTTCATGCATAGATACCTTGTAGCAGCCAGTGAAATACAGCTCGACAACATTCTTCAGGTTTTGCTCCATGCCCTGTCTGGTGAAAGACAAAATAGTTATATTAGTCACTCCTTGAAACTTGAAGTGCCAGTAGCAAAATGAGTGTTTGTCTGATGACTTCAAAAACTTCATGAACCTTTTGAACAGTATAAAGCCCTTATGTAGACTACTGTTAAAACGAATTGGTAGAACTGCATTTTCTTATTCAGCAAATTAATTCCCATGGTACATTAACTAACAAAACAGTATGTGTCACGTACTCATGAGTCATCAAGTTACTATATAGTATAAAATTGCTGGTAAACAGATACCTTTGGAAGGTGACCCCATATTCTGTGTTGGTCTAGATCAACTACAAAATAATATACATTAGCTTAAACAATCATGCAAATAATTGTGTAGGACACGTACAGATTAACTGATCAAAATAAATACACTAAACAGCAATTCTTGCTTCTTATTAATGTGGGTAAGTTTTAGTCAGTAGTGATAAAGTAGATGAACATTGACTTTTAAATTGGATAGCCAGTAATTGGCTTTAGAAGATGAGTGCTTTTCCTATAACTTCTACATTTTTTTAATTTCTTGATTGCCACCCCCCCCCCCCCACCCCCCCCCATCATTTGCGTAACACTCATAATTAGTAATGGTCATGCAGCTCAGATTGACTAGAAGGCAGTAAGAGAATGACAAGTACGGTCAAAGGTATGGAGCATTTCAAGCGATTCAGTAGGACGGTGTGCTTTATCATGGAAAATAGCTGATGGATAAATTGCTAAAGATCTTCAGAATCACAGTGTATGAAAAATATGAAGAGGAAATTATTTTTTATTTCTTCTCCAAAACAAGCATTAAGATGCTTCAAATGAAGCTAGTGCATAGATTCAAAATGGAAAAGAAAAAAAAAAAAAAAAGAGAGTTTCCAGACCACATGGGGTTGAGATGTAGAATCCCCTGTTTCTGGGAAGTTTACAGATTCGAGTTACAAAGGAAAAGAAGGAGTAAATCTGTGACTGTTAAATACAAAGATGCACTTTTGGCCCAGGAAGACCTGAAGCTGCAAGCGTTCAGCATTCCTGGAGTGTGTGTCACAATCTGCTTGCTGGTTCTTATACCTTTCCCTGTGCATCTATAATTGGTAACTGTCATAGAACAAATCCTGAGCTAGATGAACCTTTGATCCTACTCAGCAGACCAGTCTTACGCTCTTTTACATACCTGCATACTGCATTACTAAACCCTTCACCATGATCCACTAGACATACAGAAGTTTCAACCACATTGTTAGGCATGTGTTAGAGGCTTTGTGAATACTGGCCCGTTGCATTTACCCGGTCTGTAATTACCAGGCCAAACTGTCCTCTTTCAGAAGCTGAGAAGAAGCGTCAAAAATTATTGTTTCCTGATTATGAAGACCGGTAAAGTTCCAATTCAATTTAGATATGTGTTAAGCAGCCCTAGTACAAGATATACATTTCTTAGTAGACCTGCAGTGGGTGATGGTTAAGCATCACTGAGTACCACAGAGTTAGGGAAAATGGAAAATAGCAGGTGTATATATTACCTTTTTACTGAACATAATTACGCAGCTGATTCACAGCAGATTGTAGCAGAAGTGGCTCTTTCAGAGGCACTGAGGATGGAAACAGCAGGAAAGTGGTTTTTAAGAGAAAGTCAAGAAAGACAACCTTTGCTGAGAAGTCACTGCAAGCAAAAAGGCAGGGAAAGAAGAAGAAGACCTGACAATTTCAGATCATGTGCAACTTTATGAGAAGTTGAATTGCTTTTCTATGGCATTTCATGGACATGAGCGTATCTTTGTGAACTGACTGTAGGAGATGCTAGAGAAACAACACTATCTGGAATTATCCAACACCTATTAAAAATGAAATCAAGATAATTTGATTTCAGCGGGATGAGAAGCCTGTGTTAGAATCATTAATGTCTGCCTAACTAACTTTTGTTTCTAAGTTTATTAACAGTCAAGTACACCTTGTTTACCCATCCGAATACTTATCTACATACCTAAACAATCCAGTCTTTAAAAAAAAGGAAAGAAAAAACAAAGCTAAATATAAATCAATTAATCAATACTTATTAATTCTTATAAACTGTGTGGGAAATATAAACCCCAGGTACTAATAATCACTCAGTTACTAGCACTTTAGTCTAAAATCCATTCATTTCCAGGCACCTGTTGCAGATAAGGATAATATGGTCAATTCCTCTTTTCTACATCCACCAATCTGTTAAGATTTAAGTACTGTGAATAGCTTGAAAAATTTCACAGCCCAACCTGTGCTAACTTACGTGCTAAATTTACTTGCTAGTATAATGAAATTGAATAAAAGATCACCCACCCATGTTAATTCGAAACAGCATATCAGAGCCAGACTAGAGCAGCATCACTGTTGATTTGTGCTTAAGATAATGAAATTTGAAAGCCTAGAAGTGATAGGGTTGTTTATAGCAAGTTCATCTCTGTAAAATAATTGCATCCGAGTTCCCATAAACATAAAAGAGAGACTTTCTGCTGCAGCTGGTTGAAAGGATGGTTTGATTAAGGAATATAGATAACATTTACAGCTTCAGAAGAACTTCAAAAGACTATCAGGGAAATCGGGGAATTTTAAAGACAGAATACAATTTCCAAAGTTGAAAGCATTATTTTTCCTCAGACATCTAATTTAGATTACATACCAGAAGCCTATAATAAACCTCCCACAAAGAAGTAATAGCACACTGCACATACTATGGTTGTTCAACACCCCATTTAAATACAATTACTGGCTCTTTGCCAGGAGTCAGAAAGCATTTCTTTCCATAGCAACAGTGAGAGAAAGGTCAGGATAATATTTCTGCAGGAAAGCCTGCCCTTAAGAAGGATTCAGGATTACGTTGTGGATTACATGCTTTTGAAATATGGTACTTCCAAGTTAAAATTCACCTGGATCATTCCTCCCCTTCCCTTGGGACTGATTCTTTGGGTTTGTAAAGCCCACACCTGGCTCCTTATACATCATTCTTTCCCAGTATTTAGTCAGAATAGAGTTGGTCCAATTGCTACTTTAGCAAGTGTGTAAATGAGAAAAAGCAAATGTTCCTTGCCAATTCATTGAGAGCATAGCTCAGGATGTATTTAATTAAAAGCAATGAACTGAGCTAATCTACCCAGTTCATTTCATAGGATTTGGTCTAGTAAGCAGCCTTTTAGATACCACAGTATTTAAAGGACAATGTATTCTTGTTTTTTACCTTTTTTTAAAATCTTTTAAAAATGTATTTAGTACTCCGTGCCTGTCAGTATAAAAGCTAATAGATTCTTTCTTAGCATTGTTTTACATTCTGCTAGGAGCTAGTTAGCTATTGTGTATGACTGGTAAACTAATAGCATCTGTTTTTGAGGATTAAGCTTGTAAAAACATGCAGATGAGTCACTTTGATCATGTGAATGATTTCATTCAACTTCTGTTAAATGCTTTGAATCTCAGTCTCCCTCGGAATCATAATCCAGGGAGAACAATGTTATTAGTTCAATAAAACTGCTAAAATGGATCAAGTAGCAGGCCTAATTGAAAGCTTTTAAAAAGTCAACGTTTCTTTTAGCAACTCAATAGTTCGTGAAGAATGACCTGAATCATTATTTTTTTTAAAGTCCCTCAAGAAAGGCAAAATTTTCCAAAACACTGACCACTCTTCACTGGATTCCATGTAAATATATGGAAAGCTGTTATCTTGTGAAGCCAGTATGCTATTCAGTTTGTTTGTGGGTGTATGTATTTATGGAATTACAAGCATAAAACCCAACAAATCTAATTTGTGGGGAAAATGCTTGCATGCAAAAGCCTGGAACCTGTTACAACAAAGGTTATCCTGAATGTTCATACTCGTTCAGGAACATCCATTGGGTTGGACTTGACAGGATTGGGTTAGATTGTACCGGATGGCAGGATTGTCATCAAACCAAGGGATTATACACATCACAGTCATGATTCCCAGCGGCTGGAGAAACCAGGGATTTTGCTTCATAGCCTGGAGACACACTAGTACTGGCCAGTAGAGCTAGGGAAGGCAGCCTCAGACTCTGGCAAGTGGCTCTATTTTCTGCATTTTGTTCCCTGAGCCAGGATCATCTCCAAACGTGAACATATGTAGTCAAAGGAATGGATGTTTCAAAGAAATGTACAGTAAATGCAAAATATGGCACTTTTTGTGAGAGTAGCAACCCTTACAATACACTCTCTGTGTTGTCAAGAAAAAGAAGAGCACTCAGAACCAAACAAATGGTAATTTTCCTTGCCCACTTTAAACTGAGATGGTTTTTATTTTTTTTTGTTTCCATACAAATCCCTTAAAAAGCAATATATTCTATGATTTCTCCATTTTATTTAATAACATACAAGAGCTATCTTGAAGAACCAGCTCAGCTGTGGAAGGAAACACAGGAGACACCTCACAAAGGCATTCCTAGTGTTTTTTCTGTATGTCACAAGAAGGGTCTGTCAACATTAACACCATTTGGAGCACTACTGAAACAGACTTAAGGTACAGAATATTTCATGAAAGAGAGCTTTCACAGTAAAGCTGCAGTATACCTAATGTATCAACCTTTTAACCTCCTTCAGAAAATCATGTTTTTATCCTGTCATTCTTGTGAGAATGAATCTTTTTTTTTCCCTTTTTCTTTTTTTTTTTTCTTTGTTGTGGTTGTTTTGGGTTGGGGTTTTTTTGAGGCATAAGAATGGACAGGGATGCATTCTCAGGAAATCGCTTGGGGGCCTTGAAACAACCCCTGCATGCAGTGGCCAAAGGAATGGTTATCATTAGAGTGTTGGTGTGTGGAATAAGTCAAAGGATGTTGACACTGACAGCACCTCAGTCTGCTTGAACAAGGCATGATGGTGTGGCAACAGCTGGCAGACAGATGCTTTGCATTTGAATCCCACTTTGTGTCCCAAACTACTACTAATTTTATTTGGATTTTTTTGTTAGTTTTGATTTATAGAAATTTTTGAGAAGCATCTTGTATATTAAAGCTAGACTAAGAAAGGCTTAGTTTAGAAAGAATAATTAAGAATTTAAAAATTCTTTTCAGATTTTTTTTTAAATGAGTACTTAACCAAAGTGAACTTTCCTAACTAATATTTTCCAATCCAGAAAAAAAGTTTTACTATAGAAGTTTCTGATTACACAACACTACAGGTTTGAATTCTTACTTATTTCTGTATATATATTTTTAGCAATAATGTAGCCAGAATAATATCTCATCATAAGTATAGCTAAACATGGCCACTGTCCACATAAATCTGGGAACAACGGAACCTCAAAGGAGGAACAGAAGATGGTCAGGTGGTGGAAGTAGCATCTTAAAGCTTCTACGCTTCAACATATGCAGTATGATAATCACCAAATGTACTATGTTTAACAATGGTCCCACATGTATTTCAGTGAGTTTTGAACATGTAAATCCTAAATACAGTCAAGAGAAATACAGTCCTTTTGCTTTCAAAGTCTTTTAATGAATCTTTTCCTTCTCACTTTGAAAACAATGTACTCATCTCTCTTTCAGTTCATCTCTGCTATTGACAACTGCTATCTCCACAGTTCTTTCCAGGCGGCTCAGGTGGCTCAGATGCCCCATCTCACTAATTCTTCAGTCCTGCCAACTACTTTAGAGGTGGAATAATAAAGAGCATGCTCAACTGATGTCTCAAGTGCAGATATTGTGTGTATTTGAGTGGATGAGGATTGGGAAGCTACTTTATTTTCAGACAATATATACATGTCACTTGCCCAAAATAAAGTACCTGTAACAAGGTTCTAACAAAAAAATCACAAAACATTTGCCACTTGGAAGATATGGGTCGTAAGGCAAAATGAATGAATCTTCTAGATATGTAGTAGTGCTAGGAAGAAATATCTGCATGTTGAATAAAGTTATATAATTTTTTTTTAAAGTCCATGCCTTCAAAAACCTGTATTTATTTACATGTGTGTATATGTCCATGGCTTCAAAACTTTTGTGATAAATTTGAACAGGAAGTTCTGAAACAAGCTTTAAATTTTTTTTTCTTTGACAGTTTTCTGACTACATTTTATAATATTATCTCCTGCCTCTCTCTCAGTTTCCCACAGTGTGTATTTCATGCGATGCTATCTTTTCTCACAGATGCCTTGCCCTTAGTTCAAAAGTTTCCTGGGATAGAGCAAATGTTATTATAACACGTAAAAATGAGAGCTTGATAGAGTAAGAAGTTATTTAATTCTAAATAGAGGTCCTAAATCAATTCCATAAATATGAAGAACAGTAATCTGAGAGGTTAGATTAAATTTTAAATTAATTCCAAAATCTCCAACTCAAACTTTAAATCAGTTCAGTCTACCAGCTTCTGAAAAGCTGGGTGTGCTTTTCAGTGATGATGAATGGCACTCGATATCTCCCAATATCCCAATCTAGTATTGGTCCATAATATTGAAATCATCTGAAAAAAATCCCTTTTCTTCCAGTGGCATTGCAATAAGGCTGAGTGTAAGATTCAAAATGAATAATACTTGACAATCCTTGTTATTTCTCTCTTTTCTATGTAAGAAAGGGAAACTTTGAGTAGTTTAATTCAGAACTCAGCAAAATATGGGCAAAAATAAATCAAATCTGGCCTTTAAAAAAGATCTAATGTTTATGCAATATCTTAAGCAAATTAACAACCTTTAATGGCAGCAAGGTCAAATCAACAAGTGTTTCCTTGGAAGTTGCTGGTCTAAGGCTACACTGCTGGATCCACAGCAAATACTGCTGCCTCAGGCTTTCTTGCTTCCACACCTGCAGAGGAAGCACAGTTCAAAGGAAGCTGCTTCCACTAAACCTAAAAGATTTGGATATCACTAACTTATCTAAAAAGGAGTTTTGCCAGCAGAGGAGCACCTCCCTATCACATGGCATAGCAGAGTGCCTTGGAGCAACTTGTTTTGACAAGGATGCTAATGTCCCTTGTGCCTCCTAGTAAATCTGTGCCACCAAGAGAAACATTTATCACATATTAATTGATCTAATTTTTCTACCAAATTTTCCAAAACTAGATATTTTATAGACTTATTTTTTGAATGAAGCTGTCATACTTTTGCCACGTGAACTTGTATGTCTAACCTTGAACAGAGTTCAGTTTTTAATGGTGCTTTAATTTTGATTCTGAAGGATAATGTAGCCATTCTCAGTAAGTATGCCAAGCCCTCATGCTACCCCACCAAGAAAAGAATAGAAAAAAGAACAAAGAAATACAGATTTATCTGTCAAACAACAGAGTTAATTATTATAAGTATTGTTATTCTTAATTAACAAAGCTCAACATTTAATTTAAACACACACAAACAGTAATAACAGTCTTGTTTAGTGAATGTAAAGCAAAAGACTTAAGGCCTTATTCTGCAATTAGTTACACGCCATGTGCTCTGTGTCTGATTTTGATACAGTTTTAATGAGAATGGGTTTAACACAAGCCTCTTGGTTAAGGTACACAAAATCAGTGTTTTGTCATCCAGAAAAAATGTGCGTATTCTCTAGTATCGGCTGCAGAAGAGTATTCATCTAACATCATGTTTGGCTTAGTTTACTATAAGCAGTGAATTTTTACATGAGAATGGTCCAGCAAAAAGTCTGAACCTGTGTAAAATCAAGTCTACAGGCACCTCATAGCAAATCTTGTCATCTCCCTCTTTTGTCTTGTGGAATCCGTAAAAGTGCCAGGCATGAGAACAATCTCTTGACCTCATTAGTCACCCTTTTTTCGGTATTACTGGAGCTCAGCCATGCAGCTGACATCAGAGGGGTTTGGCAATAATCCCTGGGTAAATAATCTAGTCCTGGCTTCTAACTCTTCCACGCAACCCCTTCTTCTCTCAACAGCTGGTGTACAGGGACAAACTTAGACACAGATATAAAGTCTACGTCTTCATCTACAATTAACACAGGGCAATAGGAGAGGGTCTACAGAACAGAGCAGCTGGTCCTGACAACTAAGTGTCCGTGCGGTGTGCAGCTGGATTTTACTGTGGGTCTGGTCCTCTGAATTCAACACCATTAATGTTTGCAGTACACTAGGTGTCTTTTGGAGCACGTAATCTGAAAGCACTCCTGTTCATACACTCAATGCAGATGAAAGTGTGTCAGGAAAGGATGATCAGGAGATTCACTTCAAAAGTATGCTTCTAACCTGGACTATGTTAATGGAGACACTCAAAAGGATCATACACAGATGCCCATGAAGAGCCCCCTCTGCATGATACAAAGAAAGTGATGGGGGTAGCTTTGCTGTGCATTGCAAATTAAAGCATCCTCAAAGCTTTTGTAATCTTGTTTATAGCATGATGGATGGAAACTGGATTCAGTTTCCAGATCTGCTACTGATTTACTTCCTCCATTGTCATCAATAGCCAGTTAAAAAGTCAAGGGGAATGCTAATGTAATTAAACCTCTGGAAGTGCTTCCCATATTGAGTTGAGACCATAGTTTGTCTGCTCCTTACATTTGACTTGGTATTAAATTCGTGCTAATGTGTTGGTCTGATTAAGAATTACAAAAGGGGACAAGAAAATAAAGATAAATAGATCAACTAAATTCATCTAAGGTCTAACTTCATTGACTCCAACTGATTTAGCAGTGTTAAGAATACATTTTTGTTTCCTTAGGAATGGTCCACGAGTTCTTAGTCAATAAAGTGTGCTTTTTTCAACTTTCAAATATTTGACAAAGTTGAACAATCCAGAATTTCTGGTGTTTCTTTGTAATATATTTCTTATTTGAGAACAATAAATTTATCTAATATTTTCTCAGTAGAATGGTCTTCAGTTTTATTATCATTAATTAAAACATCTTACTGCAAACTGTTTCTGATTACAAGCTTTTATTGAAGACAAAGAAAATTGTCAGTAACACTTCTTTCTTTACATAAACAGTAAAGGAGAGAGACAGATATACAGGATATGGGAATGCAGCAAAGTCAAAGCACTGTAAGTCATGGGTTACAGAAGTATATGTACAATTATTATAAAAGTTACATCAACAATTTATTTTTAACAACTTGTGCCTTTTTTCCTCAAATAGTTGAGCTGTTAATCTAATGCAGGCAGTAAGTCATGGACTTGTTTTCAGTTCCTTTACTCTTGACATCCACATTTCTAGAGTGGTTATTTGTTTTTTGCCGCTATAGTGATGAAATTAATTTGCTGGCACTATTATCAAAGATTCCAACAAGTCGTTCATCTTTATTTAATTTGTTAAATTAGGACAATTCCCTAAGCCCATCATCAAAAAGAATTTGACAATTTATCAATTAAATAACTTGGGTACTAGTTTTCTATCATCTTTTGAAAAAAATTGTTTTTGTAGTGTCTTGCACAATAACAGCTGAAATAATTTTAACAAGCATTGGCTAAACCTTTCAGTAAAGTTAAACTTACAACTTTAATATTAAAGACTAACATATTTGATGTTCATTGAAAGCAATTTTTGCCAGAGGAAAAGTTGGCAGCCACATTGTCAGACCTCAGCTGGGTTGGTGTAAAATCTCTCAAGACATTGAGGATTGGAAGTCTCTAAGTTCTGCCACGGTTTCCTACACTGGCATTTAAACATTAAGCAGTCATCCCAGTAACAACCAGGCTCCTTTCTGTCATGATGCTAAAGCCTGAGCTAATACCACTGTGTCTATCAACTCATCTCTCATCATCTGTTACTGGACTAGATCTTTTGGAGTCTCTACAGAAAGCTGTGAGCACACCCAAAATCCATAGCACCATAAAACATGTGTAAATGCTATCCTGTATAACAGGTAATCAATGTTTATTAGTGGCCTTAGTTGGGTTTGTGAAGACTGATAATTAAGAACAACAGCACCTGTGTTACTAACCCTAAAATGGTTCTGAATGACATTTGCATTGTTTGCTCCTCCCATGGCTGAACAGTTAAAACTTAAACCAAAAAAAAGGTCATGGCAGTTTGTACCTAAAGTATAACTCCAAGGAAAAGTTAGTGGGAGCTTTTGGAACAGGAGCTGCTCTGGAGACAGGGATCCACCTGGCAGATGTAGCTCAGTCGGAGTCCCTGGCTTTTGTAGTCATGACTGGCCACAAGCTTGCTGGTGAGTGATACTGAACCAGCTAAGCAAGCAAGCTGCTGTTAAAGCAGAAACTAAAATTTTATTACGTATTTATCTTACTTACAACCTTTTGCTTTCAGTCTTGTGACTAAGGGCTCAACCTTGTCTGTTAGTCAATATGATCTTGTTTTGGTGTCAAGCCTAGAGCTGGGAGTCAGCGTTCATCAGAATGAAACTGTGTGTTTCATCTTCCCAGAAAGAGAGAAAGCAAGCCAGCTTGCATATTCAGATCTCCTCCAGGGACCTGCACTCAGAGACATAGTTAGGAAACCCAGGAACGGAGAGTTCTTCCTGCCAAGTTGCAAAGAATCTACAGTGACTGCAGGTACACATGCACCTTCTGGGTCCTTGGAAACCCTGAAACAGCACGACTATATCAAGCTATGGTTTGGAAAACAACTTTGTTCTGTGCACAGCTGAAGGCTCTCAGGTCTACACACAACACAAATAATTAATAACCACTCTATAACAGCTACAGATTTGCTAAAATTCAAGCAGAATAAGCTATGGCATAGAAATGTGCAAGACTAACGTTTTCCCAGTCTGCAAATTCCTCCTCCTTTTTCCGTTTTCATTCTCTGCTTTTGTCACGTGGTAACAATTTACTGACTACAGCTTCCCTAAGTGATGCAGTGACTTCGGTCTCCTAACTTCTTTCTAGATAAAATAGATACTCTATAATCATAGTTCTTTCACAAGGCCAGACCATGTCACTCACCAAATGCTTCTGCCATGTTGTCTCACCTTCATCAATTTTCACTGTCAGTATCAAGCATTAGTGTGACTCCACTCCCTTTCTTCACTTCTACTTTTATGACCCTTCAGTCCTTGGAGTCCTCTTGAAATTCCATCAAAATCAGTAAGAGAAATCCCTTTTGGTTTTAGCAGGAACTCATTAGGACCCAGTGAAGCAGTCATCTTACCACTGCCTTTGGTTTCTATCTCAGTCTTGTTTGCATACTTCCTCGCAACCATTTTCCTTAATCCAGAAATCTTTCTCTAGTCCAGGTTAATTCATATTTCACTCTCATACAGATCATAGCACTTAGCTAGTCCCAATAACGTTGAACAGAAAGCTATGTTATTACACTAACAAGCCACCTGTTGTGTCCCTCTCTGCCATCAGAGTGAAATGATGCTGGATTGTGTGCACTACCAGGGACTACAGAAGAAAAATCTCACCCAGGGCTCTGAACTGGTCAAGATTCAAAATAATCCCCAGAGGAGCAGAAGTAGCACAAGCCACTCAGACCTGGCTGGAAGACTGAATAGATCTGTGATGTTTTTTCCTATGCTAATTCACTCATCAAAAATAGAATTGCAAATTTTAATCAAATACAGGAAATAGTTTTGCGTGAGAAAAGTAGTTCTTCCAGCCCTAGAACCATCTCATCATAAACTGTTTGCTTCAACAGGGTCCAGCTGACAACCAGCCCAAATAAGAGTCAGCAACAAAACCTTGCTTTTCATCTAATTGTCTCCACAAGTTAACTGTTTTACTGGTTCCTGTCATTTTCTAGGGCAAGATTTTCACTAATACTGAAAATAATACAAGGGTAATACTCCTTGGATATTTTGAAGGTGAAATAAGGCTCCTTAAGGTTAAACAAAGTGTTTCATTGCACTGAGATATTTCATTACACTTTAGATTTTTAAGTGAGACAGTAGTCCGTAAGCAAAGTCAGATATGTTTCTTAAACAAACCAAAGCATTAGATCTTATACCATGGAGCGACACGTATATAGTGAAAGAGTCAAGAGGACCTTATGCACTTTTCATCTGATGAAGACTGATTTTCCATTACAATTTATTCTCACCCCACCTGTGCCGGCGCTGGCTAAATACCTTCCTTCCTCCCCTCTCCTTTCCCTTCTTCAGCCTTACAGTTGTCCAGGACTTCCCTATCAATTCTACATTTTACAAATCTAAACCTTTATTTACATCTTCCTAAATACAGAAGATTCATATTGAGAAAGGAAAAGAAGGTTACAAATTTTATAAAGTCATAGAAGAAATATTAGTGAAAACGAGATCTACTGGCAAGTTCTGATTTATTTTCCAAACATTTTGTGTATTCAATACCTGCCAAACTGAGCAGCCCCATGCACCCTCCTGCTGGTGCAGTGGTGTTTGAGGCAGGCTGAAGGAGTGAAGTTTCCCAGTGCTGCTTACTGCCTGAAACACCTGCAATCAATTACCATCGCTGTTCTGCTGTGAAAAGTCCAAATGTCTTGCTTAACTGGGATGATAATGGTATGGTTTGTGTGTAGTTGTCCATCAGACCACAATATAAATCTTTAAGCAGCAGTCCTAATGCATTGACATTAATTTCCCCTTTTTCACATTCTAACCATAGTAGGTAAGAGTATGTTTTCCCTGACCACATAGGGTTGTTTTATACATTTCAGTGTTTATTTCAGTATATTTTAGAAAATAAGATGAGATATACTTTCATTGCATGAACAAAAACTAGTCCACCTAAAACCCAAGAATAATGGTCACATGGAGGAAATATAGTAAAAGCAAGGCTGGTCTCAGATCTTGTAAGTTAAAAGGGGGAGTTTGGCTCATACTATGTTTAGAAAGGAGACTTGCAAGGGAAAAAGCAATGCTGAAATACTCCTGTACTGGAAGAAATTGTGTGACTGACTCAGGATTTGTCATGCCGCCTTCTGAGCCAGAGCCCCAGAACACTTCTCATCAGGTATTACACTGATGGGGAGACAAGCCTCGAATGATACACAGGGTGTGAACTACTAGCGGTTTACACTGATTTCAGTAAAGTTCTCACAGTTTGGGCCTCCTGGGCAAACTGGGGGGGGAGGGGAGGGGGGGGGGCAGTTGGTTTGTATTCAAGCAGCTGTCTCTGTTGGATGATGATAAATTAATCATATTTTAAAGTGGCAAAGTGGTCCTTTGGGGTTCAGTTGTGTAAGCCTCTTTCATTCCAGGCAGGCTATCCTGGGGTAAAAAAGAGAAGCTTATAAAGGCTTGTTGTACTCCACTGAGGCTTTAACCCTTTAACCATTCCTAGTCACTAAGCAGGCTTGAAAAGCCCTTGGAGGTGCATGTGCACCACAATGCACAAATGTGAAAGTCCTGCGTTAAAAATAAAAAAATAAAATTGAAAAAAGCTAGCTAAGAAAAGGGATTCCTTCTTTAAGGTGAACTAGATACACTGCATGGGCCTTTTACTAGTAAGAAAGGGATTGTTATGTATTATAAGTTATTTTAGATTTTACTATTATGATATTCTTATATTATTCTTCTAAAAGTTGTGTAGATGAGCTTTTCTATAAGTTCTCTGAAGCTAGTAAATGGCTAAAAAGTTCTCATAGAGTTTGTCTGGAATTTAATATAGATTGCCAAGGAAATTCGTTGCTTATGCCCATTTTTTCCTGGAAAGATATTCTGTGGTGCCTTTTTTAGCTAGAGCATAGCCTAAGCAGAATTTTTCCGCCTGTTATAATTAAAGAATTATTTAACCTCAGGAAAAAAATAAAATCCATGTAATAATTCAAGTATTGCCATAACGTGTTTTTTTTTCTTGGTAACAAAATAAAAACATAGTTAAGCTGTAATATTCATTTATTGTTTATATTTTTGTCGTATTGTTTTGTTTCCTGGCTTGCATGAGTGAAAAAGCATCTGTTTAAAAATACACACATTTTCTTTTGTTTTGTTGTCTATTTTCTGGCATTTTACTGGCTACCAGTGTTATTTTGACCACAGATTGAGAAACACTGACAGTGTCTCACAGTGTCATACAGACTTTACTTACCCACAGCCTCTGACCATTCCGATTATCTTTCATTATTTCTCTCAAAGTGACATATAGAAATTATAACACAAGGTCCTATTCTCATATATAAAAAAAGGGGGATTTCTAGATAGATCAACTGCAACTTGAACAGGCAAAGAGAAATACATTTTCATCAATTTTCAAAAATAATATTTTAGAAGAATAATAGAAAGCACAATAATAGAAACCAGGTGAGATTAAATCACTTGCTAAAAGCCACTGAAAGCATATCTTGCAGAACCAAGAACACTCAAAACTGTCAGAGTTGGGTGTCCCCACAGCCAGAGTAGTTTCAAAATCGGGAGCTGATATTTCCGTCAGTCCTTTATTACAGTTAATATGCCTTGCTGAGAAGCTCATTATCTTCAGGCCAATACAACCGTATTGCATTTGAGTTTCAGGCTAATATGTCTCTCCAGCACTGCACTATTCATTGTGGACAGTCAGCCTTGGTTTGGCACTAACCCAAGCATTTCTTCATGACACAACATTTTCTTTAACACAGTCAAGCCCACAGGAAGCCTGCAAAAGAGCTATAAAGTTGAATGTAGGGGTTTTGAGTTTTAGTCCACTGTCTTGGCCACAAACCCATCCATCTTCTGATGACGTACTTGGTTATTTTATCGAGTAATCAGAGTAGGACATAACTTACATATCAGATCAGATGGTAATTCCTTACCACAGTTTCTCTGTGTAATACCCTACAGAAAAGAATAAGGAAGGAAAAACACCCTGTGACCTTGCTCAATTCCTTGCATAGAGGTTTGTAGAAAATAAAATTCTCTTTATCAAAATAAAAAATCTAAAGCACACATGTTTTACAAATACAAGCAAGGAGAGTATAGAAATGAAACAGAGGAGAGCATGTTCTCATGGATTTTGATATAATAGTGGTCTGCTGTCCATAAATGTCTAGACAACTTTAAGAATAAATTCAAAAGCCAACATAGTGCTATAAATGTAGGATGTAAATGTAAGGAAGTAGTAATGAGATCTCTGGCAAGACTTCACTTATACTGTGCTCAGTACTACTTACCACATCATAAAAAACTGGTTTCTTAAAAATGTGGTGAGAAGGAGAGTTGATCCTAGTAATAAAAGTTATGAGCTGTGAAGACGAACAGAAAAGCCTTCATTCTGAAACAGTCACTGAAAAGGCAAATAACTGAGACACAAATATTAAGTGATGAAAGTAAGTTCACACAAAGAAATAATTTAGATCGATATATGCAGGAGAATTGGAGGCATTGCCCCATTCTAATAGTTCATCCTTACTTTATTTGCTATGATAAATAACAGAACTCTCTGCTTTAAACTGGGAGATTTTTACCAATGAATACACCTACACGCTACAGAGAGTTTGTGTGTCAGGTATGCCTCTCACTTCTTAACTGGAGCTTAAACACAATTTCAAATTATACAGAAATACCAAGTGGCTGAATGCTGGACTGTGAGTAAGCAAATCACTATGAAATATAGTCACATCACCCACTGTGAGTGCAGAACACCACTGATGATATCCGTAAAGGCATTTCCTGAGAGAGTAACTTGAAGTCGAGTTTTCTTTTCTCTTTCCTTCTATAAAAGTTATCTGGGAGACAGTTATCACAGTTTTTCTACAAAATACTTGTAGGAGGTCAAATCTTGCTCTTCTTGACATTGGCCTGGTTGTAGTCCATTTTCATTCCTTCAGTTCGATTATATGGGAAGACATTAAAGAATACCTGAAAAAGTTTTTTAACACAAGATGAAAATTAAGAAGTGACTTTTAGTTTGAAAAAAAGTGTAATCTTGTCTTACTTCACATTGAAATCATGTTCATCTGATGGTAGTGAAAAAAATTAGAAAACCAGAAATCTCAGACATTAAGGTATGTCTGGGCAAGTATCACTACTATAGAAAGGAATCACCTGCTGTATCTTCCCTTTCTGCCCATCTTTCCTTTCCTCTCTCCACTTTCAGTGACCTTTGTGTCCCAGTAACTCACAATTTTGCAGGTATTTACCTTGCCTACACCCTGTAGCACAAGGAGATCCTCTTTTACAATGTAGCCAAGCTAATGCCTGGTTGGAAACAAATTCCTATTGATCATTATGGATGCCTAACAGCGTGCCCAGGGTCACACAGAAAAGCTAAGCAGGGAATTGAATCTCAGCCTTTTATCGCTCCAACTGTATGTCCTTGCTAGGCATTTGCTGGAGACAGGGTATGTGCGCTGCAGTTTTTTTCCACTAGACCTATGGCCTTAGACTTATGGTATGCTGAGCTTCATTCTAAAGGCTAGATATGTTCAATGACTATGTGTGAAAATGTAGTACTCCCATGGTATTTTATCCTGTGTTTCATATTCACTAGAAAACCAGGGTCTGTCTGTTAAGTGGGGCATGTGCCCTAGCAACCATTTTTAATCAAATTCTAAGGGCAGGGGATGGTTTCTCACATAGAAAGAAATAGATGTCAGGTCAATACCAGACATTTCAATCTCTCTTATAAAGGAGACAAATATGCATCTTGCACATGTGGAGAGGGAACACCACACAAAAAGTAGCATCATGAGCAATAAACAGAACAAAAAGTCATGATAAGCTAATTAATGAAAATACCATGAAACTAAAAATAAAACACAGAAAAAATATCAAGCTAGAATGCACTGATAGCAGTGGCAAAATATGATAATCACATACTACATAAAAATAACAGGGTGGTAATTTTTTTGCCTATTTGTTTTGAAAATAGAATTATTGAAACTGTTGTAGCAGAAACATTGTGAGAGCCTTCTTGTGTTGCAATTAATCCTAATCAAAAATGTTTTTTATTTGCCACATGATAGATTTTACTGTGAAAAAAACCTAAACCTAGATCTCAAAATAATGTTATAATTATCAGCAGAAAGTGAATTGCTAAGCAGATGAAAACTGTCATACAGAAGCAGGGCCCCATCCCCCTGACAACGTAAATTGGCTTAGCTTCATGCAAGGCTTCCAGACTGTGTCTCGTACTCCCTTGCCTTTTTCCTGCCCCTTAATCCTATAGTATTCACAAAACGCCATCCTATTTGGTTCCTATTTTCACCTTTAAACACCTAAATGCCTAAAAAAATCCAAACCTTTTTTACTGCATTCCCAAAGGCTATTCCAATAAAAAAGATCCTTACCTTCCCTCTTTTTCTCTTCAGCTCAAATAGTGTCCTGATTTTGGCTAACAGGGACAGACTCTGCCCTTGCTTGCTCCAATCTTTACACCAGTTCTTTCGGCATGATAATTCTTGCAAGAAAGAGCAGTGTTTTAGGATTTTTGTCATGGATTTCACTACAGCATAATTTCTGTGCATAGATATGTACGTGTAACGAGCAAGGCTTTAACTGGAAGCATTCCAAAAGGAACGTGAGATACGTCTCCTGATTTATCCATCAGGTTACTTCTGACTGCCATGCATCCTGAACATCTAACATGGCCTGTCCCCTGTGTGAGGAGCACAGTAGCATATCAGTTAGGGATTGTAAAAGATACTGTACAAATAAAAACCCCATGAGTCAATGAATGGGGTTTCATCAGTACTGGCAGGCTTTGGATTCTGCCTGAAAATTGGGGGGGGGGGTAGGGGGGGTGTGTGAAGGGAGTGGGCAGAAATGAATTTTCCTACTTGCAGAATTCAGCTGTTGGAAAGAAAGTGCAATTTTTCAAGAACAGAAGGTGTGGGTGCTGCTTCAGAAGTACAGCTGTGAGGAGGAAATATACTGTGAAATACTTATATTAAGATATCTTATGCAAATGATACATGTGGGTCCAGTGTCTGAGAGTCACTGTAGATCTAATTATGTAGAAAATCCATGTGACTTGACTGCTTACAGACCCGTTCCAAATTATCAGCCAATGCCATATAAATTAAGACTAGGACAACATCACCTTTGTAATATGAGTCATCTTTCTTAATATGGGAAGTAGTATTTTACTGCTCGAGATAGATTAATAACTTCAGTTTACACAGTATAGGTAGATTTAGTACAAGGTTCCCTGCTGTCTTCTGTCAATGAACAGTCTTCTGTCATATCCGTATTCCCACTCAATGGCAGGCATATAGATCCATATGCACACTGAAAACATACAGTAGTTGCTTTAAATAGCTTGTGGCGTCAAGTACCTACTGTTTTGTACTATCTAAAGATGATCCCTCTGAAATGAGAAAGGTCTGAAATGCCATCATTACTCTCTATCCTAGGAACTGGAAATACTATTGTATCTTACAATTCTTTGTAAACTG
Organism: Ibycter americanus; assembly: GCA_035590275.1. Classification (NCBI taxonomy): domain Eukaryota; kingdom Metazoa; phylum Chordata; class Aves; order Falconiformes; family Falconidae; genus Ibycter; species Ibycter americanus. Next base: position 63,342,841 of record JAVJGI010000050.1, on the reverse strand, counting down.
CAAGATTTTTAATGGCAATACCTAAAGCCTGCTTTTGTGATTCTCCCCAGACTCTCACTGCCAAAATATGAAAGCTATTTCATGGATTCAGAAACGGACAAAGATACATTGTTCATAACTTTTCTGTAAGAGGAAATAAAAAACTTGTATAATAAAACATGAGTATCACACTGGGTTTTGATATAAGGGATGGGCTTTCTAGTTACATCATTGATATTCCATTTTCTTTTTAATGTCTCAAGCTTACCCCAGTTTCTAATGCAATAGGAAGAAATCAGTTATTTTAGCTAGGTTTCCATTTCAAGCCTGCCTGAGCTCCCTGCGCTTAAATTCAGCATCAGCTTTTTCCCACAAATATATGCTGTTAAAGAAGAGAGCTAAAATTCACAGAGCTGTCAAGTAAGATATCCATTAAGATAGTAAGATGCCAGTGTTCAAACTTCAACATTTACAGCATTCAATCTCAAAGGAATTCACTTTGTTAATGAGAAACAAGGGAGGAAGGAGTGTGCGATGCAGTGGGGTGGGGGAGAGGATAAGAATATGGAACAATATGACAGTAAAATAGAAAGCACAGATTGAGGTACCACAAGGAATCTGAATTCCTCAACTAATACTTGTCAATGAGATTTTTAGCTTATGATATGCAGTTTTAATTAAATTATGGCCCAGAGTCAGAGAACAAAGCCAAAGGCCCAGGTTTTTTATTTCATTTTTAGAACAGAGATCTTATCTTCTACAGCATTTCATGCACTTCTAATTAAATACGGATTTATGGCTTTAAAGTACCTGGAAACACAGTATGACTTTTAGGATTCATCCCATGCTGAACTCAGAGGAGTACAGTCGAAGGGTGCTTCTGGCCCCTGATGAAGTCAGGGGCAACCTTCTTAATAGGTTCAGAGGGATGTAGGTAAGGTGTTAAGAAAAGAGTTGAGCTTAGGCACTGTGTGTGAAAAACGTTACTACCTTGTAGTAATAAAGAAATGTGTCTCTCTGTGTGTAAATACATTCAATAAAACTTTAATTGTGTTTGCTTATAGTAATTGGGTGTAATTCTATATAGAGCTAAAGATTTCTGAGTACTGCCAAAAGTACTATTTCAATCTGATGGTTATTTTTTGCTGCGCCTGCCAAATCCTACATTTATTGGCAACTCTCAATGCACTTTTTTCACACTCCATCACATTATTTCAAATAAATACATTATCTCTTCTGTTTAAAAAGTATAATATTCTTTTTCCAATGAGGAAATTGCTGCAGAGGGTTTTGCTTGTGGTGATGACTTATTATTAAATATACTTCAAGTAAGTTTACTGAATCTCTTAAAATAGTAGTGTAGGCTGGGTGAGAACGTTACCCCCAATCTTGAAATACTGAATGAATGTCAGAACCTGTTTTGCCATGTTTGTATAAGGAGAGAGTGTGGAAACATTAATAAAGCACATTCGGTTGAGGGTCTCTTGATATTACTATGGGTAGATAACTTCTTGAAGGTCAGCTGCTCTTAAAACCATCCTTTGAATTCTCATGGGGTGAAGGGTTATGATGCTAAAGTTAACAAAGCAATGCTTACAGTAACTGAAAAAAAAAATCTATATATATGCATAAAACATTGAATTCAAGAAGTTACACCTTAACACAAAACCTTCCATGACAGACTTACCCAGTAAAACTGAGGATAATGCTGCTGGCTTAGAAATAATGAGGTTTATGTTTGTTCAGGACCAGAGTTGTATGTGTGTGTGTGTGTATGATATGCTTCCAGAATAATCAGACATATGGGAGTTTCTTGCGGGGGCAGTGTGTTGGTATTATTTGTCAGCATGATGTGTGGCTGTTAAGGCAGGTTAGAAATGGTTCCTATTTTTTGCAGGACTAACATAAAGAGTTTCTCTGTGTAGACACATAGTACATGACTGGTAAATTTCATTTTATTCCACAGAAATGGCTGTGATTTGAGAATTTCAGAAGCTTAAAATAAAAATAATAATTAAAAAAAATGAAAATGCCAAGACTCACCCCAATATATATATATATCGCATTTGTTCTTATGGAATACACTGATACTTTTCTCTGCCTGTAATCTCATTGTGGACAGAAATGACAACTAAAAATAGTGTTTCTCAGAAAAGAGTCTGGTATAAATTCACCAACTGCCAAACTACACCATCATAAGTAAGAGAGGAATCAGTGCTGATGCTCCACTGCAGGATTTTTTTCATTGATTCTTGTATTTTAATCACATTTCTGTTGCTGTTTCTGTGAGATTATTTCAAAAACCATCAAATTAAATTGTATTACACTGAAGAGACTGATCCTGTTTCATTGTGACTACACTAAAAAAAAAGATATTTATGTCTTAGAAAAGTGGAAGTATTTTCTGATGTGATCTAGTCTAAATGGCTTTTTTTTTTTTTTTTTTGAATGCTCCTTTGAAAAGTAGGTCTGGAAATCTGTTTCGAAAATCAGAATCCATCAAAGTCTCTCTCCTGTGAAATTGCTATTTCTCCTTGAAGCTTTCCATCTTCAGTGAAAAGACTTCCATTTGACTTTATTAACAAGTAATCCATAACCATTAATATTTTGCCAAATACTTTGATTTTTGAAACTGCAAATTCCATTTGAGGTATTGTTAATTAGGCAACAATTTTCTAATGTGAACTCTAACAGGGGCTACCCAAACAGGTTAGGACCTTATCCTACACATTCAGTCACAAATCCGCAGTGGCTTGTGGCTTGAACAACAAATACAAAACTCTCTGTAACTTTTACAGATCCACACTCCAGAATCCAGGCGAAGATTTTAAAAGCAAAATAATTAGAAAGAATTTAGCTAAATACAAAGCAGACCTCAGTAAAAACAGCACAAATCCCTCACTTTTGATCAGTATGGATTTATGAAAATAAATTTATAGCTACCTTCCTGAATCTTATGAACTTCCAGCCAACATCTGTGTTATACTATTTTCCTTCAGTAGTTACACACTAGAAGTGAACATTTAAACTCACATTCAAGCATTTGCCAGATCAGAAGGCTTAGGCCTCAAAAACAGATCTGTTCTGGGACTAATATTTGATTTTAGGTAAAGATGGCTAAAGAAAGTGAAAAGCTTTTTCATGTAATTGTCCCCAGCATTTCTTCTGACAGTTGGGTAGTTTATGATCTTTTGTTCTTTTGAAAATCTTCTGTCACCAAAGTGTATAAGATGACAACCACGAGTGGGGAAGATTAAACCTCTTAAACTCCTTGCCAGCGAGCTATATTTACTAAGTGTGTACATATAGTCCATTGTAATGTTAGTTTTAACCACCTTCACACTTATCCGAAAATATGTAATAGGTTAGGAGTGTGAGCATGGCCTGTTACTCAATGTACTCATTAGGTAAACCAGGTAAGGGCATTAGCCTGAAATATCCCAATGGCTTGCAATTATCTTTTCTTACACTAAGTCCCATGGAAAATGTCCTTGCAAATTTTCCCTTTGACTTCTTTTTCATTTCCCGGGTTCATCTCTTCAAATGGTGCAGATGACCATCAAAGGAAAGTGACACATTTGATGATGAAAATGTCTTAGTCAGAGGTCCAAACTTCTCAGTACTTCATGCAAAATGCCAAAAACCTCAGCAGTTTCTACAGCTGAGACCACACAAGCACACATAATTACATTATAGAGATGTGACAATGGAAAATTAATGTAAACTGGTGTGCTCTCAGCCACACAATTTTAGAGTAGTCTAATTTTTTCTAGGAAATATCCTTAAGGCAAGGCTTATGTTGTCTAGAAAGAAAAGGGGTTTAAAATATTTCAGAAATTTTCAGTCCCCTTTATCTGCTACTTATCCTTCCAAAGAAATTTCATGCCCCCAAAGGCTTTTACAAACCACATAACCTGAAGTTGAGTTTAGTATATTTAGTCAGGAAATAGAATTTATATCATCTGATTTGTAACTCCAAAACACAGTTCTAGTATTCACTGTTCAGTCATCAATAATGAATTTGTGAGGAAATAAGACAACAACCAGAACAAATATCTCTCCTGTAAATTACAAATACAAAAGTAGTTCAAGAACTCAGTAAGCTGCATATATTCTATGAGCAAATAGGAACTTTTTCAAGTCTTATTTAGTGTTAATGGTATACAAAAGCTCACTTTGAATATTCTTTAAAATTTTCCCTTCCACTTTCATATTTAAAAATTGTCTCACCACGGAATTGTTTTCCTAGGCTTTAAGAAAAGATCATTTATTTTCCATTCTGCTTTAATAAATATTTAAAAATAAACATTTATTTCTGCAAGCTCAGCATTTCAAAATTACACCATGTAAAGGACAAGCCAAATGTTTTTAGCCTAGTCAGAGCTTCTACGTACTTTTTTTCTTCTACATTTTTTGTGGTGATTTTGAAATTCTTGTGGAGTCTTGAAGCGTTTAAGAATATCTTTTGTTCTGCGTAACAGAAAAGCACATAAGCTCTTATTAACTATGATTTATCACTATGATAACAATAAATGTTGATTTTATTTTCTCAGGCTGCTCTGTTTTTTTTTCTAGTTAGAGACATGAGAAAGCATTAACAAAAGCAGAAGAAAAAAAGTCATGAGAAATTCACTTTTAAGACGCTTTTGAAGTTGTGGAAATCTTTTTGTATTAACAGTACTCAGCCATTCTTTATTGCTTTTTAGCAAAGTATTTCTCTGAAGTACAAATCAAATTTAAGAAAGACATTAAAACAAATGTTCTAGTAGAGTGTATGTCAATTTAGAAGCCAGTGCATTATTGTTTTTTATCTGCATGCACATGCAAACACGCACATGTAAACACTTTACTGCTTTGCTCACTTAGCTGACACAATTAGTCCACTAGTCATTTCACTAGAGGGGAGCATTTGTCTGTCATTTCCCTAAGTATTTAATGCAAGAGGAATTTCTAACACACCCACTTTTGTCTCCTTCGTTTTCTTTGGGGGTAAAGGGGAGGGCTGGGTTGTAGATGGGATCTCATGAATCACTCTGGGAACTGCACAGCAAAGTCATATATATATGGATTTCCTAACCTTATTGCTATTGACATAAATATCTTCATAAACACCACAGCAATGATTCACTTGTGCACACTATACACACAGCTTCAACTACTTGGCCGTAGTTACACCCTAAGTACTGATGAAACTGTAAAGTGAGGCAACAAGTTGTATGGAGTTTATACAAATAGCATCAGGAGGTTTATTCTGTCTGATCTATTCAGTAAAGAATAAATGTCATGCTGTCTGTGAGCCCCTCAGAGCGCATCACCTGTGAGCTGGTTTGTTACTTGAAGTGACTTTGGAAGTTATGGGCAAATCGTGTGTATTGAAACTTTCTACTGGGTGGTTAGCTAGAGCTGCAGTCCCAAACCCAGTTGCTGTTCCAAGCATCATTGCATGATACAGTGTGGGAAAGATGAGTTCTCCAAACACTCAATCCCGAAAGGCATCAAGCTGTTGCAGTTCCATGCAAAGATCAGGGGCAACTGAAACTGTTGAGGAGCTCTTAAGGAAATCTGTGAAAGGTTTTCACCAGCAGGCTATCAGACACTCCTATTGCCTATGACCGTAAGCATTTATGAATACAGGAGACTTCTAAACTATGCATTTACTGAAGTCCCATTTCTAAGAGTGGGTCTGTGGTCATAGGTGCAAATTTTTGCCAGAGATATAAGACAGGTCATGTTTTCCATTCTAAAAAGCACATTTAGATTAAATCCTAATTCCAATTAAAAAAAAAAAATAATCAAAAAAAGTAAAAATCAAACAAGCAAGGGAATTATTAGTACATTATTTGTCCCAGATGCTTAAGAATAAAAGAAATAGATTTACTTATAAAACTGTTATTGTGCTCAAGTCCTCCAAAGAGCCGTAGATGACTACCATAATTCTTAAAGAAGAAGAATGTGGAGAGAACAGTGACAGAGGCAGAAAATTACTGGAAAATGAAACTACTTTCACATCCATTTAATTATAAAGTTTCATTACTAAAAAATATGAATTAAATATGTACATTATTGCCAGATCACAATTCTTTCAACTGGTATATATGCACGGTACATGTTTATTTTCTATTAGCCATCTAAAAGCAAGGGGTTTAGTCTGAACTAGATATCTAGACTTCCTGTACAGTTAAGAGAGGAAGATAAAGATGGATAGACAATCATTTAGCTCACTTTCCTTCCCACTTGTCTTGAGAAGGAGTGAATTATTCTCAAGGGATCCCAATTTGTTGCTTGTAGAGGGAGTATAGACAATTAGAGCAGAATAGATATCTAACTTTTAGGTGACTACGTTTAGGGAATTATAGAACTAGTTGGGAGATGTCCTTCAGTGTGGCTAGCTCTAAGATGCAGTGTCTGTGACATTGCAAATATCAGGAAAAATCACATTGCAGAATTCTTTTTCCATTAGAATATATGGAAAGATACTACTTGTCTAAGATAATAAAAATATAGTATGAGATCAAGATCCATGGGCTAAGGAACATCTCCATCACAATAGCATTTCCTCATTTCTAGCACACATGGAACAATTCTGTGTTTGACAGCTTTTGGTATTTTACCTTTCTGTCCTAAGGCAGGATGAAAGTGTTTCAAAAATGCTGGAAATTCTCATGACATGAACCTCTTTATTTTAATTTAATAATATACGGAAAACTTAGGTTGGGTTTTTTTTTCAAAACTGGGAATTTTGGAACAACTCTTGCAGAACTCCTTCTTTCCAGTTTTTCTTTGACAGGAATTAAATAAACAGACCATGATGGAGGAATTGTCTTTTGGTTTTGTAAGCATTACTAGCTCCACCTTAATTTTAACAACTTGATGTTTATGCTGGAAAAGTAAAATGTTTGAACCTTAACAGGTTGCAAAAGTGTTTTTTATCTTGCATTCCTGGTTTATCTGGGTTTTCCATCTGTATTTCTTATTCCTGACATTTATGTAGTAATTGAAACTCATCTAATTGACCATAGTTATACTAAGGATACTTCCTGTAGTTGTATTCAGTAAAACATGAGCTCCTGAGCTTACTTTAGTGACTAAATTTAGCTCTTTTTCAAATTGAATAATTAACTTCTGTTTGCCAGAAAAAAACAATATTTAAAACTTTTCCCCATTGGCCACCGGTCAAAGCAATGATTTTCTTTGAGAGTAAATCACAATAGTGATGTATCTGCTGGAGAACTGTAAAAAGCACAATATATAGTTTCTTCCATCTAAACACATCTGAACAAATGCTGATGAGCTTAAATGCATTTGAAGGAGGTAAACTTTTTGTCATGCTGAGTGGTATAACTAGATTATGACTTAAGATAACAGCAATAAAGGTTGATCTGTGGCTTTCTTCACAAGTTTGTGTGAAATCAGATTCCCAAATAAGTTACCTTAGGTAACTTTGTCTCCTTTCACCACATGACTGAATAAAGCGTTGCCTCACGTCCTAAAGAAATTGCCCACATCAAGACACATGCTGTAGGAAGAATTTCCCTCATGGAGAGTGAGGCCCACAATACTAAGCTGCTGCTTGGAGATAGGCCACCAGTTCTGAGCGTAACTTATGATCAGGGTTGCATCCTCAACAGTAGACTCTCCTTCATAACTTTAGCTGTTGGTGTGTGTATTGCAGATCATACCAGTGGCCCACTGGGTATGTGGGGTTATACAGTAGCACTGCGCAGTAGATAGGAAAGGGCCTTGCTGCAGAAACAGTCAATTGTGTGAGCATCATGCCTGATATTCTACATTCAGCAGTGCTTTTGCCCAAGGATTGAAAATTTCCCTTTAGATTTTGACCACTGAAAAATACTGATAGAAACAATCAGTCAAATATCTCAGGAACTCCTAAAGGGAGAAAGAAAAGCCATGATTTGGAAATAAACCAGTTGTAATCTTCTTCTTTTAGAGACAGGACACAAACAGTTTTCAGCTGAAACAGGTGACGCTTTGGAAGGTCACAACTTTCACACTTTGATCTCCAACTGAATTACTCTGAGGAGCACATGTCTCCTTAGAATTGGCCTACCGTCTTTTGGATATGGCATGCCTTAAAATCCAGATCTGAAATCTTGGGTTTCAGAATAATGGTTGTGGAGGCTGAACATATTTAAACATGTAATGTGCATGTTTACTAAGAAATGTTTTGAAAGAGATATAGAAATTTTTTTCCTTCTACACCACCCTCTCCTTCTTAAGTAAATGGAATAACCCTCCTAAGAATAAGCTGCTTTCTGGGTGCACTTTCCTTCGTACTAACCTCTCGATAAACAATCGGAGCTAGTGGCCACGAGAAACAAGCAAATAGTCAGCCGGGTTGACCTGTGCAGCAGCTCCTGTGTTTTCTTTCCTACTTTGGGTGTCTACTGGACTTACAGGAAATGGAGCTGTCTACTGTGCAAAAATAAAAGATTAACCGATACTTATTGGAATGTAATCTTTTCAGAACTAAACACTAATAGAGGTTAAAGTTAATTAAGCATTTAACTTCTGGTTAAAGTTTAACCAGCCAGAGCACTGGGTGTACTCACGTCATTTCAACAAAATATGCAAGATGACTCATCCAAGCAATGGATTAGCCCTATCTTGGGTCTACACAAAGGTTTACTGCTAAGAAAGGTATGAGCTGTCAAGAAAGGTAAATGTTCTATGCGCCCCATTCTATTGACAAGCCTTGAGATCACTTTGGTGTTTGCCAGCTCTTTAAGAATCAGATATGATTGACTTGAAATAAAACTCTTGACAAAAATAGTTTTTACTTAGGAGCAACTATCCTAATAACTTTTACTTGAGGCATTTCTTTAATTCCTTTAAAACTCCCTTGTGGACTTTATTAAATTTAGCTTGTTCTGCCTCTCTTGCAAGCCCTTACACGACTCAGCTGTTCCTGACTCTTCAGCTTGGTTAAGCTATTTTTCTCCCTGTATGAGCTACATATGTCTGAGGACCACAAACATGAAAGAATACTATACTTCACTCTCAATTCTTACAAACACAAATGCTGGCCTGCTCTGGGAGGTAAGATTCTCAATAGATTATCTTGGTTTTTAAATTTCCATTATCACTGAGTCACTTAAAGTCCTACATTATAGTTGTTCTTGTTGTTTAGGCATGTGGGATCTAGCTATGCTATGGGTTTTGGCCTTAAAATGGTCTTTGATATTGCTGTTTACAAAATGCAGTTAGAAATAGCCTGGCTAATGTTCCTTTTCAAAATCCAAGCATTACAATACTCAAAGAAATTATTTTTCTAATCCCTCATTTTTCTAAATGTCTAATTGAAATCACTCGGGGATATACTTTCTCCTCAGTACTTACTTTTTAACCCATGATCTGGTATAACATAACTCCCTTTCCTTTTAAAATATCATTTTTCAGAGATCATAAGGGACATTCGATTATTAAAGTTAGCATAACTAACTGTATTGCCAGTGCTATAATGCCTTATGGAGCTCAGCTGACTGCTGGGTCCATTCAATTCTCTGGGTTAAACCCATGAGCAAACACTGCAAACATCAATCTTTTTTTTTTTTGTAAAAACCTAAATGATACTTAGGTAATGAAAGCTGGAGGTTTATCTGAAATTAAGATGTTTGTAATAACTCTTGAAAACTCACTTTTTTTTCTAATGTGAGTTTAGGAGCTCAGCTGAGAACACTAAGTTGAAGCAAAACCACTTCAATTTTTCTTACAAAAGGGGAGAAAAAGAAACTATCACTTGCAGAAAGTTGAGCATATTTTATCTTATACACAAGCAATCTGGAAATTAAAGTTTTATCATGAGTAATTTTTTTCAGTTCTGTATCTGGCCATTTTTTCTTTCTGTACATGTTCGTTTTGTCAAGACATGAGTCAATATTTAATATAAAACTCTGACAGTGTGTTATTGGTATCAGTATTATAAATGTTTGTCTAATGCATTAAGCAAACTATTGCAGGATTTGGTTTCATGTCATATAGGGAGAGAAGAACAGCACTTGTTGAGACTTTGATCTTATCCTTATCAGCATTAGTTCTTTCAGCTTCTCAGATAATATGCTGCACAGAAAAGTGATGATCACAAGTTGGTTAATGCTGCAAAAAAAGGGAGTGTTTCTTGGAAAATGTAGAAAATCTTTAAGAGGTCAGGGGAAAAGGTAGTGCGTGTTTCTGAAATGTGTTGAAATATCTCCTACGGCTTTTCTCCTCCCATTACTATTAGGATGTTTTAACCCTCCCAGGTGGTGGGAAATATTTTAAAGGGGAGTTTCTTTGTATATTTAGCAATGTGGGAAAGCTATGAGAGGGGTGTTCCCTGAAAACGGTGACTCATCGCTTGTGTTGATTCTGTAAGAATACAGCCTTTGTTTACTGTGGAACTACTGAAATAAGATAGTTTTTTATTTCGGCATATAACTTTCTCTATATGTACCTAAAATTAAACATTCAGAAAACTGCTTGAAATGATACACCTACTAGTTTCAGGAATGGCCCTGCGTTCTTTTGCTGCTCCCCAAGCAAGAACCCCTGGTTTTGAAGGCTCTGTGTGTATTGGCCGTAGTAAATTTTGCAGCCCTTTTCTGATAAGAAAATTCTGAACATTCTTCCTCTTTGCTCGCAGTTAAGAGAGATACGTGTCTGTCTGCCCAGGCATTTAACAGTTAGAGAATTTTTCTTGAGCTCCAGAGATGGAAGCACCAGTATCTCTGGTTAGCCAGATGTTGGATCTCCAGTTTGTTCTCTGATTTGGAGGACTGAATCTAAAAAGCGTATTGCTTTATAATGCCAAGGTTAAGTGTTTTCAGATAAGCACTTTCTCTGTTATTGAAAATGCTTCATTTTATTCGAAATGTAAGACTTCGCCTGCAGGTAAAGGCTCTCTCCAGTTTCCAAGCTATTAAGGTTCTCCCTCGGTCCAACAAATATTTAATTACTGCCTACAAAAGGAAGCAGATTTTGACAAAAGAGGCATTTTCCTCTCCCCACTGACTACACAAGGAGTCTAATCCCTTACATTTATCTTCTTAATTCTTCTTGAATTAGTCACCTAATATAGATGATGTGAATACTACGTGTGTTACTGAGGGCTGCAAATTCCAGCTGGTGTCCAAACACCTGAGATTTGATGTTGTAATGCTGGGTTTAAGAGCCTGCATGACATCTAGGCTGTACACATGAGGGTGTTTCAAGAAACTCTTCATTTAGATAAAATTACTGTGATTAAGACTAATGTGAACCAAGATATCTTAACAAAGATCAATCTACATGTTTTAGATTTTTTCATGAGGTTTGTGCTCTGTGGGTCACATTAAAAATAGTTTCACATATCTTTAGCTGTCTTTACATATCTTTAGGCATTCATATCTTAGGATACTTATCTTTAGATGTGTGCCCAGTCAGAGACTTTTTCTCTTTAGTAACTGGATAAAGACCTAGTGATTTTGCTTCCCAGCTTAATACAGGTGCCTAAAACAACTAGAAGAGATTACACTGTAAACTCTTCTCCATTGACCATTGAGAGAGTTCAGACTATTAACAAAGTAAAATTTAGGTATCTAGTATAAGCTGAGGTTAAGTAAGATATATCCTACCACCATATTACAGTCTTGAGGTCACAGCACTATTGAACTTTGGGAATGGGAACAATGCATATTCTATAAAAACAACTGATTTTATAGAGGCCAACCTGAACTGATAGAGCTTGCCATCCTATTAACATGAGTTACTAGATCTTGAAAATATCAAAGGCAATAGAAGGGTTTGAATAGATATGAGCAAAATTGACTATGAATGTCACACACACAGTCTGTGAGGAGAGCAGTTTGGAAGCGTAAAAGTGTGTATGTGTAGTGGAATAGTGTCCTTTTGTACATTGTAGCTGCACACTTGATTAAATTCAGATAAATGATTTAATGTTTACAGTGCGGTTACACATGAAATGCAGGAATTGTGAAAATATTTTAAATTCTCTCCTGATCTGAATGAGCTTTCCGGTATTACGCAGGTCCCAAGACAAAGAACTGAACTGCAATATTCAATTCCATAATGTAATTTACTAAAAATTTCTTGGAAGAAACATATTGGAGTTATGAGACTAATTTTTAATGTGCTGACATAGCAGGCAGTAAATTGACTTGATAGAGGAATCTCTTGCTTCCCTCTTTTTAAGCTAGAAGTGAGTTGTTGGTGTCCCATTTCTTAAGCTCAAATAATAACACTGTAACTATTCACCTTATCTAAGTAGACGGACACTTCTCAGGTTAAACAAGTTCTGTAATACTATAATTAGTTTAACCTTCTCCTAAAACTCCATTTCAAGGAAAATCAACCTTAAAAGTACTTGTTCTGAATTGAGAGCCTAATTTCATTTCTTCCACCTGTAGTCTAATAGTTCCATCATAGATATAACTGCTCTTTTGATGGCCTTTATGAACAGAGTCTTGTTAGCTGACCGCCAAAGACCACAGTCCAATTCTTTTCAAGCTTCTAGAAAGAAACCACAATGTAGTATCGAGAGTTTCTCCTTTTGCATAGGAAACCCCATTGATAGCCTGGTTCACATACTACAGTCAGTCACAGCGTGTCAAATCCATTATCAGCCTCACATCAATTCTCATCTAAAATCCCCAATTACATAGCTCAGAGCACAATCCAAAGAGAAACTCTGTAATCAAATGCAGAGAATGTTTACTGGAGTACACGTGTGTGTCTGTGTATATACTCATATATGTATGTTAATTTTAATATTTCCATTATAAGCAACAACAACTTGCCCAATGCCTATTTATAATGCTCACAGAATGTTCAGAGATTCAGCTAATAACACATTAGCACTTAGACAGCTGGAGAATTGGTGATGACTGCCAATTACTTAGAATTCTTCTAATAAACAATAGTTTCTCCCCCTCTTGAAATATATGGAAATGGCTATTGTTATTTTAAGCACTGCTGTACTGAAATGGCACCTGTGCTTGCTGTAACATGGAACATTGCATTCCAAGCAAGAAACAAAGTTACATGGAACTCCACGTCCCAACCTATTTTCTGCAGAATCTATGAATCTATTCAAGACAAAAGGAAAAAAATATATGTGGCTTTGGACCACGTTTACCTGTCACTTACTTTTCCCACAGTACCAAAAGACTATGCACAGTTTGTGAAACAGTGAAGATGGTCAAGAGAATGCTAGTTTTTTAACCAAATAATTCGTAAGATCTACATACACATTAACACAAGAGCACACCTTAAGGGCTCAGAGGCTTCTGTGCTAATAATTTAAGCATACCTCACATCCCTGCTCACTCAAATTTTTCGATTAACTCACCAACTTTTTTCCACTTGCTCTTCTACTGTATTTCAGCAACTGGGACAATCCGTACAATTTTTTACAAATCATGAGCTGGAAAACAGGATCTTAGTTTTTAATTTCCTGCATAAACCTCTCCTATCCCAGTGCAGTTTAGGAAACAGCTTTCTAGCCAGTAGAAAGGCTGGTTGTAGTAAACAAAGATGTTATTGCTGTAGTACATGGCGTTTTACTATGAAACTGGCATACTGCTGTAATCAAGTTAAACTTCTGCATCTTGATGAAGAATAGAACAGAACTTTAAAGATATTTATTCAAGTGAGTAAATAATATTTTTTTTTAGTTCTCACTGAAGTAGAAATCTTAAAATTTCTATTCTGTTTCAGCAAGTGTGTTTCTTAGGGGGCAGGGAATAGACAGTCGCTCAACCTTCCTGTTGCCCCATACAGATTTATGATCACATTTAATTGCAAAACACATCACTGGGGACCAATACAATGGACAGAAAGCTACAGAAATCAATATATTGGTCCGAGTTTTCCTTTAACTTTGAACAGGTAAACCAATGTCACAATGAAAACCATTTTTTTTAATACATGTAAACTCTTCCAGGCATAAATCTATTCAGAAATGCTGATACTCGATTGTAGAACCAGTGTTGTGGTCCAAGAGGCTGAAAAGTCTGACAAAAGAATCATGCAAATTCCTTCTCCAGTGTACAGAGTTTTTAGGATTCAGATTTTGGTTGCCTGTGTGTGTAAATGTACCATGTTGGTATTCCTCATGTCCTCATAGTGTAAGCTCAGGTTCTGATTTGATTTCCACGTGTTCAGAATTGCTCCAAAAGAAAGTTTTGGCTCAAGACCACCTCTAGCCCATACCACTTAAAACTAATGTATGTTCTCACAACACATTTCTGAAGACTTTTGGGGTCCTCCAAAACACTTTTCAGCATTTTATCCATGTTCAGAGATACAGTCTGCAGAGCATATGACCATTATGCTTACTGCAACTGGCACATTAAATCAGCATGCCAGCCTTGCTTTCTCCAGCCTCTGTGACTAAACAAAAAAATGCTAAACTGTCCTGAGGTATTGTAACATGCTATTTTTTCCTGGGGGGAGAAAAAAAAAGTCTGATCGAAGCCAATTAATGAGATTAAAGTTAAATGATTTACATGCTGTAATAAAAAAAAGTCTGCACAGTCAATGTTCGAATCTGCTTATCTGCAAGGCTTTCCCGTAAATGTCTTTTGCCAAAAAGCACCAGAATGACCTCCAAGACAGGCTGCCTAACTTGACTGTACTTTTGCTTCTATTTTAATTAGCCTTCAAGTGGTAAATATTTACTAATTGCCCTCTGGGTAAGTAATTAAGAAGTCTTGATCTGTTTTGCTAAAGTAAAGTTCATCTGGCAACACTTTCAGATCACAATCTAGGCAGGTCTATCTTAACTAAATGTCCTCTTCCCATATCATTTTTAGAAGCAGAAGTTTCTGAGATGTGAAGATTAGATGTGTATGAAAGGAATAGATGCAGCACAGCCTCAGACATGGCCCCTCCTCCATGCTGCCTGCTCCGGTGGGAGACTGGTTTCAGATATTCCTGTTTTATCCTACCCCCACGCATTGTCTCTTTCACTGCTCCCCACCAAACCCCAGTGTCCACCACCGGTATTTCCAGGGCCTCGGTAACCATGTCAGGGCATCTTGCGGGATAGGGCCGAGGAGCCAGGGGCCACGGGGGACTCCCACCCCCAGGCAAACAGGGCCTGTCCCAGCACCAGCCAGGTGCAGGGTGGCCGGGGGACGCTGGGGACAGCCCCAGCCCTGGGCAGTTAGGCACCTCCCTGGGGACGGGGATGGGCCAAGGCAGGGCAGGGCAAGGCGCGGCTTGGCAATGGTGGGGAGCTGGGGACAGGCGGCTGGGCCTGGAATGGGTCCTGGGCCGCAGGCAGGGTGGGGAAGGCCCTGGGGAACAGGGCAGGGACAGGGAGGCCCGTCAGTGCCCTCAGCCCTGACAATCCGCAGAAAAGCTGCACTACCACATGCGATAGCCATGTGTAACCTCCTGCTTTTCATATTCCTTCAGCTTGTCCAGATCTGCACAGATTTTTTCTGTGATGGCCATGGTCAGGTTCCTACATGAAAATCAGTTCTCTCACCAGAGAGAACCTTTCAGGCTGTCAGGAGAAGCAGATCTCCTCAAAGAAAAGATCACAGTACATTTGGTTATCGCTTAGTTCTGAAACAGTGCAATAGAAAAATCTTCCGTACACATCTCATGCTAAGCCACATGCTTGAAGAATGGTAAAGCTGTAAGTACCTAAAGCCATGCTCTTACAATAGTACCTTATCCTAATGAAGAGCTATTGTCCCATTTCGTTTCAATGCCATAATTTACAGGAGTGGCAGTATCTGAGATGTGAACAAAGAAAATTCTAAACCACTCGGTACTAAGGAATATTTTAAAGGACTTTGTAAATGCTTAAAATAGATAGATGGGCACTGTGCTTAGTCTGCAATAACTCAAGAAAAGGCGTAGCTTAATTGTAAGGAGATTAATACAATTATTTTCTCCACAAAAATTTTGGTTTAAAAAGGAACTATGAGGTTGATTAAATGACAGGATAGAAGCAAATACTTTTAATGTCAGGTTAAATCAATAAGTCATTCACATCTGGAATATTACATTCATTTTATTTGTATTTTGTCTTACAAGTTCAGGAGCAAGTGACAGATTATTAGACACATGAGGAAGAATGAAAGGAAGGATTGTTTAGTTTAAAGAAATCAACAAAAAGAAGAGAAGATAGAGGTATGTAAGGAATAATTGGAGGATGTTACTGAGGAAGCACTGAAACTCTTTGTCAGACTGTATTTTATGGAATTTCAAAGCAATTAATTATTAACACAGATGACAGGAACAACCATAAAAGACATAAGGTTGGATTAAAAACCCATCTACCTATGTTTCACAGCATACCTTAGATAATATTTTAGAGGTGGCAGAAAGCAAGTTCTCCCATTTTTAAAATTATCTTTTAAAGTTGTAATGTGGAACTGGTTGCAATCGTTTATGATGTATGTATGTATGTATGTATGTTAGCAGAGAGAGATCCAAGTGAATGGAAAGTTGTGTACCACCTTAGAGACTTACGACATTTCACAAAGAGTTTGAAGTTGTAAGTTTCTTTTCTGCTTCCCTGTTTCTCCTTGAATCATGTCTATTTTTATTGGATCAAGTAATAATGTAAAAAGAAAGGAAAAAAAAGACAAGAAAAAGTAACAAATAAAACCCTAGACAAGTTAGGTAGCTCTTTAATTTTATCCTACATTTATATACAATATAGGAACATGATAACTGTGTGTTATACTTAGGGGATTTCTTTCAGTCTAAGAACAGAAGCACTAGACAATATCTGATGCATCCCAGTATGAGAGACATGCTATTAAATTATCAGTATCTGCAATGGAATCCAGTGACACTGAAAAGAATGACAAGAAAAAAGATGACAAATCTTGTCAGGGCTTCTCTAGTGACAAGGGCTTTCTCTCTCTGATGAGGTGAAGACATAAAGGAGATGCTAGGGAAGACATTTTCAACATGATTTTATTAATACATTTTAATGACTGATCAGAGACAAGAATAGTGTGCTAAACTGTATTAGAGTCAAGAAAAACTTTTATGATCTTTTCCCATCCCAATGTCCGTTAAATGCAGATGCAAATAAAATCCATATTAAAATATTTACATAGCTGTTCCAGAATAACCTGTCTTTCTATTGCAGCTTCCAGTCATTTTGGTGGTGGTCGTTTTTGGGATTGGGGCGGGTGGGGTTTCTTTTCCTAGAAGCATACAAGAACCTGCAGCCAAAACCAATGCTTGGTTGGTAAAAATGCATGGAAAGGGATAATTTCTCCCTTGACACATCTACAATTTAAATAGACATCTGGGTGGGAGGAAAAGAAAGGAGGCACTAAAGACAGTCACAAAGCAGGTCAGTGGCAAATCTGTAAAGAGAAGCCAAGCATCATGTCATCAATCCTAGGGCCTCTAGGAAAGAACAGCTTGCTTGGGAAATTTCATTGATACTTACATTCTTTTTATCAAAATCCACTCAACTGAAATAATATTTCGCTCTAATTCTCTTAGGCCAATCAGGCATGCCAAGACACTTCCTGGCTTGAAACTGTACTAGAGTGCTGTAGCTGCCTGCAAACCCCCCAGGAAAGTGTGTATGTGTTAGGGAGGGTGGGGACAGTGAGAATTCTCTGGGAATACAAAAGACTTTGTATGACTGCAGCTTCTCACCTTGACTGCTGATCCAGCCTGTAATCTGCTTTTTGAGTAATCCTGCCTTCTGCCATCCTATTGCTCATTATTCATCTCCTGCCTGGGGTCTTAAAGTTTTGGTTTGGACAGGTGATCATGTAATCAATATCCAAAGAAACACAACTGTGGTAACCCAAATTAAGTTTCAGCTTGTTTTCATTAAATAAACTGTTGTATGTCTTGTGGAAGGGAAATAGGACTTTTTTCATTATTGGTCTACCTCCATTGTTTGTAAATTGTTCAAGACAAAAACTTGCAGCTGAGAGTGCATGGGAAATTCCTGTTGAAGTCAGTGGGAGATTTGCATATGATTGCTATATGACCCAAAAAATGTGTAATCTAGTCATGTTCTGGTTTTCATTGGGTACACACAGCCTGTTTCCAAAATAAATAACAATTCCAGTGACAGAGGTCTTTACCCATTCAGAGTGAAAGTTAAGCCAAGTTTTCAAATGTGTTTTATGTCTTTGCTTTTGCCTTTTGGATTTCTTGCTAGTCAAAATAGCAGTGCCAACAATAGAAGTGTTGTGTACTTCCAACTGTGACCCAAAGGATGAACATGAAGTCACGAGGCAGCCTGTTCCTAAATAGTTTTTTCTGTTTGATTTTGTGATTCAGTGAATAGTTGATCTGATCACCTGGCACACATTCTTTAAAATTTTAGACATTAATCCATTGATCTTCTTATTTCTATAAAATGAATAGAAAATTATAAGAGAAGTATGATATTGTATGTTATACCATATGTATATGGTATCTAGATATTGTAAAAATAGAAGATCTCGTTACAAGTCTTAAACTCAGGTTGTTACTGGTAGTGTAGCTATAGAGCATGAATAAGTATTTTCATTTATGCATTGTGTGTTTTTTATGCAATAATTTGATGCAGGATATGGTTTATGTACCAATCTTATTACACACAAGTGCTAAATGTATTGTAATTTAGGTGATATGTGTTTCTCTAGTCTTGTTAAAAACCAGTTTTGTTGACCAACTTCTATAATAAAACAGTGATCTTTTTATCTTCATCTGGATATTTTGCAGATATTTACCTTTCTTCTTGCCTTGCCTGTTTTGAAGTTGATATAGTTAAAAATACTGGAAAGGGAATTATAAATTGAGCACTAATATCACTAAGGCTCTACTTTATTTTAGTTAAAATAATGTAGAGTCTTTCATCTTCAAGAATCTCAATGTAATACATGCTTTTTATATATTTACGTCTTGCCAGTACTGTTCTTATCAAAGTCTGTGTCGATAGTTTCTTTCATGTCAAAAAATGCAGTATTTGTCTTCAAGATTCCCAAAACATTAAACATGTAGGAGAGAGGGAAGCGAACAAGGAAGACCAGGCATGAGGAGATGTATTTGCAATGGAAGGATCAGAAGTGCATTGTGAGAAATATTTTCTGGACTAAATGGCCTATTACAGAGGCTTAAGAAAGGATTTAAGAACAAGGTGAGCACTGGGTAATCCTCTTTTTGCTGTACTTACAGTTCATGGGAATCAACAGCTAAAGTGCCTTCTGGACCCAAAGACTTTGTCTGCCTTCTTACATTAATATCCACTAATGAATGTGTTCACCACCAAACTGTGCAGTTCATTTTTGAACACATTATACTCTTCTCCTTGATAGTAATTTATAGCAACAAACTCCACTGTGTAGTAATGCTGCATGGAACAGTATTCCTTTGCTTTTTTTCTGTTTAGTTTGAAAAGCCAAATCTGAGGAAAAAAACTCCATATGCACTCCTATGCAAAAGTACTATAATTGTACCTCTGCACTTTAACTTTATATCATAACCTTTCTTCTCCTTAGAAGCTTTGAAGCAGAGAATAGAACGCAACATGAAAATGGTGTGTATTGGGTCTGGCTGAGATGGAGTTAATTTTCCCGATAGCAGCCCTCATAGTGCTGTGCTTGTACTGGTACCTAGAAAAGTGCTGATACCACACCAGTCTTTTGGCTACTGCTCAAAGTAGCTTTTGGCTACTTTGGCTCACTCTCACAGCACCAAGGCTGTATCTCTGACCTTCCCGTCCCTCACCAAGAGGCTGGGGGTGGACAAGATCTTGGGAGGGGACATAGCCAGGACATCTGACCCAAAGTGACCAAAGGGATATTCCATACCGTATGATGTCTGTTCAGATAAAAATGCTAAGGGAGAGGAGGAGGACCAGGGCATATGACATTTGCCTTCTGGAGCAACCACTAAGCGTACTGAAGCCCTGCTTCCCAGGAAGTGGCTGCACATTGCCTGCTGATGGGAAGCAGAGAATAAATCTTTTGTCTTCCTCAGCTTCCACTCATGGCCCTTGCTTTTGCTTTATTAAACTGCCTTTATCTTGACCCCTGGTTTTCCCATCTTATTTTCTCCCTTGCTGTCCTGCTGAGGAGGGGAGAGACAGAACGGCTTGGTGGTCATCTGGCATCCAGCCAAGGTCAACCAACCACATAGTGATATACCCCTACTGTAGCTTCTGTCATGAATATGAAAAATAAGGAATGCTGGCTCAGAGTTCCTGTCAGGTGAAACCAGAAAAAGACAAACCATACCAGTGGCATATGTGCTCAAAACAGAGTACCTTCTCCTAACAAACCACTTAAAAACATGATTTATGCAAGTTTGAAGTGAGTTAGATTCAGCTAATAGGAGATAATATCACAGTGCATTGCCTTTGACAATGTAATTTAGCCTCTCAGTTCACTGATGAGAAAAGACTTAAGATACATTTTTGCTATAATATTGTAGATTTAGAATAATTTTAAAGTTAATAACGGTGTGGTTAATGCTCAGAGGCACATCCAAAATGACCATCTTTATTTTTCACGGTTCTTAATTCCTTATCCTTGTTGACACACACATCTTGCAGCTGTGGAAGAAAATAAAAAGGTAGACTGAAATCCATGTATCCTATCTTACTAGGATTGGTGAAGTCCTTTCTTCTGTTCAGGCAATTAAACACTGTCCCAATGGGTGGATGTGTCAGAAAAGATTGAACATCTGAGTCTCTTTTTAATTCTTTGAATCTCCCCTTCTGGTATAAGTCAGAAACAACCTGACCAAAGAATCTTAAGAGGACAATGTCCTCCTCTGTGTACCTGTTTCTAACAGCTCAAGTCTTGTTTATTTTTTTTATACTATTCTTGAGCAAAACCCTCTGTTCTGTATTGCTCATTGAGCTGATCAGTTGCTTTCCATCTGTATGCAAGATGGTTGCAATTCCATGGCATTCTCTATTTGTAGAAGGTAGAGCTCTTCAAGCTGATAGAATTTTTAGCAACCTAAATATATACTACAATAAATAGCACAGTCATATCTCTCATTACTAACAAAAGGGTACACAGAAAAAATGAATTAATTACAGATTAAATTTTCTGTAAATTGCTGTTCTTTATTTCTTCTAATGATACCAAATGTGCTAGTTAGTCATACATTTACCTCTCACCAAACAAGTTGAAAACAAAAAAACTTGTAGTGTGAATACATTTAACCTACACTTTTATCCTTATGGCCCTGTTTAATACAAATTTGAGGTTAGCACAAATGGCACCATCCTACAGATGTAGCTCTAACACAGTATGTGGTTTATGCTGAGCTATTAGAGCTATTAAAGCACATTAACATTAAGTAGTGTAATAACATGAACTGTGTCTCCTGCATTACTGAAATACTTCTCTCTTTAATACTTTAATTGTGGAATTTTGTATGATTTATTATTGTGCAGCTGTGCTAATTTCAGTATTACATGTCCAATATTTTGACCTCGTTTGGGCTACTCCTAAGTTTCTGGATGAAATTAGTTTGATTAGATAGCTGACTTTGGCTGAACAGGTGACTTCACCCAAATCATGAAAGCACACGCTACCACTTTACCAGATTGCAGTCTGGATAGATACATTATTATTGCTGTACCGAGTGCCTTTAGACTAATAACTCTGAAAAATTATTGAAATACTTGTAACTGATTAGATTTTTTTCCTTCACATGTTTTTTTGCATTTTGTTGTTTAGTTGTTTTTTTTAGGAGAGGCCATGACTGATACTAAGATCACAGAGTGTCAGAGTGAGCTTTAACAGAAAAACTGAGTTGATATAATTTGCCTAAAGAAGCTTAGCAGAGAAATGGCAGGCAGCATCAAAATGATGCTTTTCAGTTTCAGTTCCATCCCTCTTCGGTGCGGTAGCTATTCTTTTCAGTGGTGTATATACCCCTTTTATAGTTGAGCTTTACTCTAAAGTTGAAGAGTAGTAAACTTTGTATAGAGTGTTTAGCCTTTTACGGGGAACTTCAATATTGATCATTTTTTCTCATATATTGTTGAATGTTTCAGATAAACTACTGAGTGATAACAGTGTGTTACACCTGACTAATGGAAAATCTTTTCATCTATAAAGGTCATGATGTTTTCTGCTTCTGTTAAATAAAGCCTCATGTCCAGCTGTAGCAACAGAGTAGCTGATATGTTGTTATTTTATCACAGAATAATTGCATTACAGAATTGGAAAATATTCAGTTGCTTTCCCTTTCAGCACTGGACTGCACCCAAAACCAGAGGGAAAAATGACTTTCAGCAAACCAACACTCAGTGCCAGGGATAAAATGCCACATTAAAGATTTCTTCTTAAAAATATAGAAACAATTAGGCTTCTAATATATCTTAAGCTATCTTAGCAAACCTTTGGTTGTGCGCTGTACACTATAGATTTAATTGAGACCACAAAGAGAAATAGGCCTCCCTATGTCCATCCCTTGGTCTATGTTGGTCTTTCACTTAAAGACAGCAACACCGAAGACTATGTTTTAAAGAATGACATTGTAGAGGGTTAATTAACATTGATAATATACAGTTGTGGGCTTGCTTATGGGGTGGTGGGTGGGCTGATGTGGATAATGTACAGCTGTGGCTTGTTTGGGCTAAGTAGCTAAATAGCACTGAGGAGCCCAGAAGAGGAAGAGCACTGGTGGAAGGGAGTACTGGGTGAAGAGAGAGAGGAGACCGGATGAAGAAGAGCCCTGGGAGAAGCTGAGAGAAGAAGAGGGCCTGACTGAGGAGAGGCTGACTGGAGGAGAAGCCAGGAACCTGCATGCAGCAGAGGCAAGAAGCAGGGTGGACTGGCCTGAAGAGGATGAAGAAGCAGCACAGACAGTAGATAAACTTTTGGAACCTTGTGTGGGAAAGCCTTGTTGCAGCCGGCTAGTTTTGTAGTGCTGCAACATGACATAACATATAACAAGAAGTATGTTATCTATCTCTTCTGTTTATCAAGAGGGAATTTCCCCTCTCCTTGTAGTTTACAGGGTAACTAAAAAGAAGGTTCCTTGCAATGCTGTTGTTTAAGATGAATTCAGTAATTCTCTCACAAAAACTCATATTAGAACTGTGATGCTCTAAATATGAGATGTTATATCATAATGTAAAGATATAAATAGTTAAGCATAATATTAAAGGGAAAGAAAAATGCCATCCAAAAAAAGCTTACCAGCAGTTAGAGCACGGCAGTTTTTCTGGGGGGGGTGGGGGAGGGGGAAAGAAATAGAAAACCCCTAAACCCAAACCATGAAAAAAAAAAAAAAAAAAAGCCTAAAACCCAACTTACTACACAATGAATGCAACAGTTCTCTTCTACCCAAACTTCTGTAAGTGATTCAGATATGCCACATAGAAAACTATTGAAAGATCTAAAGAATATATGATTTAAGGAAGAATTGTAAGGTAGGTGAGGAGCTATGAAAAAGAAGATGGCACTGGGGACAGTTGAAAAGAAAAGCATCAGGCTGGAGAGTATATGCTAGCTGAGTTCCTCAAGGAACAGGTTTTGGTTTCATTAATTATTTCACACAGATATTAAAAGCATCCTGAGGAAAGTCAATGGTGTCATAAAGCTGGGAGCAGTGTCAGTATCAGAGAGAATCGAGACTATATATGCAGACCATGCCAGACAACCCTGAAGACTCATGCAAAATGCTAGGTCATGCAGCTGGCAGAATTTTATGTTACCTACTGTATGCTGAATATAAATAAGAAAGAGGAGGATGGGTTAATGACAAGATGTAGCTATGAAATATGATGTAGTTATGAAAAAGGCAAATGTGCAATAATGTCTAGGATGATGCCAGGAAGCTTTTAAAGCATCTTTAAGGTGGGAGAAATGTTCCCTTTTATGATTACAGATAGAGAAATGTTAATGTTAATTTTAAAAGACTTCGTGAGACTTCACCTGAATTACTGTTTTTCTGTTCTGGTTTTGCATGCTTAAGAATAAAGAACTCCATCTGAAACACGTACTTATGGTCTAGTTATGGTCTACTGTTCAATCAGAGGTGAAAGGCATCTACAAACAAATAAAGCGTGATCTATTTGATTATCTAAAGAAAATAAGTGTGCTATCTCATTATTTAAAGATGCTATGCAAATAAAGGAAGAATTCAAGTTGTTGGTGAAACAGTAAGTGGAAGTATGCGTGGATATATTTTAAGGTAGAAACTAGAAGATTTGTACCCATCACAGCAATTGACTAACCCGTGTCTCTTAAGCTGCATGCAAGTAACAAGCGGTTCAAGTGCAGCTTTCTGCTGGAGCTATAACATATGACCTGCAACAAGGCTATTCTGGTGTAATGGCTGCTTAATACTCCAAATCCCTAATTGTCCATTCCTGTAAGACAGCAGGAACCAATGGATCCAGCACTGCAGTGATCTCACTGTGTTCCCAGCCAAGCTCCAGCTCACTAATCAAGGCTGGTTTTCTCTGGCCTGTGAACAGGCTTGGAATATCTTCTCCCCAAAGGTTTCTGAGGTATGTGGGGCAGGAGAGCTATGTTAAAGTTACACAGACTTAAACCCAGGAAGTCTTATGTCCTTTGGGATCTAATGTGAATTGAAATATATAAATGTTACTTGGTACTGAGCTAAGCTGCATATGTGATTTGCTGTTCCTGAACAGTGGTTTAGACTGCAAATGTGACTGAAACAGGCTAATTAATAACATAGGAAAAAAATAGTTTTGGGGGTTGTGACTTGTTTCAGTCATAAAAAGGATACCGTGTGATGATGATGTACATGCAAACAGGGAAATTTCCAACCTGCTATTTGAAGTTAAGTGGAGTAATGCCTAAAACAAACTGTACTAATGTGAATAAGAGCTGAAGTAGTAAACCAGGCTTTAGTATTTAAATAAAGTAATAAAACAATATGTAAGGAATTGATAACAACTTATGAAGAGGACTTTGTATTTTTCTTCTTTGAACTACTGAATGACTTAATTCTTCTGTATATTATTTGCTGTCTATAGATTTATTATCTGTGCTTTGTTGCTTAGTACTCCTTATTCTATTAATAACCAAGCTAAATGACAACTCTGGTGTACAATCAGATTTGTTGTTGAAAGTATCTGATTGAAAGCCCTTGTTCAGGCAAGACACCTTCTGCAGAAGGCTGGACACCTAACTTTTAAATGGCTAAACATAACTTTGATCCTGACTGACTGTCAGGGATATTTGCATGCTGGAAATAGCAAAGAAAACAACGCAAGAGAAAGAGATGGAGAAAAATACCATTTAAACCAGTGTGATAGCTTTTTAAGACATAAAGTTTTACTTTTCATTTTTCCAATATAGTCTAACTTTTAATCAGTTTTTTATTTTTCCTGGCTGCAATAGAGCACTGTATTATATTGTTATCTTCTAAGCTTCAGAAGAATGAAAAGAGCAAAGTAATTAATTGTTAGCAGCTACGCTTATATTTAATAAGCAACCTAAAACCTATGAAAATGGTAAAACGCCTTATAAAACAAAATACCAACAGGAATCCATCATTTTAAAGTATTTTGGTTTGAGCTATTACATCACATTAAAGAAGCCTATACAGTCCTGATCTCACTAGCCTGTAGACCACAGAATGTAACCCATGATAACTTTTCATACATTTGAAGAATTGCAATTCCCCCAGAGTTTAATGGGTTTAAATGCCTTCATCCCTTGTAAGTTTTGCTTACTCTCCAGGTGCATCTTACTAACCTTTTACAGTACTCTCACCCAAAGCCAATCCTCTCTGCAAAGTCAATCAAAAGCCATTATTTATTGCAGGACCATACCTATCTCATGCTGTAGGAAGATGGTGGAGGTCAGGCAGAATTAGCAAGATAGTTACACCTTGTGTCCATCCTATTTTCTAGTGGTTACACCTGGGGTAGGGGAGGAACCCAAAGAACACAGGACACAATCTGATATATGAGCAGACCCTCACAGCAAGTTGGCATTTCAGTAAAGAAGTAGGCATGTCCACTATACATAGCCCAGCAAAATCTTGATTAGCCTGAACACTACTAATTGCTGTAAGGTTTGTTGCCTTGTAATTGCAACATAACATACATCCTAGACAAAATTTTGATGCTTACAAATCAATAATGAAGGGGAAAAAAGAAGTAGGACAAGTAGTTTTCCTACAGTTATAAAAGCTGCCCCTTACTTTTTGCCATACTGTCAAATCTAGCAAATTTACCTTAAAGAAAATGTGTTTAATACCTGCACAAACTGCAATAAATACAGGAGAGATGTCATTGGAGAAGGAGGAAAAGCACATTTGCCAACTATTTCAGCTTCTCCGTATCCACTCTTCATAAGTGAAAAAAGCTAATATCTTGAAAAATGCCTGTATCCCATCATGAATGTTGTTATTGATTCTGCTCAGTAGCAGAGTGAGTGAGGCAAAGCAAGGATTCGAATGTAAAATAGCTTTTGACATGTACTTCACAGTTTATTTTACACTGCTTCAAAAGTAGCTGGCTCTCCAATGATATTAGTGCTGTTTAGATGAATGGGCATTGCAAGAGCAGATGGAATTCTCTGATGACAAATACAAGGTAATGAACATGGGAAGAAATAATCTGAACTGCTTACACACATTACTAGGTTGTAAATTAACTCTAAACAATTACTCGGGGGAAAAAAATGGGGACCACAGTGGAAATTTCTGGCCAATATACTGTAGGTGTGAAAAAAAGGAAGTAAAATGTTGAGATATAGATCAGAAATGAAATCGAAAATAATTCAGCTACTTGTTTATGGGTTTGTATTGTTCCTAGCCACCATGGTATTTGTGAATTTTCCATGCAATGTCATTAATATTAAGAAATATCTGTGGAATAAAACGTAGTTTCTAACATTTTATTATGTGCCTGAGCTTCAGGTGTTTGTGTGTGTTTGTGTTAGTGCTTATTCACATGTGCATTATAGTTTTCTCACAGTTATTTTACAATGAAATAAGGGATAAAAATATCACTTTTCTATCAGTCTTTGGTTAGTATGCCATGTGCTGTGACGATACCGTATAAATCAGGCCTACACCTCGATTTTATTTGACTGGTACATGTTTATACAAGAAAGAAATAGTACTCCTTGGCAGAAAACCTGTTGCAAGACACAATCTGACTACCTACATTTTACCTGAAGTAACTGAATAATAGAATACTGATTGATAGATTTAGGGCAGCATGCACTATCAAGATACATTAGATTTAAAAATGCAAAAATGGAAGAATCAGTTCATTTTTATTCATAACGTACATCACTTTCTTTTTCTTGCTATTCTTCCACATGTAAGAATTACTCATATTATGCTTTGGCTGTACTTATATTTCTAATAGTTTCCTGCCAACTGAATGTATAGACTTTAACAACATTGCTGCCAGCGTATGAAAGTATATCTTGCATCAACACTAATTCTTATTAAATTCAACTGACACTATTAATCTTAATTAAAGACAGCTAGGGACTCTCCGGTAGTACTAGTTTATAACAGACAATACTGTTCTCAAATAAATGAATCTGAATGTTCACTGCAATTGCCCTTTTTGACCTATATAGGTAGACAAATTCTGATGATAGTGAGAGATCTATATTTTCAAGAGGTAAAGCTGATTTGATTTTAATTTTTATTCAGGAAATTTCTTTGACTAATTTTCTATAATACTCTACTAGTTTACATTATTTACAAGTGAAGCACCTTTACCAAAAGCATAATAAAATAATTAAATATTGTTTGAAATAAGTATTTTATTTGAACTCAAAACAAAGTTCCAGGAAGAATACTTTCCAGGTAATTTTGACCTGGGGGTGAGGAATAAGGATACTGTGAGCTGGAACAGCACCAAAATCAACCAGGAAAAGAACTTGTTATTCTCCTGCCAGGTTTCTTCACCAGTTATGTGTACAAAATGCAGAAAGATGTAAATTACACATTGGCTGTTTCTTGTGAATTTAAGGACAAAAGGGAACCAAATGTCTATAATTTGTCAAGGGAGGGAGCCAAAAGAAGACTTAGATGGGAGTGCATACTGCAGTACAGTATGTATTACAGAATACAATATTATACACATTTGGGAAATATCCAGTGAAACATTTGTTGCAACTCTAGTTGACAGATGTATCCATTTTAAGAAAGACCTGAGTTCTCTTGATCTACCTTCAATCATCAGTGTAGGAAAATAGTCTCTATGGAGATACTCCTGTTACATCATCCTCTGCCTCCCCTCCCTCTTTCTCCTTACTTTAAATGACATGATTTAGGTTTCCTTGTGTTTAATAAAAAGAAGAAAGAAAAGATTAAGTAAATGAGGATAACTCAGTATGGATGTAGGAATGAAAGGGACCTTCTGGGTTATCAGATGCAGTTCCTAGTTATACAATTATGTTCATAACAGTAAATAAAATATGCCTATAACTGTTCTGTGTCACTGAGGCCATCTGACAACAATAATTCATCCTTATTTCATGCTTTTTCTTACTCTCTGAAGTAAACTGTGTGTTAAGAATGGTCCCCAGATGATGGGGGACTAGCTATGCTAGAGAGTGCTAGAAGGTCTGGGCCAAAACTGTGCCAAGGATCAGTTTTGCAGTGTAGAGAAGTGAGCTCCCATGCTCAAAAGGGTTTCTTGGTATTGTTTCAATAACTAGTGTAGGTGTAATTAATACCTTTATAAATTGATTTAACTGTATTAGAACTACTAATTTTTTGCTCCTCTTAGGTCTATTGTGAGGCTGTTCTAGAAGTTTGCGTCTTCAGTGAATAAAAATCTTTGTCTAATTTACATTGTAAATTTATTCCTATCTAGATTATACCCATTTGTTCTTGATAATAATACTTATACAATAGTAAACTAGATTATACTCTGTTTTATCAAACTCCTGATTTATGTAAAGTAAAAGGAAAATCACCAAGATAACAAATTCAGGATCAAGTTGTTCTGCATTGAATATTTGACTAAGGCTGCTGCCAACATTTCCTGTAAATCAACTTAGTAATAGTTAATGGCATGCTTTGTACCATTATGATCAAGCAGAGTGCATTATTGAACCCTGTGGTTTTTGTCTGGGCTTGTGGACCCTAAAGACATAATGAAGAATGATGAAGTTATGTTAACTATTTACTAAAGAAATCTATCTAGCAAACCTGTTTGTGCAATTGTTTCACAATAACTTATCATTCTCTTTTATTTTGAATGGCTTTGGACTCAAAACTATTGATCATGAATTTATATAGGACTTATAAAAATTTCAAAGTGATAGAACTGAGTGACTGATTCTTAGCCTGAGTGTTCATTTCTCATTTGAATATCCCAATTAACATCAGTGGGATGTTGATGTGATTAAATACCACTCAGTATGTAGAATCTTGTCCAGTGCAACTTTGCCAGAAATTCATTACAGTCAATTTAAAATGATATGAAAAACACATAAACCACCAACCTGGAAATAAAATGTTAATTCAAACTGATCATATTTTGGTGAAATAGAATTTAATCCCTGAAATATTCTATGATCATTCATATATCAGCTTCTGCTGAAAAACCACTGTTTTGGTATGTGTTCAGCTGTTCTGTCTTCTGTAGCATGAAGAAAACCTGAACATTCACACGTATTCATGCACATATATAGCTGTACCTTGGCCTCCTGGTTAAGTTGAGAAAATGTATTGCATAAGACTGAAATCTAATCAGAAGCTATACTGCTGTGAGTAGGAACCGTGGCTCAAAAGGTGCTACCCCCATAACCATAGCAACCAAATCTTCACACCCAAGAAAACAATTCAAATTGTCATTGCATAAATGCAAGTATAGACTCTACACCACAATAGTTGTGACATTCCAAAGAGTCACAAGCTCCTTCTTCAAGTGATAGAGGAGCCAACAAGGGGAGGTGCCATGCTGGACCTTATTCTCACCAACAAGGAGAGGATGGTGGGGAATGTGAAGCTTAAGAGCAACCTTGGCTGCAGTGATGATGAAATGGTGAACATCAAGAGCCTGAGGGCTGTGAGAAGGGTGTACAGAAAGATCACTACCCTGGACTTCAGGAGAGCAGACTTCGGTCTCCTCAGGGGTCTACTTGGTAGAGCAGCATGGGATAGAGCCCTGGAGGGAAGAGGCACCCAAGAAAGCTGGTTAATATTCAAGGATCACCTCCTCCAACCTCAGCAACAATGCATCCCAACAAAGACAAAGTTGGGTAAAAATACCAGGAGCCCTGCATGGATGAACAAGGAGTTCCTGGACAAAACAAAACACAAAAAGGAAGCCTACAGGGGATGGAAGCAAGCATAGGTAGCCTGGGAGGAATACAGAAAAACTGTCCAAGCAGCCAGGGATCAGGTTAGGAGACCTAAAGCCCTGATAGAATAAAATCTGGCCAGGGATGCCCCAAGGTCAACAAAAAAAGCTTCTACAGGTATGTCAGTGGTGAAAGGGAAAATGTGGGCCCTTTCTGGAAGGAAATGGGAGACCTGGTTACCTGAGATATGGAGAAGGCTGAGGTATTCAATGACTTTTTTACCTCGGTCTTCACCAGCAGCTCCTCCAGCCACACCACCCAAGTAGAAGACGGCAAAGGCAGGGACTGGGAGAATCAAGAAGCACCCACTGTAGGAGATTAGATTCAAGACCATCTAAAGAACCTGAAGGTGCGCAAGTCCATGGAACTTGATGAGATGCATCCGTGGGTCCTGGGGGATCTGGCGGAGGGAGTGGCTAAGCCATTGTCCATCATATCTGAGAAGCTGTGGCAGTCTGGTGAAGTTCCCATGGACTGGAATAGGAGAAACATAACCCCCATTTTTAAAAAGGGAAATAAGGATGACCCAGGAAACTACAAGCCCACCAGTCTCACCTCGGTGCCCAGCAAGATCATGGAACAGATCCTCTTGGAAACTGTACTAAGGTACATGGAAACGAATGAGGTTATTGGTGACAGTCAACATGGCTTCACTAAGGGCAAATCATGCCTGACAGATTTGGTGGCCTTCTGCGACAGGGTTACAGCATTGATGGATCAAGGCAGAGCGACTGACATCATCTACCTGGACTTGTGCAAAGTTTTTGAAACTGTCCCGTGTAACACCCTTGTCTCTAAACTGGAGAGACACGGATTTGATGGGTGGACCACTCAATGGATAATGGATTAGCTTGATGGTCACACTCAAAGAGATGTGGGCAATGTCCAAGTGGACACCAGTGATGAGTGGTGTTCCTTAGGCGTCCATACTGGGACCAGTGCTGTTCAACATCTTTGTTGGCGACATGGACAGTGAGATTGAGTACATCCTCAGCAAGTCTGCCAATGATACCAAGCTGTGTGGTGCAGTCAACACACTGTAGGGGAGGGATACCATCCAGAGGGACCTGACAGGATTAAGAGATGGGCCTGAGTGAACCTCATGAGTTCAACAAGGCCAAGTGCAAGGTCCTGCACCTGGGTTGGGTGCAGCCCCTGGTATCAATACAGGCTGGGCAGTGAATGGATTGAGAACAGCCCTAAGGAGAAGGACTTGAGGGTGTTGGTTGATGAGAAGCTCAACATGACCCAGCAATGTGCCCTTGCAGCCCAGAAAGCCAATCGTATCCTGGACTGCATCAAAGTGTAGCCAGCAGGTCAAAGGAGGTTATTATGCCTGTCTACTCTTTTCTGGTGAGACTCCACCTGGAGTACTGAGTTCAGCTGTGGTGTCACCAACATAAAAAGGGCATGAACCTGTTGGACTGAGTCCAGAGGAGGGCTACAAAGATGATCAGAGGGCTGGAGCACCTCTCCTGTGAAGACAGGTTGAGAGCTGGGGTTGTTCATCCTGGAAAAGAGAAGGGCTCAGGTAAACCTTATAGCAGCTTTCCAGTACCTAAAGGAAGCCTGCAAGAAAGCTGGAGAGGGACATTTTACAAGGGCATGTAGTGAGAGGACAAGGGGAAATGGCTTCAAACTGAAAGAAGGTAGACTTCGGTTAGATGTTAGGGAGTAATTATTCATTGTGAGGGTGGTGAGGCACTTGAACAAGTTGCCCAGAGAAGCTGTGGGTGCTCCATCCCTGGAAGTGTTCAAGGCCAGGTTGGATGGGGAGGCTTTGAGCAACCTGGTGTAGTGGAAGATGTCCCTGCCCATGGCAGGGGAGTTGGAACTAGATGATCTTTAAGGTCCCTTCCAACCCAAACCATTCTATGAGTCTATGATTCTATGATTCATTTTGATGTAAGAAAAAATAATAATTATATCTTCAAATTTGGTCTTCTTGTCCAAAGGAAGCTCTTTCAATTTTACTTCAATTTCATCATTTTATTCCATTATACAGATGTAAAAAGAGGACAGATAATGAAAGACAAACTTCAAAGAGCTAGAAATTAAACTAGCTACCAAGATCTTCATCCAACACCACCGGAGTTCCAAAAGTCCTTACCAACTGAAGGAAAAGGCTGAGACAGTAAAGCTGACTGGGTATCTTACAGTGCAATATAATAAGGTCAAGAGCATGGATACTCAGATTCTCGTCTCCCTGCATGCCGATGGTTCATGTTCCCATTATTCCTATAGCTTCTGGTTATTATTTCTGCTTGCTTTCCCTCTGTATCTCTCTCCTGCTGTGCTACATTAGAAAACTGAAGTGCATGCCGAGTTCTCACAAGGCCCTCATCCTCCGGTTTTCACCTCAAACAAAAAAAAGAACAAAAGAGCTTTTCATCAGGATGTGGGAATCACAGTAGCTACAGCTGAATACTCTTTTTATTGTTTTAGGGGCTGCTAAAGAACTGTGTATTTTAATTCATGGAAAAGGAGAAAACAAACATGTCTTATTTCGCTCAATATTTTAAGAATTCTGGTGATTTTGTAAAAAAAAAATAAAACAAGAAAAAAGTTACAAAAGGATTATCTACTTTTATTTAACATCTGAAGAAATTCCAGTTTTAACTGTAGTTTTTCTGGTTTGTATATATATATGTATATATAATTTGATCAGTTATAGTTATTAGTGAAATTTACCACAGTTTCTGGAACTAATGCATGACATTTTACAGGCAGAGATGAAGTTTTCTGAAATTTCTTGGAGATTTTGGAAAAGCTATTGTAATAATTGAAAGCTGCAGAAATGTTACTGCATTAAAATTATCCTCCTAATTTACCACCCTTTAAAACTACAAACTGAATGTAGATGTGGTAAATATTTTAAAACACCGTCCTTTTTGAGAGCTATTCCTTCTCAACAGTTTGAAGGATTGTGGTTATTACAAGGGGTGAATTTGGTTTAGTAAGAGATCTAGACCATAAAAGTCATGAGTCATCTCATAATGTGCCTATAAAGGAGCTTCACATTCTGGTGGAGACTAAACTGTACCCATAGAACCTGGAGTGCTGACCCTGTACCAGCCTTTAACACTTTGACACAAAGTAGGATTCATTTGACAAAATTTACTGTTCTGAACTGATCAGCCCACAATCTTTATAGTCTGTGAAGATCTAGTCAATATACTTAGTGCAGTCCCGGGTGCAATTCATCTCCTAGGTAAATATCTGTCTGAAATAGGTCAGATGAATCACATCCCTAAGGCATCTATTTCTTTTCTTTGACTATTAAGAGAGATTTAGGTCACTGGCTGTGATGTTAACATCTGCATTGTGGGTGCTTAAAGGCAGGTGAGACAAAATCCAGCCAATGTTTTCTGAATAAATTAACCTACCAGTCTGTGTTCTTTTTCTGTGGTTAAAAAACCAGTCAAGATAAATGCTCACCCACCTGCTAGAGAAGTGTTACTTTTTGACTGCCATAATTCTGTGTGGCTTCCCAAGAAGACAATTCTTTTTACAGTAGACAGTCCTCAGACATGCTGGGTAGCAATTCATGCTTGACCTTACTTTAGGTCAGTTTTGATTATCGTTGTATTTTATGGGTGTGATGACCTGAATATTCGTGATTGTAGATTTGATGAACTCAAGC
This sequence comes from Ibycter americanus, assembly GCA_035590275.1. Lineage (NCBI taxonomy): Eukaryota > Metazoa > Chordata > Aves > Falconiformes > Falconidae > Ibycter > Ibycter americanus. The sequence goes on along the minus strand of JAVJGI010000050.1, from coordinate 63,308,950 downwards.
AATTGAGTGATATGATAAAGTCAATCAGGATTCAAGTCCAGTGAGAAGCTTGCTTCTCAGGTGCTCTTGACTTTGAGGAGAAAATGTGTGTTGTACAAAACCCAAAAGTTAAAATATAATCTGAGTGACCAATGAATAACACGACTTGCAGGGCTCCTGAGCACAAAATTCTTTGATTCTGTAAGGGAAAAATACAGAAAACCAAATTAAGATGTTTTTTAAAGTCTGTAAAATGTGTTTGACAGTCACTGAAATGCCATAATCATATAGCTATTGGCTGACAAGATTACAAAACACAGTCAAGATTGTTTGCCTACTTTAATTATATAGTCCCCACATGAGTTCTTTCACATAAAAACTTAATTCTCCACTTCATCTACTGTGATACTCCTCTCTAGATATCTCTTTTGAGGGATGTTTATCTTTATATTTTTCTGAGAGAAACTGATTTCAGTTTCTATACTGAATAGTGGTTAGTATGCTTTGAAGCATAAAGGAAGTTCTGGGAAACTGGAATGAACGGAAGATAACAGTCTCCTGGCCAGACTGAGAACCATGGCCTATACATGGGGAACACCAGAAAAGGAAAAAAAGAAAAGCTTGGAATAAATAGGTTTATCACCAATGAGGAAAATCAGTGTATTAAGAAGGATTGTTTTCCACAGTTCCTGTTTGGAAGCCAGTAGGTTGACCTAACTGTTAAGGTTTCTTGTCCATATTTATCAGTCTCATTGTGGCATAACGGATTATTTACCTGAGAATAACTACTGGATGGTATGGTTTGTAACCGGCACTGTTAGTTCTCTTTATTAACTGTACTGATTTTATGTAGATGCAAAAAATGGCACAGACATACTGATGAA
>JAVJGI010000050.1:63224434-63300027 GCA_035590275.1 Ibycter americanus | reverse complement strand
AGAGGGTATAGAATACACAGTTCCAGTTACACCCACACAGTGATAAACTGGTCCCAGCCACTATAACTAGGACATATAGAAAAGTTTTAGTTCCATTTGAACATCCAGTTTGTGAGCTCTGACAGCTCAGTGGTGTGAAACAAAGCATACTAAGTCAGAAAACCAGAAAGGTTTACTTGAAAATCTCACTCTGATCCAAGCATAAACACTAACACACACCCAATGAAGAAAGATATATGTGTGTGCGCTGCCTTTAAACTTCATAAAGGCTGTTCATATTCACCTGATATTCTTTAAGGCCAAGTAGCTCCCATTTCTAGTAATTATGGTGAGGCTATTCAAAAGCAATTTTAGTATTCCTGGCTGGAGACTTTCTCTGAACTGGAACTTATGAATCTTCATATAATAATAGGTTAAGATATAAGTTAAATTGTAATTTGTAAAGGTTAATATATAAGTGAAGAATATACACACATCTCTCTCCTGCTCAGGTTTCTGCCTCATTTGTGTGTAAAGATCTCTCTTTGCCTGCTGATCAATTTAAGGCAAAAACAGCTCTCCACCAGACTGTTCCAGGGATGCTACCTCTAGCTGTAGCATTTTAAAGGTTACTGACCTTTATGATTACATGGAAAATAGTATCAGACTGTCCTTTCAGCTGCCTTCCACATTGACCTGCATCAGGAGAGGCTTTTAGGTGACCCTGGGATCCTACCTGGTTACACTGAACCTTCGCTCTGTATCCTAAACACCTGAAAACCAGAGCAGCCTGATATTGAAACAAAAGTTTCTCTGCCAGAAGCACAGCACCAAGGAAAAAAAACCCACTTTTGACTTCAGAGATGATAACCAGATGTAGCCATAGACTGACTGAATAAATGCCATACCTATTCTGATTTCCGTTATTAGCATGGCAGGCTGTGGTCTGGAAATGAAGATAAAAAGCTTGGAGTGTTCCTTAGTTGGAATAGGTCCAGTTACACAGGAGATAACTTGGTGTTCAACCTGAATGAGAAATGTCATCATGGATTTCTAGTTGTTTTACTCATACATACATCTAAACACATGTGTGCATATATGTATTTTAATTTAAGCATCAAACTGAAAAGAGGATGCAATAACACACTCGTTAACGTCCTTTGGCCAGGATGATATCTAACTTAAGCTAAACAACTGTGTTTATACCAAAAGGAAAAAAAAAAGTCACTTGTGCTCTGGAAGAAATAATGGAGCACTGATTGTTATTAGGCGCTCTTAAGGGCACACAGGGTATTAACTGAAAAGAGGTTGACCAGAGACTTTCCACTGCTCCACTTCAAGCCCAGAAGGTGGACCACCACAAATGCAAGCATGCAAGTAAAGGCATGCTGAGAGTGCAGCATGATGGGGGAAGCTCTCACACACTTTTGGGGAAAGCTGTATGTCTGGGTGGCTCTCTGAAGTGCCTGTACATTTATGCATGCGGCACAGGAACAGAGGGTATTGGACATCTGTGTGTAGTTTCAAGGCTACAGTCCCACTGGGATCAGAGAAATGTGGTGGGACAGCTCACAGGGCTGAGAGTTGCCATGGAGGGATACAGGTTCTTTAGCAAGAACCAGCTGGGAATGTGAGGAGGGGGAGTTGCCTGTTATGTCAGGGAGCAGCTTGGTCTGCTGTGGAGTGCTTGGTCCGGTGCTGGGTTCCCCAGTACAAGAGAGACCTGGACACAGTGGAGTGAGCCCAGTGCAGGGCCACAAGGATGTTTAAAGGATTTGAAGTATCTCTTATAAAAGGAGAGGCTGGGAGAGCTCGGACTGTTCAACCTGGAGAAGAGAAAGCTCAGGGGTATCTTATCCATGTGTATAAATAGCTGGTGGGAGGGTGTAAAGAACATGGAGCCAGCTTAATTTCTGTTAAACCTGAAATAAGGTACAACTGTCCAAAGCAACTATATTTCATAATGCATTTTAGAAGAAAATACATTATTTTGGAAGTGTTTCATGATATTTTCTTTCCTAATTTAAAAAAAAAAAAACAAGTCTCAGAGAATTTTACCTCTACACAACTTTGTCTTCCCCCCACCCCAACCCCTTCAGACCAGAGGGGGAGGGATTAGAAGGTGGGGGATGGGTGCAGAGAAAATAAGGCAGTGAGAATATGGAATAAAGTAAAGGGAAATCAGTGCTTTCTAATCTTTTTCACCTTTACTCAAAGGGGATGGAGGGCATACCAAAAGTTAAAAGGAGGGGACTTTTTGGGGCTTTTTAAATTGATAGACCTTTCTTTTATATGAGGAGGTAAAATGGGAGAGACAGAGGTATTTTTTAACAAGCTGAAATAGAAAATCTTGACGGTTTTAATTTAGTAATTTTATTTAGAATTTAGACATTTCCATAAAAAGAGGTCATTTCTACTACAGTGAAAGACTATTTAAAATCAAGGTTTTTATAATGAAGACATTTTAGCAGTCTTTATGATACAGAAAACTTTATCCTTTTGAAATGATACACACAACAAATGCGTCACTGAATGACCTTAAAAAGAATTTTGAATTTTTTTCCAAGATAGATTTTGAGGGCTTTGAGTTTTATCTTGTTTATGTAAAGCTAAAACAAGATCATTTAGGGTTGGTCAAAATATCTTGTTGATTATTTAGTGAAAAACATACTTATCTTATTTCACCTAAAACATCTAAGCAGCAATGGTTTAGAAATTGTTAATTTTTTTAAAAGGATTTTTGATAATTAATTTCCTGAATCTAAAGAGGAAAGCTTAAAGGCTCACAGGAGATTGAGAAAAACTTATGTGAAGGAATTTAAAAGGAACAGTAGAGTCAGAGAGCAAACTCAAAGCTAGGGAGGAAGGGGTATTTAATTTTGCATAGCGTAGCCCATGAGCCCTCAGGGAAGGAACTGGGCACTGGCCAAACAGCAAGGAAACAGCAAATTGCTCACAACTGAGCAAGACTTTAAGGATCTCAAAAATGTTTTTCATAGTTATTGTTTGTGGACATTTTTAAGCTCCTATAACTCCTCAGGACATACAAGAGGAGGAAAATAGCTAAAGAAGTAGGTTTCTGCCACACATTGCAACATTTTTGATGTTATAATGGGGTGCTATGATCCCCTAATTTATATGAATCAGGGACAGAAGAGACTCCATCGCAGGGGAAAAGGGCAGGAGAGAAATTCTGGGGACCCTGGGTATCCTCTGAATACATCTCGTGCTCTGTCTCTTTAAAATATCTCTCTGAAAACATTGGCAATGATTTTTATGGCTGTGGTTTGGGCACAGTTTTAATCTCATGCTTATTTTTTTCAGAGAAGAATCATCTGTCTGTCCCAGATCACAGGGAGGGCAAAACAAACACACATTTGTAGTTATTTGACTGAGCAGTACACATCTCTCTGGCAGAGATTAACTCTTATCTGTTAATAAGTAAATTAAACATGTTCTACAAGTCTAAAAGAAAGAGCTTTATCAAAAAATGACCAAGTAGCCATCACATCTCTTTCTGGGGAACCTCTGCACTCAAGTAATCACAGAGCTTCATGTGACCTTCCTGTTGTCAAGCTCAGTTTTATGTATATTAAAGTATATTTTCTGTAGAAAAATACATATGCATACAGTTTACTATTAAAAACATGCATTCCCATAGGTTTTTGGTGTCAGAATTTTCCATTGCCCTGCAGTTCCTTAATATCACAATAATATTGGCTAGCTGAGTAGGAAAATTCTGAAATTAGGAAATGGTGACAGTTAGTTATACTCATTTAGTATTAGTACCTGTCTATAACCTTCCTGTGTATTTCTAAACATAGACGTTTGAGTTCAGTGACTGGGCACACCGAGTTAACAAGACCGTTCTTGTTTTCGTAATTTAACATGACTGATTAGTCACCATTAATTGTTCTGTGTTAGTAATTTTTGTTTCATTGATTAGGTGACTCAGTGGTATCCAATCATATAATGACATCTTTAGAAAAAGGCTAGAAGGCTGCAATACTAATTAATATGAAATATTATCCAGTGTGCAGTACTACAAGTTAGTACTTCATTAAAATACAATCGCATGTCCACATCTATTGGATGGGACATAAAAGATTATTATTTTTACTTTTAACGTAGACAGAAGCTCATGCATTTCTATAGAAACTGTTCTCATTTTTTGGCTGGCATATTGGCTTCCTCTATGTATGAAATAAAGCTAAAATTTTAGTGCTAGAGAACATTGTTAAAGAATACTGGAATCTTAAACTCATTGAGCTTTGGTGTTAGCATAGAGCATAGTGAAGCAGCAGATATGCCACTAATTAAAGGCATATTGATTTGTTTGGCCTAATCTAATCATAGTCTTTATAATAAATCATAAGGTGTTTTGCAGTTAGGAAATCCATACTAAATAAAAAAGGACTGTTATCTTTGTAACCTTATTAATATGGTTTAATGCAGAAGTGTTGTTCATATAGAAACATGTTATGACTTTTCATTTGTGCTACATTCGGTGCTTTAGTGGGATATATTACTCTGCCAAAAGTCACTTAGAAAGTGTAAACCTAATATCCCAGCAATGTGTTTGGTTCCTCAGTTTTCAAAATCCTATTTCTATTTACATGTTTTCCTTCAATTGCTCGCTGCTACAAGCATTGCTTGAACAAGTAGCAGTAGCTACTTAGAATGAGTATCTAATTAGACATATATCTCAAAGTCAAATTTATAGTTCACATATAAAGATATGGAATGTTTGGTTTTGCACATGGGAGACAGTTTAAAAAAACCTAATCTGCCTCATATACCTATACACCTCTACATACCAGTCATCTCCTAAAACTCAGAAAGCAAAACCAGTGTCATTGGTGGGCTTGAACACACGAAGCTAGATATCTGTTATTGAAGTCTGATGAGTAAAATGAAGACACTGAACCAGAAAACCATTTGCTCTCTACTGGTTGTACCTTTCCCTTTCCTAAATGTCTGTTTACATTGGATACATAGAATCATGATCCATGTATGTTTGTCATGCAAAACATCTATATGCACTAAGCTACGCACAACAGAAGCAAGAAGGTAATGACTTAATAAAAGCTGTTAATACAAATAAGGAGATTAAAAGCCAATTTAGGAGCGATTCATTAAATAAAGATTTATGGTATAGAGTAAAAAATTAATTGTTGTATTGAAAAAGAATACCTGAAATTAATATTAGGAAAGGGAACATATCTTAATTTGAATTTATAATTCTTCTTAAAAAAAATACGTAAGAAACACTAAACGGTACCAGCTAAGCTTTCAGTTACGCAGGTTCAACATATCTGAAGGCAAAACTTGTTGCTAAGGAAGCCTAATTCTCATTTTTGCTTTGTTACTCTGGCACTGTATAAATGGCCTGATCATGGGTGTAAACCGATTTGCCAGAGCGAAGTGTAAATTAGAAACAGGATGAAAGTTTCAGTAACGTTATTGTGTTGAGATTCTGATACGCTCTACATCAGCAAGTAAAGACAGAATCAAAACAGAAACAGCCTTAATACACTCAGTAGCACCATCATTTCATTCCATTGTGCTTTAGTTCTATAACTTAGATGTAAAAAGAGTAGTCTGAGTCCCTTTACAGAAGATAATATCACCATTAATAGAGATGCTAAGGTTGAAATTGTGCTCACTCTTTACCTCTAAATATTTCGCTCTGGTAGATTAAGTCCTACCTCTAACATTATTGTAATATAGGGGGTTTGTTGATTTAGTTACGTACTCAAAGGTGTACTATCCCTTTGAATGGAACCCATAACTTCCATTAATGGTAGTGGCAGTTGTGTGTGTGTGTCAAGAAGGGAATGTTCCCCTCTAGGAATTATATATGCAAATCCCTAAGGGAGTAATATTTTCTGCAACTGCACCATTACCCTATCAGAGACTAAAGTTAGTGTGCACAGTAATTAAGCAAGCACAACAGAAAAACTCAAATTTCAGGGGTCTGGGGTTTATTTTACAGGTGTTCTTCAGAGCAAAGTCTGTTCAGCAGTTCCTTGGGTCATAAATATTTAAATTTTTAATCCATTTTTAAATGGGTTTTTTGTGTAATGGAAGCTCCTTGTAAACCAAAAGAATTTTTACAAGTGTTTTTTATCTCTTGGAAGTTTACAGTAATAGTGGTTGTTTAAGATTTTTCTTTTAAAAAGTGTCCTTCTCAATAAAATAGCAGTGTTATTTTTAACTCAAAAAGTGGATTCATTTGCTTTTGACTAATGCTCTGAATTTGGCAGTGAATTTGGCAGATCATTTTTTTAAAGGAGTCTAGGGGCTTGATTCCATTAAAATACCTAGGTGACCTTAAAAACCTGTCCCATTTGGAAATGATCATAGGCTCCTAAGTCTCATTATGAAACTATATGCTTTGAAAATGTCCTCCTATAGGGCTAACAAAAGAAGATGAGTACACAGCATGCTGAAGGATCGGATCTGGTGAGCAGGCACATCAGATGTACACTTCCCATTTATGTTGCTGTTTACAGATGGTAGTCTGTTTGCACAGATTGACTATTCTCCTGTGAAAACCATACAAGTTACTTTGCCAGTGTATTGTTGGATTCACTTTGGGTTACATCATTTATTTGCATTGAAAATATCTATTTAGTAGACTCAGGAACTCAAAACAATAGCTGTTTCAGGAGATATTTATCTTTTGTGACTCAAACAGCTGTCTTCTTTTCTCATATTTGCATGATGATGTGAAGTAGGTTGTTAGTTAACAGGAGCTGATGAAAGGTAAACTGTTTTTCGAAAGACTGGAAATATAATAACATGATGATTGCGGGGGGAAACTCCTGGTGATTTAAACATATTTACATTTTATCTTCTGCCATCTGCTGTAAACCAGAAATATGTTCATCCACACAGTGATATGCACTCCAGTCACTCAATCCACCAGACAGGAAATTACTGTCTTTGACTTTACAGAGTTAAATATTCCTCTGGCCACCGCCTGATCTGGTACAGCTCTCTTTATGCTATGGTTAAAAAAAATAATGAATTTTTAAAAAAATCCTTCACTTTTAGTCTACGGACAGAGATAATCTATTATATTTTGTACAATTCAATTGGCCTCTAGTCAACAATGCAACACAAACAACAACCTACAATTAAGTAATTATTTGCTGATTTAGATGAAATTGGGGGGAGGAAGGGCACAGGTAGTTCCCAAAGGTGCTATAGAAAACAATAATGATGATAGAGTCCTGAGGAAGCGGTTGAATATTTCAGAAATGCCTGAGTACCTAGTTCACTTTGCTTTCCATAGGATTTAGACACATGACTAGTTCTGGATCTGAAATGATTGTTTCCCTATGTCTTTATGTACCCAAAGACATGTCTTTATGTACTTTACATGTCAGTCTCTATACCACACTAGCTTTCAAAGTGAATTTGGCACTTTGGAAATTCATGTCCTCTAAAAATGCTCCACATCTAGAAACACAGCTAATAGTGACGCTTGTTCTTTAGGTTCATCCTTTTGCTGTGAAGTTTGAGGACAACTGGGCTGGGTCAGAGCACACCTGCAATGAGAGACCACGCAGCTGGAAGCAGGGGTTTGTGGTGCAGACTCAGCAGCACCACCACACACAACCTGGGGCTCCCCACGCCTGGACATGGGAGAGGACGGGACCGTGCTCAACACACCTGGTACAACAGGGCTTTGGGTTTAACCCTCATTGAGCGTAACAGCCTTGTACTTGTTAGCAGGCAGGGAGGCAAGGTTTCCTGCAGCAAGCATGTATGCCAGGGCAGTCCCCCTGGGAAGAAAAGGGAAGGACAAGGCAGCTCTGCCCAGAGGCAACTTTTGTACCTTTCAGACTTGTGGCTATGAGATAAGGTGCTGGAGAGCTCGGTTTTTCCCTCCAGTCCATGCTGTGATTTCCATGTTATGAAAGGGAGAATGCAGTCAAGCACAGAGCGAGCAAAAGTGCACCCTGCTCCCACATGAAATGGATTCCAGTTTCAGTGCCTCACCTATTGCTTTCAATCAAATATATTGTTGGAAACTGAACTGTAATAACATTTTAATATTCCCCAGTTATTAAAGTTAAACAGAGAGGAATAATCCTTCTTGGTAATCCAATGCATTCTAAAATGAGAACCCCAGTATCAGAAGATTGGCATAAAAATTAAAAGATTTATACGTAATAAGTTTTGGACTTCTTTGCATTCTGATTCTTCCTTGCCATTTCACTGCTTCCAGATTTTTTCAAGTGTCATCAAGGCTGGAAACTCCCATAAAGAGAAAAGAAAAGAAAGAAAGAAAACAAAAAAGAAAAAAAGCAGATTCTGACATGTCTCCCTCATTGCGGTTGCTAGATCAATAAACAAAAAGCTAAAATTCCAGGAGGCTGCAGTAAAGTCACAAGGGATAGCAGAAGCGTCACCCATACCTCCCTTGGAAAAGGATAAATTCCTCACATGGCTGCATCAGCTCGTGCGACTAGGGTCAGGGCCAGTGCTCACAAACCGAGCCAATTTGCTGACGAAGGCTTCTTTGTCTTGCTGGTGTGCCTGATGTTAGAAATGTTGAAAGAATAGGAATGTTTTGTTTCATATTTTCCCCTTCATGGAAATTGTTTTGGTTTGTTTATTATTTTGTTTTTTTCAAAATGCTCCAAACTAACAATTTTTAAATAAACCAAAAAAAAAAAATTAGTTGCCAGAATGGTCTGGAAAATGAATCTTCTATATTTTAAAGAGACTATTTTACTACATTTTGAGGAGAAAGGACCAACAAAAGAAATGTGGTTCAGACAGATTACAAGGCAGAATCCATTGCTACAGGGAATACAGGAAGCATAAAGCACAAACTGAAACCTCCTAGGACACCTTTTTCCCCTCTCTAGATCTTGGATTCTTGCTGCCTCTAAATAGAAAATGAAAGCATTTGTGGTTGTGGTTATGGAACATTTACCACAAAATTTCAGACATTTTTTCCCTAGAAGAGTGAAAACTCCCTCTGTCACACACATGCACATGCACACACACACATAGACAGTGGCTAAATCTGCTTCAGTTTATGTGCTTGTTCCTCTGACACTCAGGAAGGATCTGCTTTCCTCCATTCCTCTTCTATCCCCACATTTTATGTAAATATTTTTCTAAATTCTCCTTTACACTCAGTGCCATTTGCTTTCTGCATCACATTTAAGCTCCTCACCCTATCAGTACCCACTGGAGTTTAATTCCTGCCTATTCCTTTACTCTTGTTTGACAGTCAAGCAAATCTTCATCCAGCTGTGGCGAGGGTTAGTAGGTGGGCAGTCTGTGCTCTCAGCCCAGCTTTGCAGTTTCTTGGTAGATGGCTGAATCTGTTCTAAAATGCATTTGAAACACTTAAATCTCTAAACCCTCTAGATCACATTTCCTAATTAACTGAGAAAGATTTTTTCCTTATGTTTTTTTTCCTAGACAAAGGCTCAAATACAGATAATAGATCTCCTGGTAACACCCGAGTATCTTTTATGCTATTGAATGTACACAGCTGGACTCAGTGCAATTCTTTGACTGAGAGTAGTGGAAATATTGACTCTGGTAGTGAAAGATGAAAATTCAATATACAATAACACAATATATCCTCTGCTTTTAGAAGTGATTTTCAAGGCCAGATATTTAGTAACTGCTATAAGAGCTGTTTGCAGATCAATTTTTTTTTGTTCCATGTCCTTTGGGGAACGACCTTGCTGCTAAGAATGAATAAGGCAGCATATGTGTTCCTTTAGACATGCTGAAATAAAAGGAATATCCTCATACATAATGCTTTTTCTTCATGGATATTTCTATAGAGCACTATAGCTCATGCCTGTAAATCACAAATTTATTACCTATATGGATCACATCCTGCACCCACTGAAAAGAAGTACAAGTTTTCACTTCAGCAGAAGTTTCATCTGATGAGCTTAGGGCCAGGTTGTAAATGGTAATTGAGTGCATAAAAATGAACACTCTGAGTTAGATACCTCATCCCTGCAAATGCGACTTGCCTGGAAAAATTCTCAATTCCTTCTGTGGGCATTGGTACTGCCTCATTTCCACACCAGCAAAAATGCTAGAGGAAAAAAAAACATTATTGTGTGAATAGAGCCTGCTTTTCTTAAAAAAAAAAAGTTGATTTCTTATGACAGTTTTCATGACCTTTTTCATGATTGAAGAGTATTTGCTGTGCAACTAAGTAATTCTTGTCCTGAAGAATTTTCACTAAGATTTAGAAATCAAAATAATGTCTTCTTGCTGTTTTGTATTGGGCTCTGATGTTGCATCATATTACATATTGCTCTTCTAAGTTGGGGTTCCAGATTCATGTATAATTTTTCAGTCATAGCTTTTTCACCAGCATTGTATATCACTTGCTTCAAAATATTTTTCAACTTTTTTTTATACATATCTTTGCCAGACTATTATATCACCATAATATTTGAAGAACATATCTATAAAGTAGTGAAATAGAAGTATGAAATACAACAGAATAATTAATAACTCACTAACCCTAGACTGGTGACAAAGCTTTAGGGTTCAATCATCTATTCTTTTTCAATTAGGCATTCTGAAGGTCTAAACCATATTTTAAATCTCCTGGACCTGATTTCTTCAATAGAGAGCGACAAGATCCAGTTCTTCTACGTTATAGAACAATAAAGAACTCTTCCAGGATCCATAGTTCAAGAACCTCCACAGATGTTGACGGAATCAGGGAAAAAATAATCATCCATATTCTTTCTTCTAGCTACTACTTTTTATCATTTCCTAGAAGGAAATCAGAGACAAGTAGGTGGTATGTCAGGTAAGTGACAAGGAATTCCACCAAGACCCTCCATACCTTAAAGCAAGGAGAAGAGCAGCCTGCATAGTGGCCTGCTTGCCCTCTGTGCCGCCAGCACCTGAGGAGAGGCAGAGCTCTCTTTCCTCACGTCCTGTCTTTCTTTGGGTCCTGTGGACAGGAAGAACAAATTCTACTTGGACCTGGTCTCTCCATCTCTCTACTGGCCTAAAGTGACTGACCAAAAGGGTCACCTCACCAGTCATAAGCTGGTGAGACACAAAGCCTTGGCTACACCTGCATCCTTGGGAGACACAGACACCTCCACAAGACACCTCTTGTCTCAAGGCGGGATGAATAGCTGAACTGGAATGAAATACCTGAATTTCTGATAGGCTGTATTCAGGCTTATCTTAGTATCCATTGTGTTAAAAAGTGTTTATTTACAGACTGTTGCAGCTACCTAAAATGAGTAGCCCATTACTTCAGTCAGCTCTGCCTTGTACCGCTCTGTTTCCTAATGTATAAGGTTTAGAAACGAGGTATTTGTGGATGAAACCATTGCACCTTCCACCTTCTTCAGAACTGGCTTGAAAGAGAAACAAGTAGTTTAGGGAAAGTGAAAGAATAGGAAATGGAGCATGAAGGCACGAGGTGCCTGACATCACAAAATCAAGATTCTTCACTCTGTGATTCACCTAAACTAACCTTAGGCATCAATATTTGGCCAGTCTTATTGGGAGCTCTCTTACCATAGTTGGTGAGTGAAAAGCATTTCAGGGCATGAGTCATCTGACAATACAGACATCAAACTAAATTTTATCATGCCATAAATATACCTGTTTTTTTTCTCAGTCACAAAGAAGGAAGCTAATGTAACTAGCTCAGGTATGGACATTTCCACTGTGGGAGTCTATGTCTGATCAGAAGAATCCCCTCCACAGCATGAGAAATCCTTTAAGAAAATCACTTTTACTTGGCAAATGTAAGAAAAATATTTCTGTTTTCATATTAAAAAAATCTTTATTCTCTAGACTGAGGTTATTCTCATAAAAAAATCAGAAGACCTTCTTTTCACTGTGCTTGATCTGTATTTTTTTCAAGGGCATACTACTCTGACAATTTTCAGATGTCAGTGGGAGTTGCAGGTACTTTCAGAATCGAGGACCAAATCTCTCGTGCTAATCAAGGTCTGTGCCTTTACTCCTTCAGTTGATTCCAGAAGGTTTGCAGTTAGACGTCCAATGGACAGTGTCAGAGATGCTGAGCACTGCAGTGATTAAAAAGAGTGGGAGCAGTTCTCAGGGCATCAAATAATAAAGCCAGAACATTATGTGCTTAATAACAATATACTAAAGCTATTTTCAACAAGCAGGTATCTTCACACCTTTTTCCTTTTCTTTTTACTTTTACTACCCTAAATATATTAAATATTAGGTCTTTCCTACTGCTATGAGGCTATGCCTTCTGCTCACTACACAGAACTATCTAAGTGATGTATAAAATCATTTTAAGTACATTTTTATCCTCACCTCACCCTTTTTCACACCACCTTTTATAAAAAATGCCTTGTACATAATAAGCTGAGAAAATAGAAAAAATGTGCACTCAAAATACAATTCTATTATCACAAAAAATATTTTCTGTACATAGGTACATATTCTGCTTGGTTTGATTTATATTTTTTTTTACATTGAACTATTGTTAAATACTGTGTACTAATAAGCAGAGAGGTGATCGTGCTTTTCCTTCATGCATCCTCTTAGTCATAACCAATGCTACTGAAATCCAGAGAGACAGATTTGTCATAGAAGTAAAATAAGAGCAGTAAAATGAGAAAGAGGAGGAGAAAATCCAGTAATTCAAATTACTTCTTGGAACTGATTTTACAGTGATAATATGTAATGGATAGTAAACTATAACTACTGCACACACATGGTCATAAACCTACATTATGCAATTTATGCACTATTTCTTTAGAAAAAGAGTATGTGTGTGACTATATACAGTTACTACATAATGTTATATAAACTGTAACAGTATCATCATATTTACAGCAATTTTTATAATCTATGGTTGTTAACTCCAGCAGGCCTTTTGGTAAAAAATATCTATAAGCCTACAGCAAGTGACTTATGTTCAACTCATTTTACACATTTCAGCTAGCTAAAAGAGTTATATGAGTTCACACTATAATTAGGGGTGGGGGGAGAGCGGTGTTTCCAGAAAATTATTCATGTCACCCAAAGAAACACCTGAAAAATAGGTGGGGTGAACACCTTTCCTCTCTAACTTTGCTGCCTATGTATTAACTTGTGGGTAGCTGAATTTAGCTGAGAGAATTAACACTAACAACAATGATACTATAACAATGAGATAATTGATAGATACATAAACGAAAAATAGATATTTCCTTTAATCAAAGTTATCTCTTCCTTTTAGGTAATCTTGTGTTTCACAGGGTTTTTTTGATGCTGCAGCTGCTGATGCTTTGGGCACTATCACCATAGTAACTAACTAGCAAAATATTATACCAAGAGTTCAAAAGTCAAGATGGAAATTTTCCAGTATCGTAGTTTACAAACATTTCTGTCTCTTTAGAGCACAGCTGAGACAGGTTTTCATCAGTTTCCATGTGTTCCCTATAAATAGGAGAGCTAAACATACTTTTCAAGCACAAATTAACTCGGATTACTTGCTTCCAGAATATGATGCTTTACTACAGAAAAGTCTTCAAATACCATACACTTGATCATAATACATTATTTATGCTCACATTTCTCTTTTTACAAGGCCTTGTAGTGATAGGACAAGGAGTAATGACTTTAAACTGAAAGAGGGTAGATTTAGATTAGGTATAAGGAAGAAATTCTTCACTATGAGGCTGGTGAGGCACTGGAACAGGTTGCCCAGAGAAGCTGTGGATGTCCCATTCCAGGATGCCCTGGAAGTGCTCAAGGCCAGGCTGGATGGGGCTTTGAGCAACCTGGTCTAGTGGGAGGTGTCCCTGCCCATGGCAGGGGGGTTGGAACTAGATGATCTTTAAGGTCCCTTCCAACCCAAACTGTTCTATGATTTTATGATTCTCTAACTTTCTTGGTATAGAGGTAATTCTAATGACTGAAAATTACCTGCACATTTACTAATAATTTTACATTTTTTCTCTCAATAAACATTCCTGATCTAACTGATTTTTTCCAACTGTATTAGTTGTTTCTTAATTGTTCAATTTGGTCATTATTTTTTGAATGTTTAGTGATTTTGGATGTCCCAGCATACTGAGTTCATTTAGAGATCTCTCCAAGGCTTCTGATTTTCAGGAAGTGCTGAATAAATCATAAGCCATAGATTTGGTATTGCTTGGGTGTATTCTATAGCTTGCTTGTAACTTGCTTGCTATGAGAAATGGATAGTTGGGATGCAAAGTGCTTTTTGGTATCTCTGTTTAGGGATCTGTTTCTCTTCCTGTCAAAGCCTCCGAAAGTGTAAACCTTCTGACATTAGGCTCTGAATCCTGATTTGAGTACATCACTCATAAGCCTTCAGACTGGGGCTTTATACATGCGATTCATGTTTTCTACATACATTAATAGGATACCTATCAAGAGCTGCCACATATTTACCTATTTTTCCGCTCAGATTTTACACATAGAAATGAACACCTGTCCATTAAAACCATCTGCTTTTAAATTATTTCTCGTGATGCTCAGAAGACTAAGCACAAAAATGACATCCTTGTTTGGATTTGAAAAGGGGTAAGACTCGTATTTACAGCAAATGTACTTGGAAGAGAACTGAATATACCCCTGTTTGTCATACATGTAATATATGTATTGGTCACCTTGACCTTTCAGGATCGTGTTCAAATGGATGAACAAAGGATGCAGGTTAGGATTTTAGCTCTAGGAGTGATCACATTTATTCTGGGTCACCATCCTGATAAACATCCCCGGCACAACCACAATCAGAATGACTTTATTTAAAGATTCCTGTGCCCCTTTCCACAGTAACCAGCTGGGTCTGCCTGCATCCACAGCCGTGAAGAGACCCTGAGGGCTCCACAATGTTTTCTTTTTACTTATTCAATTACATGGGCATGGATAAATACAGAATGAGTTTTACAGCACAGTGCAGCTTTCACAATGTCCAAAGGACATGGTATTATATGTTTAAAACCAGAAAATTCTCCAATAGTTGTCTGAAAGATATCCCAAGGAGTCCAACACTTGAGATGAGCTGCCAACACAATGCAGGGAAAGATAAGGAATTTTATTGGGTTTGAGATTCTTCTATCCCATCTATAAAATAAATAAATAAATAAATGATTAATTGATACAATTTAACCTATTGTACTCTAACTATGCTAAAGTTAAATATGATGGATACTTCTTTTTGTACATACTTTTCTATTCTATTATCTCGTTAACTGGTCATCAACCATACTGTTATTTACTAATAAATCATTCATTGTCTTCTCATTAACGCTTTAGTTTGCTGCTATCATTTTCCTCCACTTTGGAAACATTTGAATCTCATAGTTCACATTCTTCTTTTGTCAATTATTCTTACTCTGATCTAATGAAGAATTCAATAAACAAACTAAAGATGAATAAACTATGCCAAGATTTTCAAGCCACCTGAGGGAGGTGGGTGTTGCATTCCTAGGAAAAGCAGAACGAGTTGGCTGCCTAACTGCTGAAAGTCTCTGCTGAAAGCTTGAAGTCTGATTTTCTAAATAGGAAACACAGGATGACATTCTGCAAGGCTGTCATTTTAACCACAGCTTAGCTTGTGAGTATCTGCATCAGCATGTCAAGATATGAAATAGGAAACTTCAGCCAAAACATGAATCAAAAGTTCTCCACAGCAGTTCATACCTGACTTTGCCAAACATGGAGAGGAACCCACGACAGGAAGGCACCTCGCCTCTTTTGCACTGGCATGCACACATCAAACATAGAAGTGTTTCAAAGGAGCATGAGAGCTGCATAAAGGTCAGCAGTCCAAAAAAGCACAAATAATATTAATTTAGCTTGGATCCAGAGAAGACACAGCACCCTATCATGGCTTCAGTTTAAGCAGTTCTGATTGGGTTTGCTGGTCGTGTATGAGGTCAAGTTTCCAGGTTTAACATACTCTCGCTGTTTAGGCGCTTGCCTAAATCTAAATCAGCAATAAGACTTGACAGTGTGGAGATCTGGGTTCTTTCTTCTGGACATATGTTTTCAGTTATGGCTGAACTTTTCTCCTCTTCATGCTAAAGTCCTAAAAGATCTTGCTGTGGCAGTAAATTTTTCAGCCAGTGTTTATCAAAGGAGTATGTGGACATTCCATATGATGTGAGCACTTCTCTTATTAGACTTGTCATTCGTTGACAAATGGGCAGCATTTATAGTATGTGTAAGAACATTACAAGTTCTTTGTGCTGACAAGCCTAATTACATAATTTTCTATATGTATTACTAAGCAAATCAGAGGGAACAGCAATGGTGGATTTGGATCAGCAAATACGAAAATCGAAGAGACCTCATTTAAATGATAATGGTTGAATGTGCACTGTGAATAACTATTAGGTAATGAAGTATATTTATTTGATTTTTGTGATACAAAGAAAACCTCATAGTGAGACACAGACGGCTCAGGGCCATTTCACAACATACAGCAGCTATCCACATTAGGGGAGGAGCCTTGCAGAATTCTGGGTTGGCATCCAACAAGCCCAATACAGACATCTTTATTGGTCTGAAGAAAGCAAGCTACAGTAGTTCTTTTGTATAATCCTCCACTTACTGTCTTGAGGTTTTTGCACTTCAGCAAGAAGATATTAAGAACTGGCTCTCATAACCTAAAGCCAAATCAAAGAAGAAAGGTTTTATGTCTGCATTTAGAAACACCCTACACAGTACATTGTTGTGGCCAACAGAGATACTGCCCTTCGACAAATCTGAGGTCTTTATTTCCTGAGGATATCTCAGAAACATCCCCAAACTCACAAGTTGCACACTAAACATTGGGCGATATATTTGTGTCACTGCATCAGCTGAGATTTAAATTCTGTTCTTGGTTACGCCACTATGAATCCAGAGGTACTCCAATGGTCTCAAGAAGTTCAGATGGATGACAGTGAAGGAAGAAAATGGTTCGGGAGTCTGGCACTGGGTAAAACATAGTGTCACTGCTGGCCAGACCTACAGAAGACAATATATCCTTTTGCTGTGCCATACTTTGCCATAGTCATGATGGGAGACTGGTCCAAATAATTTTTGAGTTTAATCTGCAAAAGTTAATTCCTAATTTGGAAAAATTTATGCTTGTGTGTGTGTTTTTAATTAGTGCAAAGTACTTAGATGTCTTCTTGTTGGAAATCCAATACTGTATCTAAAAAATTGATCTAACAGTTCCTGTGCCATCCAATTGGTGTTTGAAATCAATGTTGCAAAGATTTTCTAGGCAACTGCACGAGATATGAGATAAATTAAGTTCTGAAAATGCTGCACCTGAGCCAGCTTCCGCAGAAGTCAGAGAGAACTTCCTTAGTAACTTTCCCAGAAATGATACTGGGTTATATGTTCCCAAAAATTGATGGGGATATCTGCATGAGGCTTTGATTTTTGAAAGGATCTGTAAGAATAAGTGTGCTGTTTTGGGAAAGCCTGAGTAAGCAGGTGGGTTTTGCATTTAGTCTTTAGTGTGGCAAGTGGTCATTCTTGTTTCTTCTTCACAGCAGGAAACTGATGTGTTTGATCCAGCTAAATGAAAATGCTGTTTTATAGTCATACTATCCAGAATAACTATTTAGCCTAAGTGAGTTTTTTTCAGTTTCAGGATCAAATTTCAGACTACCTATTACTTGCTTACTTGTTTATAAAGTATGTTTAAAATAAATTTTTAATTACTTAAAATTTGACTGGTCATTACTGATTAAAAAAATGTTAACCATTACTTTTTCATTCAGTATGAACTACAGATTTTAGAAGTATTGGATATCCATAAAGCCACTACCATGTCAACAGTATATTGCTGTATGAAGGGTGACATTAACATTAGAACTAATAGAAAAAACCCTTACTGGAAGCAGTTCAGATATTTTTGCTCTATTTGCACAATGCAAAAATAGCCTAAATACATTTTTAATGCAATCAGCTGAATTCCGTAAATCCAAATTGTGTGCTAACTGCTCATGCTGATTAGTGTGAAATATTAATTTGCACTAATCAGCTCGAGGCAAGGGAAGCATAATAAACTTGACACATACATTTCACGCTTTACAGTGTTGGAACTTGTTTACAGTGCAGTGCCTATAAACACTATCGGTGCTGTTAGTTATGTCACAGGGGCTGTATATTCAAGGTATACTTGGAAAAATTTCCTTAGCCAATGCTTCAGCTGGTTCAGTTTTGTTGTGAAAATCCTGGTCTTTGAGAACTGATGGTCTGCACCAGCTAAATGCTGTCAGAAGCATTTGTCTCTGCAGTGAGCTAGAGCATCTGATTCCTGCCTTAGCTGTTTCATGACTAAGTCATTTACATTCATGTTCCCTCTGCTCTTGGTGTACCAGGGAGCAATCAGATTCTGCAAGCCAACGGCTTCATGCTTCCCTTCTATCTGAAACATGTGCATATACTAACAAAATAAAATTGTAACTCTAGGCCTAAAGAAACAGACCAGCTATTAGGCAAACACATGGGGGAATATCAACATGTCAGGTTTCATATATTATGTCTGAGGGTTGCTCTTTGCATCCCATCTCACCCTTCTGCAGAATGGTGCTTGCAATTCCCGTGTTCACGGGTTAGCATTACCTGCAATCAGCATCTGATTTAGCAAGCACACCCTCCCCAGATGCTATTTTATGCCATAAATCCATCACGTGATGTGATAAATAGGGGGTCTTTCTTTCTAACACATAACTAAATATGTAGTACCTCAGATGTTGGATCTCAGTGAGAGTCTGGCAGAAGGCTGGAGGGGAAAAGAATTCTATCTATGTGTACTTAAGACAATCATGCGCATGAGTGAGAAGGGATAATCTGTGCAGACAAATGTGTTGCTCAGTGCTGCGTGGGCTGCCCGTGCTCTGTCTTTCCTACTCTCTCTGCACTGCTTTGCAAGGGTCTGGCTGAGATTGCAGCCCTGCAGAGCATAAGGCATAGACATGAATGAAAATACATACGCTGAAAGTCACTATTTGGTTCAACTGCAAAATTGCAAAGGCCTGTAATTCTACTGGCATTTCACTGACCTCTGTTCTCCTATATTCTCTTAATTTTAAAGATAAATTACTCCAGGACACAACTATATGGATGCTGTACTCTCAGCTGTTTTTTCAGATTGCCTATCAGAGAGGTGCTGCAATTAAGATCTGAAATGTAGGCACCCAGCCTTTAATGAAGAAGAGGGCATCCCTCATGCTGTGCCAAGAGGCAGCACGGAAAAGTTTGAAATCTTTAAGTGTGATGTGTTTACATGTGATTAAAATGACCTAATGAAACAACATCATGATCTCATGCGTTCTGCTCCCCAGAGCAGGCAAAGATAAGCATACCACTGGGTGCAAAACACGTTGCTTAGCACAAAGCTCATGACAAGCTCATTGATCCCAGTGAAACCAGTAAACCGCCATTTACACATAACCACATATACATTTCATGGGTTATGCTATCAACAATACCAGTTCAATTACAGACATTTATGTTTCCTGGAGGCAAATGGAATTCTGAAACTTGAAGTAGGTTGACAGCATCAATTCTAGTTGTAAAGGGCCATGTGAAAAGTATTCATCACTCATTAGCTCTGCTTAGTTTTTGAACACTGTATCTGGACCTAGAACAAATTTCATTCATAGTTTTCTTCCCCCACCTCTGAAGTTTTTCTTTCTGTATACATCAAAGGAAATTAAAAGAATCACTGGTAATTGTATGTGTACAGATGTTCAGTTGCAAATATTTTTTTAATCTTTTAATGGTCTGTGAACAGGCTCTAACACTGTCTTAAAAATCTTCGGTGCAATCATTTATCTGTGTATTTCACTCCACTCTATTAGACTAATACAGCTAGTCAAAAAGTGAAGAACTTGCCAGCCAGAGTATTTTATTAGGTATGTCTAGCCTGAATGAACACAACCCCATTCTTTCATTTTTACTAGCTATGTCAAGTTTCATAAAGTAAAGTGTGGCAAAGTCAGCTGGATGGAGCATTTTTAAGAATACTAGATCTTGCTACTTTTATCTTTTCTCACATAAATAAATCCCTCTTAAGTCACTGACCGCTGCAGGGGGGGTGGGGCTGGGGGGCTGGGAAAGGGAAAAAGGGTGACTCAGATCCTGGCCCTTAAAAGCATTTTTACCTCTGCACTAGGGAGAATTCCATTTTTGGAGAAATGTAATATTTTAGTCCTGACCACTCATAATTCATTGTATCTGCTTAATATCTCACATACCTTTGTCAGAACTCAGCCGGTGTGATTATACCTAGAGAAAATTCAATTCTCTTTGTGGTTTCAACTTATCACATCTATATATAGCTATAGTCTTCCTTTTTAATTCCAACTTTTTCATCAACTAAACACTTTCTCTCTTCACAACTGTTCTAGCACATTTTTTCCCCCTCTTTTACTCTTGATAGGAGCTAACAAGTGCTAGTCTGAACAGAATTTCAACGCTTCACTGCAAGACTCTTCTCTAATGTAAGATGTACTCTTATTTACTAAGTTAACATTAAGTGAGATACAAAATATTCAGCAACTTTCAATTTTACTTTCACATATTTTCTGTGGGAACAAAGAAACTAAGTTTTTCAGTTTGGAGTTTCAAATAACTGTGCTGTATATAACAGTATATGTTGACTGTATTAATGTATTTACACACTTTATAGTCAAGGGAAAAGATAAACAAAATATCATACAAATTTCATTAAAATACACAATTGAACCTTCTTCCTTAATTTTATTACTATTCATAGCACTGTCTTCATTGTTTTAGCTTCTGTACAAACACTTAGGAAGAGACAGCAATTACTCCAAAGCTTTTATAATCACACTTACGTGTAGCTAATTAATTAAATTAAATCAAGAAAAAAAGCATTGTAAAATAATTTAGTTGAATCCACCAAGGCTTTTCATCATTTTAACTTCATATGTTTAAAAGTAACGTGGTGGCACTGGTGCAGATTGTATTTAAAAATAGGTTATCATCACACAAGATAAGGTTTCTGAAAAACTCCACGTTTGTACATTATATACAGTAAAGGAAGAGCAAATAATGGGTCACTATGCAGGAATGGGTGTCTTAAGGCTTCAATCATTTAAACATCTTGCCTAAAGAAGGCAAGTGAAGTTCAAAGCAGAGAACAATGGAAAGAATCCCAAAACAGGAAATATCTGTTACAGACATTAGAAATGCAGTAGATGATCCAGGTGCAGTCACATACTGACCAGGAAGGAATATTAGGCTTTGTTGCAGAGAATAACAAATCCCAAAAGCATTCAGCTTGATATGCAGCTGCAGAGCACAAGACAAACAAAAATTATTCCAGCAATAAAAAAATACAATAGAAATCAAAGGATATAGTTCTGCTTCTAAAAATAACACTGCTCATTAGACTTCACCTAACAGGCAATATGCGGTCTACTTACTGTGATTTAGAGGCGATGTGCATATAAACTATACCAGCGCCTGAAGGCATGCAGTGTTTGGCAGGAGGAATATAAATGTTGGTATTTATTAGCACCAGAATTAAAGAATAAAAGGCTGAGAATGTAATGAGCCAACATCATTATTTCTTAAATGTCTCCATTTTGTGGAAAGATAGTTATAGAGTACGCAACAGAGACTAGGAGCACAATAGGTTCATGTAGTAAAGTTGAGGGAGGTAGCTTCAGTTTATCAGAAGGCTTCTGAGACTACTGGATCAATTGGCTTTACAGGTTGAAAAATGTACACACAAAGCCCTTCCCATGAAAGCAGGTTTTAGATCTTGGTCGACATTTTGCCTAGTTCATGGCAGTCCTGTTTCAACAAAGCCAATGAACTGGGTTTTCACACATGGGGAGAAGACCCATTTGGGGAAGTGGTGATTCAAACCGATGAGAGAACAAGATGATGAGAGGGGGATGAAAGACTTCCCATCCCCACTGCTGTGAGGGGTGCAGCAGTTGCAGGGAAGGGGGCAGCTCAGTGGGATAGGCAGCAGCAGGGCTGTACATCCCCGCCTGTAGGGAGTAGGTCTAAACTCACAACCCTGTCTTATTTCCCTCCTCCTGAATCCCCAAACACTAGTGATGGCTTCATGCCACAATACTGTCCACTAGAGCTGAAAAACAAATAAAATAAACAGTAAGACTTTGCCCAGTGGCTGAGAAACTTGAAGGAAATGCATAAACCTTTGCCAGGGGTGCAGAAGTAGAAGCCAGGGGTTTCTTCTGATGCAGTGAGAGAAGTCTAAGATCAGGCAAATGCTTTCCTCCAAAACACAGGCTAGTGGAATGAAACAAACTCTCACAAAGTAATCACAAGGCTGCTTCTAGTAGATAGGGAAAATAAAATTTGGAGAATATTACCAGAGTCAAAAAATCACATAAACAAAAACAAAATACCACTGGTCTTAGAAGGAAAAGGGAAAAGGGAGGAGGGACACAACTTTCGAGGTGTACAAGAAAATTCAGCTGCAATCAAGCTTCTCTGAAAGGCAAAGGAAAGCCTTTTCTGTTGGACTGCCATGATCCTCTCCTGAGATGGGTTGAAACAATATGACATAATGCAAGAGAAATGCCAGATCATTGCTGCCATATGAAAAGCTGCCTTTCCCTCAGTGACTGGTAGCTAGAAGCCAAAATTCATCAAAGGACTGACCAAATTTGAAGTTTGCCACAGCTGGAATGAAAATCTCATCCAAGGTTTCAAAAACAGTAGTCTATATATAGGTTCTTAAATATGTGTAACCTGTTTTTCAAAAATGCAGAGTTCTGTCAACTCCCATATGAAAATCAGGCCAAGTCTACTTCCTAGCTTCAATATGGATTTAGTAAGCCATGTATAAACAGGTGCTTTTGAAAACTTCGTCTCTGCTTTGATTTCAGTAGTTTTGCCCTTTCAAGTTGAACACTTCAAATTCAGTCTTTGAACAGAGTAAGCAGACATTCCCAGGTAGGTACATAGCAGAAGGACCAGAAGATAGCAAGAGACAGAAGGCTCAGTGATTATTTTTTTTTATTTCCTTCTAGGGAACAAATTTTGGGTTGTCTGGCAGTAAATTACTGCCTCCTACCATGCTGGCTGATCATCTTTAGGCAACCTAAACAGGTAGGTGAGAGCTTTGGTAGTCCTTTAAGCCACGTCCCATCACATCTGGTCTGGAGAAGCAGTAGGGAAGAGGTGTTCAAGCTTCAGGTCTACCAGAACAGAAGTTCTGGCAACTGGAGGAGTTCCTGTTCATTTCTATGGTTCTGCAGTGCTTTGCAGACATTACATTAAACAAGTTGTAAAGGGAAAAAAATGGATAGCAAATGCTCATAAAACCCACATAGTCAGCCATTGTTTCTGACTCTAGTGTAAATTTGGATTAATCCCCTGCAACCAGCATTGGTGCTTGTGAACTTGCAAGATAGTGAATAGCCATGGCTCTGTCTCAGGCCACATTCTGGCAGTCAGTATGCTGAGTCTGGTCTCGTATTATTTGGAAAACAGGAAATGAAAAGAAAATTTCAGAAAAAGGATTTCCTCAAGGAAAGGAGATTCTGAAGGGTGTGGGAGGCAGATTCTTGATGGGCTGTTTGAGCTAGTATCAAACTCAAGAAAATGGAGATATTACTTCGAGCTAAGAAAGAAAATTAAAATACAATTGATATACACTCCATTAATTAAATGATAAAAGTCAAAATAAATCAAACCTGTTATAAACAAATTAGCATTAAGTAATTACAGCTTATGACCCCAATACCACTTCAAACAAGGAAAGGTATCTCATGTTTCAGCTTTAGATTATCTACATACGCAGAATTAATTTCTAAACAATACACCAGATTGCCTTTATTTCATCATTAAAATCCACTGGCTTTGTTATGCACAAAGACTGTATCTTTAGCTTTAACTAGAGGTTGCTATTTTTACAGCTGTGTGTTAGGTGTATTTTTACTCCTCCAAAATATAGATTGTGGTTGACTTCATTTATAAAATATAGTGTCAGTGAATGACACATCTTTTTAAACAAGCCAAATTTGATATTTCATCTTATAGTTTTGCAGTGAAGTTTCCCTGCATGGAATATGGTGGGGGATCCCAACACTGTCTGCCTTCCCTCTTCATTCAAGACATAGCCAGGAAAAGTTTATGTTACACAACTGCAACAGCACTCTTTTAAACATTATATCATCTTTCCAATGGTATTCAAAGTGTTTTGCTTTAGAATTGACTAGAAACTAATCAGGGCACACAGCCATGACTGAATGCTTGTACAGGTATAGTAAATGCAGTTATTTGTAACCCAGAGGTACGTGTGTGTTTATATTGTTTCTGCTAGGCAGAGAAAAACAGACACAATAGCATTTAATAGTGTCCATAATTTTAGACCTGCAATTCCAGTGAAGTCAATGGGTCCTCTCTGATTCTTAAACTAAGAAATATGCTGAAATTATTTCAACTCCTTAAAAAAACCATCTTAATATTTAAAGGGACTTCATAATTTCTATATTTAGAAAAAAATTACTTGAGGAGAAAATTACCCAGACAGAACATGGTCTTAAATACTTAAATGCAGGTTTATTTTTCATAATTGGTGACTGAGTTCTGGGAAGATGCATCAATTACTAAAAATAGACCTAAAGTAAAATATGTAGAAATGAATTTGACTTTCAGCAGCAGTTTCATTTCCATAAACACAGCACCATTGAGGGAATACACCTAAAATTAGGGAACTTATTTATGATTCCTTGAGCTTCATTTGCATACTACTGTATCAGCTCTGTTTGCTCCTGTTAGTCAAAACTACATGGCAATTTAGTCTGATTTGGAGGTCTGAAGTGAAAAAGCCAAATTCAAATTTAAGCACCTGGGAATTTTCCCTTCAGAGGTATTTATGTACCTTACTCTTCCTGAAATAAATGGAATTCAGCAACTAAAAATGCTCAGAAATGTGGCTTCATCACTGTGAAAATAAATTACTTTCCTGAACTGCTGAACTTCCACTACTTAAGTTCATGAAAACAAACATGCACAGCAATGGTATTCCAGCATGAATGCATAGGTCTAACTTCAATCAATTCTTTTAAGTATTTTGCATTTATGTTTGCTTTTTAACCAAATTTAATAACACAGAGAATCACAGAAACATAGAATAGTTGGGGTCAGCAGGGACGTCTGGAGATCATCTAGTCCAGCTCCCTGCTTCAAGCAGAATCAGCTACAGCAGGTTGCTCAAGATTCGTTGGGTTTTTAATATCTCCAAGGATGGAGCCTTCACAACCTTTCTGGGAAAGAGGCTCTAGAAATGTTTGATCTGCCCTTACAGTAAACTTTTCTTCTTATGTTTACATGGAATTTCTTGTATTTCAGTTGGTGCCCGTTGCTTCTTCTCCTGCAAATTGGCATCACTGGGAAAATTCTGACTCCATCTTCTTTACACCTGCCCCCTAGGTATTAATATGCATGGATAAGATCCCTGAGCTTTCTCTTCTCCAGGCTGAATAGTCCCAGCCCTCTCAGTCTCTCCTTGACAGATCCTTCAGGCCTTTAAACATCTTTGTGGCCCTGCACCGGGCTCATTCCACTATGTCTAGGTCTGTCTCGTGCTGAGGAACCCAGCACCGGACCAAGCACTCCAGATTTACTAACAGCAGCGCTGAGCGCAGGAGAAGGGTCACTTTCTTCAGTCTGCTGGCAGTCCTCTTCCTAACACAGCCCGGGAGGCTGCTGGTCTGCTCTGCTGCAAGGGCACACTGCTGGCTCATGCTCAACTTGGTGTCCGCCAGGGCCTGTAGGATCTTTCTTGCAAAGCTGCTTTCCAGCCAGTTGGCCCCCAGCCTGTCCAGGTGCATAGGGTTTTTCGTCTCCTGGGTCAGGCCTTCAACATTTCCCTTTGCTGAACATCATGAGGTTCCTGTTGTCCCATTTCTCCAGCCTGTCCAGGTGTGTTTGAATGGCAGCACATCTGGTATATCAGCCACGTCTAGCTGGGTATCATCTAGGCAATTTTGCTGAAGGTGTGTGCTCTCCCATCGTCTACCCCTCTGTGATCTTGATGGGATCGTAGCCCTGCAACTGCATGCAGACCTCTCATTCCCTCCATTTGTTCTTCTTTGCTGCATGCTGATTTCCCAGAAGACTGAGCATTCCCCCACAATGTTCTGCTCCTGGCACTTCTTTATTTGTGCATATACAGTTGCAGTGGGGTGCCTTTTATCTTGTTCTGTTGATTTTGCAGTCTCTTCTTCCTCATCAGCCAGTCTACCACTTCCCCACTTGATTGTGGGTTATCATCTCCTTCCCCTATCATTTCTAGTTTAAGGCTTTCCTGAGCAGGTTGGCCAGTCTGTTGGCAATGATATTTCTGCCCCAGTTGGTCAGGTTGATCTTACCTCTTCCTAGCAGTTCTCAGTTCTCAAAGAGGACTGTGTTTTTGTAAAGCAGATCCCTTTCACGATCACCAGCTGCTCAACCAGTTGTTGACTTTCAGGGTCCATATATGACAGATGTGCATGAATAATCTCACAGTAATTATACTATCTAATTGCAGTACTGTCTCAGAGCATTGGCTGATGGGACTGATCCTTGCTCTGGAGGAGACCCTGACACTCTGAGTCTCAGTACATCATTTGGGCTGAATTCACTCTGGTTTTAATAAAAAGGCAGTCCTTACATGTAAAGATCTTCCTTGTAGGTTTTGATGTGCATGCCTACCATGGAGGAAGAAGCTGTTCCTGAGGACTCTTACTGTTTAAGATAGTACGTAAAGAGTGGTTTAGTGGTTTCAGGAATATCTGTTAAACAGATAATATTTTAAAGTGAAACAATTGTGATTTCTGAAGAACTTTGGCCCCAAGACAAAACTTCATAAATATGTCAAAAGCCAACATGACTGTAAACGTACCCATTTTAAAATAAATCCTTATTCTAAGCCCAGATTTTTAAACTTGTTTCAACTTTGCTAGTTATTCTGAATTTATTGTTGTTATTATTAATATTAATATTATTTCTAATCTGAATGTAATTGAAATGGCAAAACAGCTGTAGAACTTCAAAATGCTTTCAGTCATTATCATTTTATCAAAGTTATTGCAAGCAGGTTCTCTTTCTCTTTGTGGCTAATCTTCATTGATTGGGAATGAACAAGCTGCAGTAAATTCCCAAATGACTAGAAATTTGACTAGAAATAGCAATTACTCAATGCCTAGTAATATGCATTTCAAATGTGTTTGGCATTCTTTCAATATTCATTGATTACTGTTATCAGCTCAACAAATTAAAATGCATCCACAGGTATGAGAGAATATAGGATTTGTTACTGGTTGAAATCCTGATCATAGATAAACCATTGACTTTGCCATTGACTTCAAAGAGATGTTAAGTCAATCGTCTCTCAAGTCAGGTGTTGAGTCTCTAACAGTGGTCAATAGCAGATGCCTTCCTTTTCTTTAGAAAGGAAAAGAAAAAGAGCTACCTTAATTTATTTTTATTTCAGTAGGATTAACATATTGCTTTTGACTTTGCAGTTCTTCAAATAACCTTAAGGTGAACATCCCTAAGTACTCTTGATATTGGCCTGGAATATTCCTAAATACTCTTAGATACCACTGCTACCGCAGGCTATAATGTAAAATATCTATGTCATTTATCTAGTTAGCGGAGGACGCAGTCTACCCTAAAGCAAAGAATGAGGCAAAGAATCTGAAGAAATAAAAATTCTGCCGGTTTTCTGCTGCTAATCTTGGAAAAATTGCCTCACCTTTCTAACATAGATGCCTGAGGGAATGTTCCCATCCCATGGAACCTTGGGCAATGCGAAAAACATGCCCTTCCCACAAAGTGGTGAAATTAATGCCTTCCAATGCTGGGTAAACCCCACACATTTGTAAATTGATCACAATACTCTGATGTGAAGGGCATTAAGTTGGGATAAACACAAGTTTAAGACTCATTCTAATCACTTAAGCAAACTTCCAGCAAAGGAAACTAAAATCAATTGAGAATTTTTAAAAACTTAGGTTGGGATTCACCTTTTCTAAATGCAGATGCCTCCATTGAGACATCTAATCAACTGAACTGCTCGCTCTAGGATGCCTTTACAGCCAAAGGACACTGAGTCAGTGGAGCCTAAGGCTGACTCATCACAATTCAAAATCCCTATAAATGTCCACTTTGCTCTAATGTTTTCAAGGATACTGAGGATGGCTTGCTTAATTATGCATCTTTATATCACAGGTGTCTTCACTTAGAATTCCCTGAGATATTAATGAATAAAGTCCGAGCTTCTCATCTGAATAGGTCAGTTTAGCAAGCAGCATAGATCATTGGCTGCTCTGACAGAACCTCTGATCCTTAGGTAATCATTGTTCTGGGATGTGTCTCTTGCAACCAATCGACAAATTTCATTTAGAGAAATCTACACTGATTGAATGTTGGAGTTTTTTAAATAGAAAATTCTCTGTCATCTCTGTCACATGCCTCTATATTCCATGGTAAACTAGGAATAATGGTTGCAATTTCTTTTCTGGAGTGCTTTAGGATGAAAAGTATGTATGAAGAATTAAAACTAGTTATTACAGTTCTTAAGTCCCATTAGAACCAGTAAACTCAGGTAGCAAAAATAAAACTAGGAACTAAATACCTTCGCACATCTGGGCCTAAATAAATGGAAAAAATCTATTTCAGTCAGGCCTGAATTTCAACCCTGAAAAACATCATATTACTCTTTGAACATAAGCCTAGAATCCTCATTGGTATTTTTGGCTAGTTCTTGTATTATGCTGCTGTCTGGCTGAGTTTACATAGGAGCATACTGATTTTCTCTTCTCCCTCCTCCTGCATCTCTCCCTCTCCAATACAAACAACATGGAAGTATCAGCACTTAGCAAAAAGAAAGCGACCATAGGAGTGGGCCAGCTCCTGGCTCATGCACAGGGAAGATCTTTTTGCTTTCTGACAGGACATTCTGGAAACATCTACTTTTCATTTCAGGCTTTTCTGTGACAAAAACAAGCTCTTTCTGAGCCTATTAAATCATTTCAGTTTGAGGCCACTGACATGTTACATTTTTCTAGTGCCCCATACTGTCAGTCTTGTTCATCTCAGGAGAGAGTTAAAAGTAAACATTTACTTTTACCTGGTGTCTCTTGTGGATACCAGTCAAATGTTTTAAAAAAAAAAAAAAGTAGATTTGTGCAATTGTGGCAACTTTTTTCCAGGAAATGTGAGTGTATGGTTGGATTCATACAACCGTGGGCCATTTTATCAACCCACTTCATCGTTATTGTAATATATGTCTCACTGTGGCAGTATTCAAAGATTATAGTCAGACTCATTTTGCGAGGCCCTATGAATGAGCTGTGTTTCACTTAAATTTTGCCATCTAGAAATTAGAATCTAATTTAGTGCTTAAGTCAATAATTTAGGTCCCCTTTAAGGAATGAACTGTTATGAAATTGTCCGTTATAAGAGATTGGCGCCTCTAGAAGGAAGATTAAAACCAGCTATCTTATACACAGGGGCTACCTCCCATCTGCTGACAGAAAAGGGGCAAAGATGAGGAAGCTAAATGAGATTTAGTGGTTACTCGGAAGCATAAGGAATGAGCCCTTCCCTTTCAATTGGATAAGGAGAGCAGGAACCATCATATCCTATGAAGCAACTGGAGAAAAGGGTGCAGTAGTAAGCATGTCTGTCTGTCAAATCCCAGCCACCAGAGCTGTCTGGCTGCATGAGAGAAATATGCCAAACCTCAAATCAGATATTACAAATTATGTCTATTTTCTTTTTTAAGTGGAGAGCTCCAAAGACAGTTGCTTTTCTGCAGAATTTTCTGACAGTTTCTCCATGAACAGGTCCACAAGCCATTTCTTTGAACACAACAAGAGAACGCAGGTCGGTGAATTTATCTTCTACTTCCCCTAGAGGAAAATATAAAATGCAATGTTTCATTGTTTCTCTATAAACAAAAGGGAAAGACTGCCTCCTTTATCCCACAGACATGCACACACACAAGTGTCAGGGTAAATCTTTGCTGCAGGGTGATAAAACAACGTACAAAGGTCATGCAAGGGTAAGGTCAACTTCTATTGCTCTTGGGTGATTCTTTGATTACCTTGGGTTTCAGTCTGCATACTTATTTGTTTTTTATGTTTTAATTTGCAAGAAGTCTTAAATTAGACTGTTTACAGTTCCTGAAGGTAGACATGAAAGAAACATCTAACAAGTGTGTATGCTGTTAACATACAGATGTTCCTTTCTGAAGATACACTAAGACAACTATCTCTAGATAATCCTGACACTTTATAGTGAACAAAGTAACTCTTCATTCTATTTATCTCTGAGCTGACACAGGTCAAGCTGAGGATTTGGCTTCCGATTTTCCAAAACAATCCCTCTCATAGCCAAATTTGGAGATGTTTCCCAAGGATAGTCCCACTGATTGTAATAGCACTATTTAGCAAGTGTTGAAAACTGTGAATTGAGATGTAGGAGACTGACATCTACAAAGGATCAGCCTAAAGTCTGAATATATGAGTATATTCTGAAAGGAAGAAGGAAAAGTTCTACCCTGAATTTCCAAACAGGGTGATGAGCTCACAGCTGTTGAACTCATGAGATCCTCAGTATACTAGATGCAGCACACCTTAGACTGAAGTGCTGGAGGCAGAAGTGACTAGGTCTTACCCAGAAAGAAGAAGAGAATGAAAGATTGCCATCTCCACAGATGCAATAACATAAGCAATCAAAAATGTGTGCACCACTGGTCTTTAGCTGAGTTCAAAAAAGAAATTCCATGGGGAGTTACAGTTGTACAAGCTTACTATATGGGTATACTTAATGTCAAACTCATTACGGCTTTCCAGGTTTCCAGAAAGGGGTAAATTGCAGCTACCTGGAGCTCCCCTCTGCTTCCGCGCTGACTCTGTTTTGCTTCCCCAGCTTGCCTTAGAGCTTGGCAACATATAATCTTGTAATTCCACCTGTAGTTCCTGAGCTGTTGCTGCAGAGCATCCTGTATGACATTCCCTGGCAATATCCCCAGAATTCAGCTTTATTATTCATTCTGGCTTGCCACAAGGCTTCTGCTTCTGAAGCTTCCTGCTTCAGTGTCTTCCAGACAAAGAAATAATTGGGCACAGAAGAAAAGTAAGATAAGAACAGTGGTTTCTACTAAGCAAAATTCACCATAATTCCTATGAAAATGTTGGTACCACCAAAGTTCTGATATTGATATTGCACTGATATCATGGAATCCTAGAATGGTTTGTGTTGGAAGGGACCTTAAAGATCATCTAGTTCCAAATCCCCTGCCATGGGCAGGGATATCATTTAAGAACTTTGTTTCATAAGAAAAGAACCTAAAGGGCAGCAGGAACTCCTATGTTACATAGAAGATGTCATTATTTAATTGAGCTTTATCATGTAACTTATTATAATAGCACTTAGGGTATTTCTACATTGCACAACATCATGCCACATAGAGATGCCCCAGTGATCTATAAAAAAGCCCTACTGAGAAACAAATCAGTCAAGGCAGAGGTCTGTGTTAATTCTACTCTACTGCTTCTGGTATATTGCACTAGCTCTTTCAGAGAGACAAATAAAAGGCAAACTGAGATGAAAAAACTGGCCTAGGGATATGGAGGGTGGGATTTGTCTCACCTGACTTTAGACATCAACAATGTAGACATTTAAAACCAAGCTAGCCCCTGGGGCTCCATTTATAGTCACTGGAGATAAATATGCCCTTTTAGGGTGCCAATCATCTGCCCTATTTCAGACATCTAATCTAGGAGACGATGAATTGCCCCCTGGATTCTATTGACTAGTTCTTCACTGACTATCAACTGAGCCAGAAGCCAGATGCAGATGTCTTCAGTACAGACGTGCATTTAGTCAATATAATTGCACCTGCAAAGTCAGTGATGAAGCTGGGAATAGTACATTTCCTTTATTCCCAGACCTATACACTATTCTGTAGATCATACCACCGCTTTGTTGCCTCTCCTAGTAACAGAGAGACTTGCAGCTATGCTGTATGATATTTAGAGATTATTCATTTATCATATATATTAAAGTTTATTTAGTGGACTAGTCATGTAACTAAGCAGTTGGCTCATATCAAAAACTAGCATATTAAAAATAGGAAACCTAGTGTTAGTATAATTTAAATCCCTTCTAGGATTTCAGTTGCATTCTCACTAGTCAACATCACAATGGATTAATACTTTAAAATTCTGATCCAGCTATAAAACCAGAGCTGCAGTCATGCAGTTACAGTGTCAGGGTGGGGTCTGTCCAAAAAGAAGCACCAGGACAAGAATACACAACATTATGCATCATAACCCAGTCACGAACAGTGCAAAGAGAAACGTGTCTCTGTACAGTAGGAGATCCATTTCCACTAGATGTGAATAGGTAATAAAACCTCAGCAAGTATGGACACCGCTAGGTGAATAAGGACTACAGGATTAACGAAAATGCGGTATCCTAGCTTCAATCTGCTGCAGAAAATGGAAGGTATCAAAGAAAGGATAAAGGAAGAATACTGTAGTAAGTATAGCATTTCAATACGAAATACACTGAGGAGAGGCTTGGCTGCAGATTCAGGCAAAGAAATTGGATGTCTAAAAGATAGGTGTCTGCATGTCAACTGAGTGTCTACATTCCCAGTAGAGTCAACTGAGACCTAGTCAATGCATTTGGTAGAGCACAGTGGAGTGCTGGGCTGATCAGACATGGGTGTCTCCTGGGGAGGGTAAACAGCAGCTCCCCAGGCTGTGTTGACACCAATGGGAGCTTAGATGCCTAACTCGGCTCTAGACATGCACAGTATAAGCATCTGCCTTTAGCTGTTTCTGTACAAATCTCAATTTAACCTTTAACAGCATGTAAAGCAGTTGTATGATCTCCCTACCTTTGCCACAGTGTTCATTTTGGATTAGAGCCAGCAATTTACAATTAGCTCTCAGCTCTTAATATTTTTTATTCCCTTCTTTCTGGGTGTGATTTGTAGAAATTCAGA
The DNA here is from genome assembly GCA_035590275.1 of Ibycter americanus. Classification (NCBI taxonomy): domain Eukaryota; kingdom Metazoa; phylum Chordata; class Aves; order Falconiformes; family Falconidae; genus Ibycter; species Ibycter americanus. The sequence continues at coordinate 63,267,050 of JAVJGI010000050.1, read as the reverse complement.
AAGCTGAAGCACATGGATAAATGACTGGAATGTAGATTATCTATTTAATACTATTGCTACTGAGAAATTATAGGCTAGGTGTCTAAAGTTGGTCATCAAAAATTAGTATAGGGTTTTGACAGCTTTGTCTATAATTTATCTTTTCTTCAGTTCTCCATCTGTAAAATGATGGCAATAATATACCTAATTGCTAGGGCTGCTGTGAATATAAATTCACAATGTTTTTGAAGAACTGACAAATTACAGAAAGAGCACCATAAAAAAACACATGAGAAACTTAATAACATTGTATTCTGCTGAGGCTTTAGATTGTGATTAATAGGGCCTGAAGCCATACATTGAATAAAGGAGATAAAAAGAACTATTTAATAATTATCCATACAGAGAAATAAAAATAATAGATGACCATGTAATTAAAGTCTGTGTCAAAACACACATGCACAGGGGGCTAAATGAAGGTGGCAAACAAAATTTCTAACATTTGCAGAGTGATGCCAGGAAAATTAAAACATAAAACCCCTCTAAGTACAGTTGAAAAATTGTATATCAGGGAAGGAGGCAATGGTGGTAGGTCACCAAGCCATCACACAGCCTTGTGTAAAGTCACTAAAGACACATAAATGTGTTTAATACCCCTTCTTCATCACCTCTGTATCTGTACTCAGCCACCTTAATTGTAATTTCCTTTACTCTGTGGGGATCCTATTCCCTCCTCTGTTTGGTTCATTCCCTCCTCCTTCCCTTTTCAGGCCACAGCCTGTTAAAAAGACATTTTCTTCAGCAGCTATTCCACTTTTGACTGCTGGGCACTTCTTTCTGCCTAAAAGACTGTGCCCATGGACCTACACCAGGAACCAGCAGGTCCTTGCTAGGATCCAGATTTATGTTAGAAACCACCTTTTCTCTCCACTTTTCCTTTTTGTGTTACTTTCAAGGTTAATTTATCTCGGGCTAGCCTCCGGTCTGCTTTAACACAAGTACCTACAGATAATAGTGCTGGCAGAACTGGAGAGGAGATGTGGGGTGAGAAGGACTATCCATGGGGTGAGAAGGAGCATCCAGGAGGGAGGGGGCACAAGATGGAGGGGAGCCACATAAGTCAGCAGGCAGAGAAAAGTCAGTGTAAAAAGCACTGCAACCAGACACCCCTCCAATCAAGGTCCATCTTTAAAAAACCCCTGAGATAGACAGGTGGTTCATTCAGAAAGCAGTTTGCATTTTAATCTTTTTTCACTCCCGAACATGGCATGAAAATGCTATCCTCAGCGACAAAAACTCCCCTGAGATTCCACCTCACTTTCCAGCTCTTGTGTACTGACTTCCCCTGGTGTGAAGGAAGGTTGAAGTGCCAGCTGTTAGAAGAAATAATTATTACAGCACTTCCTGCTAGCACTTCACATTTTAGAGAGGAGGAGCAGAAGATACCTGATTCCACACTTTTCTGTTTTTTGTGTTTGCTTTTGCTTCCCTCCCCCCTTTCTCCTTACAGCCTTTGTCAGTGAATGAGCTTTTACCCTAAGGATTCAACACATTGCTAAGGGCTGACATTACAGTGAGCACATTTCTATAAGTCATATTCACAGTGTCATTTCAAAAGAGGCATGGGCTTACACTTTCCCATTACAGACATGAAAATCCTCTAACAATTAAATCCAGTCCACACCTTCTCAACATTTGGAATTATGTGGGTAACTAGGAAATATTGAGAAATGTGTCTGTACTGAAGATTACAGAATACAAAGGCAATAACTATAATGTGCATTGCCATTGTTCACCGCCTGCTTGTAGCTCCTAGTTAATTGCATAGACAGTGACCATCATTTACTGCTATGCCTATGCACAATTCATTCCTACACAACAGCCACTTCCTTGTCCTTATGCTGATTGTCTGTCACTGCTAGCAGTGTGGCAGCTACCTCTGTGTGGGCATCTACATATGCTGTTAGCCTGTTACCCACTCTGCAGTTGCAGGTCCAGACAGACCATTGCTGATCATCTCTGAAATAACAGCTATGTGTATTGGTTTTGCAATGGGCTGAAACCAACTGAATTAACAAACCTTCTTCAGTTGCTTTCTATTATCCTTCCAAGACCTGATTAAAGCCGATTTGAATGGCGCTGTATTTTCTCCTGTCGTTGCTTCATTTCATTTTGTAAAATGTTGGCACTCAGAATAAAAATATAATTAAACTATGGCACAGAAGCCGATAGCTTTGATCCCACCTAGCTTAGTAAAGAAGACAAAACAGGCACATTTAATCCAGTGTTTGTTCAGTTACAATGTGCTAGTTTTAAACTATGCACATTCCAGTGACTGAATGAATATATGAGGAATGCCAAAAATTAACGTATGAGTTACAATTATTGCCATACAAAGGCTGTTGTAGCACACACCAAAAATCTCTAAACAATGAGGTCATGTCACCATAAAACACAATGCATGGCTAAATCATAATGCAAAAAGAGTTTTGAAATACTGTATTTTCATGTGCACAGCCTGTGGCCTGTGATTCAGTACAGCTTATTCATATGCATTTGTAGAAAAAGAGATTTCCTCTTTCCCAGATTTTCCCCCTCACACACTTCTGATTCTCTCTTTTTCCTCCTCATAACATCTCCCCCTGCTTCTGCTGCCCTCTGCCTTTGCCTCTGCTTTCCTGCATGTTGCCTAAGGACTATTTGAGCACTTTTATTTGCCTGAGGATTTATTTGCATAGGCATGCAGCTTATCTGATATGCAAGTTTTACCCACGGAGGTATGGCTTTCGTTTTACACACAAACACGTAGAGACACACACACAGAGCCAGGTGTGATAAGACCTATATTCAGCACTTTTTATCCTCAAAATGCCCTACAAATGTTAACTAATTAATCCTCAGAACAGCTCTTTGAGCTAGGCATGCTTATCCCAATTTCTTAGGCAGACACAGGGAAGCTGAGAGATTAAGTGACTGCAAGAACTTCCACTGAAGTCAGGGGGAAAAAACACCTCATCAGCTTTAATGGGACTTGAATCAGGTCTGAAGTGATTTGTCTAATGCCACCAAAATGTTAGGATTAGAGCAAAGTTACCCATAGCTGGGAGTTTCTGGGACTGACTGATCTTTTGGTCAGCCCTGAATTGGTCAGGCAGTTTGACTAGATGATCACTGTAGGTCCCTTATAGCTGAAAATATTCTACTCCTATTCTATTCTATTCTATCTATTCTATTCTATTCTATTCTATTTTATTCTATTCTATTCTAATCTCCTGGTCGGTTTGTGCCTGGGTCAGGCATGTGCAATCCCAGAGCTCCCAGCAGCGTAACAACAGCATCGTTGCCTGCGGGATTTGGCTGCTGGCAAGTGTGCTTGCATTTGCATTGCACAGTTTCTGCAGCATTTCTTTGCATCTTTCCCAGCAGAACACAAGACAAAAAAATGATGGCAGGTGACAAGGCGGCCTTTAGCTTGTGACAGGGCACTGAGTCATGACACACATCTCAGTGGACAGCCACGGTGTGACATGCTTTACACTGCAGGGAGAGGTCAAAGTGCTGCAGCGCCTCTTGCCTCTTTACAAACATCCCCCACCCCTTGGTGCTCTCTCAGTCATGACAGCTGAACAAAATGAAGGCTATTTCTGATTTATAGCTGCAACCTGCAACGAATTATACTTGGGTGGTTTATTAATATGAAGCACGTTAGCAAGAGTATACTGTGTGTCTGCCACAGATGGAAAAACTAGCTCTATCGATGACTGCAATCCATTCATTGTTTTATGAATCCAGCATCCTCCAGAGAGCACCACAAAACCCCACTCAGTGTCTCTGAATACTACATTTTACATTTAGATTTTCTGGCTTAGAGAAAAGATGTGTAAAATCACAAGCAGGCATAGCATTCCCCACTGACTACTGCATTTATGAAGCCTTTTGTGGTGTTATTACAGCAAGCATATGAAATACAATGTACATGAAACTAGGAATAGGGAAATAAATACATCTGTATTTTCTAAAGGAACAAGAGGCTGATATTTCTTCACTATGAGGCTGGTGAGGCACTGGAACAGGTTGCCCAGAGAAGTTGTCAATGCCCTATCCCTGGCAGTGTCCAAGGCCAGGCCGGATGGGGCTTTGGGCAACCTGGTCTAGTGGAAGGTGTCCCTGCCCATGGCAGGGGGGTTGGAACTAGATGATCTTTAAGGTCCCTTCCAACCCAAACCATTCTATGAGTCTATAATTCTGTGATATTCAGGTTTTATTCCACACTGGATTGGGAATGTTGTGTTCTGTTTTCTGGCTATGAAAGCACAAACCCGAAAACCACAGGGAAGTAAAATTTCCTTGAGAGATCTGGGGTAAGATAGGCTTTTTGAGGCTTTTGGTAAGAGTTAATTTTGAAGTCCCCCAGTGGACCCTGTATATCCAGTCACATGGCTCTGGGAAATCACAGGGGTCTGGGCCAAGCCTACAGCTTTAGGAAGAAATGCACATGGAGGTGTGTCCAAAGGGATTTTGAATTGCCTGGGGGTGTGGTCAGAATGGTTGTATAAGGTGGACCCAAATGGCTGGCCAGCTGGATTGTGTCATTCCTGACCAGAAGTTTTCCCCACACCCTCAGGCTGTACAAATGTTAGAACCAAGTCCTCTGGGTCTATCTGAAAACAAGTGTGACAAGATGGACTGAAGTTTCTCACTTTACAGTGTTGGACTCATCTTTCTACAGTATTTCTCATGTATAAACCTCTGCAATGTCCCAGTGTATTCCTGGATGTGAAGAGAGCCTCAATAAATGTGCATGAATGGGTTTGGTCCATTTCTTTCTTCCCACGGATGGTTTTTGCACTTAAAACCCATAAAACTGCATAAGACATAACTTTTAAAGCATGTCTTTCACAAGACATTGACCACAATTAGCTGCTCCTCATGTGATGGAAAAGTGCCATAGTTTTAACCAAGGAAACTCACAAGAAAAGTTGTCCCAAAACAAACCAAACCTTACCATGAAGCATTTTGTTCTCACAGCCTTGCACCTCCACACCTTGCTATAGTGTTCTTACAGCAGGGTCTTGTGGGACACAACTGCTGCTGGCCTGAGACTTAGCCCTTCTTCCCCCTTTCCCACCCCCTAATTGAAGCTTTGGGGTGCAAGAGGGGACTTGATAAAAGACATACTCAAACTTTAACAGCCAATGGGCACACAGCATCCACATCTTATTTCAGAGAACCAGCCCAAATCCTCCAAAACCACTCCAAGGATGACCTCTGTCTCGAACATCACAGAACAGTCACTTACTAGGAGAGGTACTTCTACAAATGCCCATCCTCAATTCTGTAAGTTGCTTTTTGCCCACAGGTATAATGCTATTTATTTATCTCAGATGTAATAGGACTTACTTTACTATGTATGAAGAAAGATTTCTGAATAATAGATAAGAATTGAAAGCATTGTTATTAATATAAATCATGAATCAAACCCTGTTTTCACATCCTTAGTCAGTCCAACCTGTTACTGAAGTCAGAGCATTTTTTTGTGGGAACATGTACTGCAAGCTCCAAGTCCTTAAAAAATCTCAGTAACTGCAGCAGAAGTTTTGCTAGAATGAAGACAATAGCTTTCAGCCTGTTGCAGGTGATTAAATCTTATGTAAAATACATTTATATTTACTGATTTTCATCCCATATTAGTTAATAGGAAAACAATCAGCTAATCTGCCAGGTTTCACTGTACTCTGAAAAAAATGTATCCCTATTCAGAAATGACTAATATTGTCTCTTCCTGTGTATAAGAATGGTGACTCTTGAATACTTGCATGGTTCTTCTAGACCCAAGTTCTGAGAATTTTACAGTCCTTTTCATTGATATTTTTTTTTAATCCTTTCAACTCTCACGCTCCTTCAAGATAGTTTATAGATGAGGTATAAATCTCAGTCCCATGGTCAAGATATTTCAGCTGAACAATTCAACATGCATTATCTGACACATGGTGACTGTCCTTGAGCTAACTAAGCTTAAAGCAAATGCAAGGCTATACTATTTATCTTAAAAATCCTTCTCTGTAAGCTAAGTCAAGCTGAATTTGCTGTGGGCTATGAGTACGAGCACAGGCAACTGTTATGGCTCATCTGATGCAGAGGAACTTGTACAACTTAAGGAGCCTGACTGTGCATCTGAGCCTACCAGGAAGCACAGAGTGATTTGCCTGCAGTCACCCAGAAAATCTGTGACAGGACAGGCAATCCTACTTCATGCTGAAAGCAGTGGATAATTTTCCTCTTCTGGGCCATGCAATACCACAAAGTAAGTAGCTGGTGATCCTAACAGAACACTCATTCTAAGCAAAATACTATTTTTTTTTTTAAAAGGGGGGCAAATATATGAGTGACCTTGGTTCAATAGCCTAACACAGTGCTGCAAACAGTGACAGGAACAACTCTACCTTTTCATACAATTCCCCTGAACATTATTTTCCTTTTTTTTTTTTTTTTTACTTACAGTTGACTGAACTAACATCTCTTATCATGGTCTGCAAAGAAAAGCTGTAGAAAAAATTAAATTGGAAAAGCTAAATTATTTATACAATTTCATGTACTGGATGTTTTGGTACAGTTGAGCCTTGCTTCTTCCTAATAGCATAAGACTATTAGGAATCGTAATACTCCTCAGGGGATGTAAGATTTATCAACCCTTACAGAATGGGATGGAAGCCAAGGTAGGAGATTAAGGGATACTAGTTAAATTAATCAACCTTCTCTCCGTATACTGGCCAGGAGAATGCAGTAAGTTGTTATTCATACATTTTACACAGTAGGAGCACAATTTGACCACAACCATACGTTGAATTTAATATTAAACGTTGGATGTTTCCAAAAACAACGCCATAAAAATGTCAATACTTTTTTTTTTTTTTCAGATTAATGACTCTATTCATTTTTTAAAGGCATTTACACACAAAAAAAATAAAGAAGTGATTTTCTTTACCAGCTTTGAAAAAGACCTTCCATTTTAATCCTGGTTCAGGACCCTATCGTGCTTGTTTATGAGTCAAAGTCTAAAGCAAAGATTAATGGAAAAGATGAAAGAGTTACAGGTATTCCTTTTTCGTTCTCTCTTTTTAAGCGTAGAAGGGTCAAGAAGGCATTTTCCCTGTCAAACTGCAAACCTTGAAATGTTACCTTTTGCTTTATGCACAATGCTGAAGTTTAAGTTTCCTGAAATGAATGCACACTATTATTTCTGTCTCTGTACAAAATGAAAAGAGTCATTATATTGGAACATATTAGACCTATGGAATAGTATTTTCTGAAAACCTAGAAATTGGTTAAAGAATTATAACATCAGAACTTTGGAGATCATCAGTTTAGACCATCCTTAATCCTGAGCAGGTGGAACTAGTAAAGAGCATCTTTGTGTTAGGTCTAACATCCTCACTAGGGAAGGAATTAAATAGATCACACGTTCTGCACTGCAGTCAGTACCTAGACAAGTCCATCAATATGTATTGCTGGCCAGGTGGTTCTAGCTGGCCTATGACTTGTACTGTGAGAAAGTTTGTAATGTCTTACTGAACCAAAGAGCCTTTACACAGCATTGCACTCCCCCTGGTTTCAGGTTAGGGTGTGCAGCGTTACAAGTGAGTCAGTTCCTGTGCTCTACTGGTTGCTGAACACCAGTATGACAACCTGGGCTGTGGCTATCACATCCTCATGGCCAAGTATCTGGTTGCTCAATTAACTGTCATGGCTCTGTTCCCAACTTTGAGTCCAATATAGGTGTGAACACCAAAAAAAATCTGTTATGGCAGAAAGTTACATGGCAGCAAATGCAAGATGGCTTGTATATTCTTTGCTTTGCTTGCCAAAAGCCCCAATTCAGAAATGCATTTAAGCACGTGTCTACAATAAAGAATAAATATAAACATGTCTCCTAAATTGTACATATTTAAGGCTGTGAATCATGGCAGCAGAACAGAATTTCAGAAATTCTTCATAGTAACTCTGACATCAGGGTAACAAACAAAGTAAAAGAAGAAGATCAAAACATTTGACAATTCAAATATTTAGTTCTTATAGGTAGATGAAATGAGGGAAAATTAAACTTCATTGTTTATCCAGTCAAATATGTTTCAGATCTATGTATTTTTCTGTGCATTCTGGCACTGGTGTACACTAAAGGGCTGTAATTTTTCAAGTCAACAAGTGGGATAACTGTGTGAAATAGTGAATATATGGAAATTAATTATTAGGGGAGGGGATGATAAGGGGGCAGGGAGGGGGCAGGGGGGGAAAGAGAAAGACTGTGGGTTTTTAGTCCTCACAGCAGGTGTAGTACATGCACTATGTCCCCCAAAAAGGGGACTGCTATATCACACAAATCTTTGACTATCAGCTGGGTGTGGAAGTGGCCCCTCGATAATTATCCCGTTCAGCTTTTAACTGAAAGGGATCCACAATGTGACTATATTAAAAAATTACTTTAAAACCTGATTAACAGCAACACTTCTTAAGAAAATATAAAATCTTCCTCTCAAAAATACAGAGGAAAAAATCATCCACTGAGAAGATAACAGTGTTTGCAATGGCAAAATAAGTCAATCAAAAGTGTAATGATTTCAATACAATGTCAACAGAAGTGTTAGGTTCATGCACTCATATAATGCATAAGCCATTTGCCTGACATTGTATCCAGTTGCTGTTACAGTTTACATGAGTAAGGGCCTGTAAAAATTCTATTTTTTCCAGTCTATTATACTATCAGAAGTGTTTGTTGTGAGTGAAATGCTTTCTGATGCTTATTTATTATAGGCCAAAGACAGTAACACTGACACTAAACCAAGTAACCTTATTGCTTTCCAGTTTTTCTCCGGTATGTATATTGCATTCATCTGCACTTTCACAGACCATCTGATCTGAAAGGGGATTATATAATCTTCTCTTGGAGGTACATAAACTCTGCCTGAAATAAAGCATGTGGTTCAACAGTCCACAGCATTATATTATAGCAACAGCTAGCAAAACTAGTCATAAACATTCATTTCACTATGATTCGAAAAATCACCCATTGGAATTTACTGATTTGAAGACCAGTGATGACTTTTCCATCATTTGACCTGACGTTCTGTGTTACACAGACCATAGAGTTCATGTAGTTACCTTAGTATTGAATCTAGTGGACCCTTTTCTCTGGTCAAGGCCAAATGCAGCTGTAACATGAACAAGGAGTCCCTACTGCACTGCCTGATCCCATGTGTGTGCACCTTACAGGACTAATGGAAAGACTACAACACATTAAATTCTCCTCTTTTCCCTCCTTTGCCTTGTCCTTTCTCCAGTAAAATCTGTGGCTGATACTTTATGTAAACTTTCAGGCAATAAAATTCTTCTTAGGACAACTTTTCCATAGGAAAAGAAGGAAGCAAAATGTTGGTGCATATTTGGTCACAGTTCAGACAGATTGAGAGCACAGTGTAGCAGTGGAGGAAAGGTGTAGCACTGCATTTAGGAAATGTGTGTAACACTATGATCCATGTGAATTCGTATCACTGAGCAGCATGAAAATAATTTCCCAATAACAAACACGGTACACACAGTTAAGACAGGAAAAAACTTGCAAGGAATCCACAGGGTACAGTATGTTTGTATAAACCAGTCAGCTGATGTCTGGTTTTGCCAGCTGTATTCACTCTAAGCACAAATTTACTCCAGAGTAGTCCCAGATTTAAAAAAAAAACCCAAAAACAAAAAAACCACAAACACTGAGTTTGTATACAAATTATTTTTTTAAAACATAAAGCAGCTATATTTGATGAACAAGTTGCTTGTTGAGAATAGCTTACTGTGCTCTTCATGCGCCTGTACACAATATGCTGAAAAGTGCATGACATTCAGAAATCTTTTCATGAGAAATAAATACATCGACTCCAAATGAAAATTCATTCCAAGACTTGGTTATGCACTGGGAAACCCTGGTCAAGTACATCAGTTTTCATGTACCAGCCTTTAACTAGGCAAACATGCATGACTGGCCTACAGATGGAAAGGTTCATACTTTGAGAATCCATTTCAGCCATTTTTCCTTCTCATGCTCATAAGCATAAAAAATAATAGTTGGTGAGGTCAGATGAACTGTTTTCACAAAATTCAACACTTTCCAAAAAACGTGCAGATATGTTTGCTGGCTTGGTTGTAAATAATTTCTATATCAAAATAGTAATTTAGTTGTTCAAACATTAAAGATGCCAGAAAAACTCAGTAATCGAGTGACTGAGCTTGTAACTCCAATGTCTGCAACTGTGTCTTTGTCTTGCGATGGCCGTCTTCTCTTTCCCTATCTTCCCGTAATAAAGGCTGTCATACTTAGACAGTTTTGAGGCTACTGAAAACTTTACTGGTCTGATTCATCATGATCCCTTCTTTATATAATAAAATTAGGAGAAATTGAAAATTTTAAACTGATTTTCAAGCTCAGTCTTTAGCAAAACATTAAGTGAAAGAGAGAAAAACATCTCTATGGATGAAATAAAGTACATATCAAGGAAGAGCAATACATCTTTCTTTCCAACAATTCTTAGGACTTCATTAATTTCCCAAGCTCATTTCTTACAGTTTATTAATCCAGTGTTGCTGAATCGCCTTTCCTTGTGATTTTTTTATTACCTCTTTTATATTCACAGGATGGGTTTCCCCTGTGAGTCATCAAAATTCACATTATTTATATTTGCCAGATTCCCTCTATTTCTACAGATATGTCATGCCTGAGTGCCGATTGGGCCTGGGAAGAACAGTGCTGTTTTCTGTGTGCATATGGTATCGCTGATTGCTTTTAATCACTGACCTATGGGCTGTTATCCAAAAGATCAGCAACTTGAAAAGGGTTCTGCTGTGCTGGTAAGACTATCAAGAGAAGTTAGGCATCTAATCTGCAGAGATGTTTCTGTAAATCTTGTTTGTTACCTTCTGCCTTCTAAGATACCTCAATAGCTACATAAAACTTGCCTTTGATCTACAGCTTTTCCTTTATATTGTATTACAGCACACCTACTCACCCATGCTCGAGGCACCATACAAATTCAGTAAGAGACCTCTCCCATCCTGAGTAGCTTAAAATATCTTTTCTGTCTGTATGAAGAAAAAAACCCCCAAAACACAACCACTCAAAACACCTGGAGAAAGGCTCAGAAAAGGAGCACATGGGTGACAGAATAATGAAATGGCATCTGAAGGAAGAACTACCAAATACACATTCGTTCACAGAAAAGAAATCAATTAAGACGCCCCAAAGGAAAGTGATCTATAAAATCACAAGTTACATGGAGAGGATAAACAGAGAATGATCAGTCACTGCTCACTGTTGCAGTACAATGACATCAAATCAAACTAGCATTTGACAGACTGAAATCAAGCAAAAGGACTCAGTTCTCACAGAAACTGGAGGTAAGATGCACTGCAAGGTACTGGGGAGATCCAAAAGTTTACCAAGACTCACACTGACAGAAGAGAAATCTATCAGAGAGCGACTGAATACTAAGATAGTGCTTCTGCCTGGGGCAGCCCCTGAACTTGAAATCACTGGAACTGAAGAAAGAACGCTTGGCAAGTTCTGCTACATTTGTCCTGTTCTTAAACTCATCTGTAGGCTGTTTCTCATTGTCAGAGAAAGATTTTGGACTAAATAAACCTTTAACATGACCCAGAAAAGACTTTTTATGTTCTTATGTTCCATTGAATAAGCAAATCAAGCACACAAAGCAAATTTGAATCGAACTGTATCATAGGCCAGCAAAAGAACTGAAATCAAGTCTCCCATAACAGCTGTGCACCATCAACAGCTGCATCTGTTCTAGTAAATAAAAGTGACCAGACAATGTTCTTTGGCTCTGAAGCCAAGTGGCATGACGGGGACATTGTGCATACAGATGATCTCCTTTACCTGCTGAAACCAGTTACCGCATCCAGATTGGCCATTCAGAATGTTCTCTGGCCCATGCCAATTCTTGAGGATGATCATAAAGCTAAGAAAATCCCCACCTCTTTTCTCCATTACCAGCACCTGGCTATGAATAAAAATAAAAATAAAAATAAAATTCTTTTTGTGTCAGGTACCTTTGTAACCAAATTTAAGTGTTTCTAGATATGGGATTATTTTTATTGCAGAATAAACCAAGTCTCCTATCTAGCAAATGCTTGCCATGACTCATATTATTGGCCCTGGACAACTGGCAATCCTGGAACAGTGCTCATGGTGATAATTAACCAGTGTCAGTTACTAATAATGCCCAGTTCCATCTTTCGTAGTCACAGTTACTTCTACTACACAGGAGCACTCAGAAGATTAATTTGTATTTTCAGTGTCATTTGAGATCCTTGTGTATACAAAGATGACAAAACACTGTTCTAATACAACTGTGGAGCTCCAGGTGCTGGAATTAATGTCTTGCTGCAGAAACTTGCGTGTCAGTTCCCAGAGTGTTGAAGAACACTGAAGGATAGTAATTCTGTAAAATTTTTGCTGCTTTTGCCAGACTAGATTATGAGAACTTCTATTATTGAGTTGAAGGAGGAGAGATAAAGAATCCTAGCTTTTTGTTTTCCTTCTTTTTTTCAAAATTCAGCATCTGCAGTGAGCTAAGAAATATGGTTGTTATCTCTCAGTTGTATACACACACTAGTGTTATTTGATATCCCTGACACCAGCAACATGCTGTTTAAAAAATAGAACAAAACAATGGGAATTACTCCACTCTCGCTATATTTTCTGCTTCCCAATCAAAGAAAAGTACTTGAAAAGCGTGAACATTATGTTTAAAAATAGTTCTGCTAAAATATGCCTGGAGATCAGAAGAAACTTCCATATTTGGAAGAACCTACAGTATGTTCTGCCAAACTATTTGGCTTTTCTTTAGGTCAAGGCAACCCTGGGCTTTGCTGCTGTTCTCATAATGTGCTATAGACGGGGTGAAAGTGCTCTCCTGTCATTTCCAGTTTACAGTACAGTGTGTGCTAGCTGGTATGGGACACAACTTTGCAGTCAGTCCTACATCGAAAACCTCAGTAACTACAAAAGCAAGTTTTCCCCTGCTGTACTTGTATTTCCTGTGGGTAGCCGTGGAAAGCAGGCAGAATTTTCTCCTGGAAGACTACAGGATTTCTCCCCTTTTTTCTCATTGACTCCCCTCCACCCATCCATGCAAAAATATTCTCTTTCATTTTTTAAAAGTTTCTTTTTAGAAGACTTGGTAGGAACCAGTTCAAAAATTACATTGCATCTATCTAGATTCTTTTCTTTCCCTTCATTTTTTCTTAAGAAAAGACTTGATTACACTATTTTCTTAAGATCCTGTTTGCTATCAAATGTTTCATTTCAGGAGCATTTCTGTTACCAGTAGTCATAGTAAGTAAAAACTCCATTGATCTTGAATCGAATTCAGCCAACAAACTGGGATTTCCCTAAATGTTTGCTTACTGACACCTCTTTGCATGTCTAAAGAATGAAGTACCATTGACAGGCTTCCAGTTATTGTGATGCGTTATTATGTGAGTCAACTCAAGAATGACCTTATATTCCCCTTGCCCTACTATTTGGGTAGTTAATTTCCATATTGGTATAGTACATTTGTTTGTCTATTTTTTGCCTTGCTTAACTTTACTGTCTCTCCTGACACTGCCTTTGATGCTCTTCCTGACACTAACACTCATTTCCATGTTTTAAAGAAGATTGCCACCTTAGCTGGAGGGCTGGAGCTGTATACATCTTCAGTTTCATTGTGTTACCCGAGTATTTAAATCTTGTTCTGTTAGCATATGGATCCCAGGCCTTCGGAAAGCAGGCTCAATTACAGTTGTTACCTCTGCTCTCCTGTGCTGTTGTTCCAGCAACATGGTCCCCTCTTGCTAATCAGGGACTGTTTCCTGGGCAGCCCTGTCAATAAGAATGTGCCATTTACCATCTCAGCATTTCCTATTGCTCAGGCTGCTCAGTTGCCCTCCCAAACCACCTCAAAGGCAGGATGAAGTGCCTTCTTCTCTTATCCTCAAAGGGCTGCTGGTTTGTAAATTTTATTCGGTGTATAAAAGTATATAATGCAAAAACCATAATGGGCAGGGCAGTTGACAACTGTTAATGTCCAAAAGCGATTCTTCAATGCCTCACTGTAGCTCAGAGCAGGATGCTTGATAAGTAAATAAAAGTAAGCAGCCAAAGACTCCTATCCCTGATTTAATTGTATTTGCAATCCCGTTCTTCACCACTCTTTGTCCAACCATTCTTGATGTGCTGCTTGTGCTTGTGGGACTCTTTAGCCAAGACAGCTCAAATGCAAAAGCAGCTGAGGCTCAGTCCTGTACTGAAGGACTCTGTTGAGCTCACATTGTCTCATAAAACGCAAGATAAAGAGTTAAAGAATTGCTTTCAAGCTGGAAAAATGCATCCAGTAAATCCTACAGCTGGATTTATAGGGACTTTGTTTTGTGGGCAAAATCAAAGTTAGGAAATAAAATTTGCTTCAAGGATTAAGCCTCTAATCCTCAACTCTCCTTTGGCCAATAAAGCGTCTGATGGATAGCGTAAGCCTCCATCAAAGTCTGTGTCTCAGCACTGACTTTCCTGGTCCCCAGGGCAAAGAAAACCAGAAAACTTTATATGCTGCTTGGAGCCATGTCACTAGGCAAATCAGGAAGGCCAAAATATAACTTCAGGAATATTGATATTTTGCATAAAAAAATTACTAGTTGATAGGTGCTGCAGAAGCACCAAGGGTTTAATTAATAATGTGGCCTGTCTCCAACGCCAACACTCAGTTCAAGGGCATGCTCTGCAGAAAGTCAGTGTGCACAATCACAAGACTTCGCAGCAAGCCTTCCTTCAAAATCCTAGTGAGCACACACTGAATCTCTGAATTCATCTTTTTGGAGAAGTCATATTCATTTAGGATAAAACTGAGGCCTGTGCAGCTGTCACTGCAAATGCTGGGTTTTACTCTGTTGGATTCTTTCATTCCTGTACCTAGAGAAAAGTCATCTGGGGTGAGGATTCAGTGCTTTTTTTCCAAGGGGAAAAATTGTAAGTGCTTGGTATAATGACTTTGGGTTAGCTCTGATTTGATGACTGATGACAATCCAAATGTAAGAAAATAATGTAATGTCTTATCTGTCAAGAGAAATGAATTGCTTTTACAATCTTAGGTAAACTATGTGTTTTACTGAATAAATGAGATTATGGGTGAAGTTAAACTGGGACTTTGTGCTATTCAATTAGTTGAATTTACACCAGCAATATCTGTGATTTTTTCTGAGTCCTTGACAATTTAATTGGGGTTTTAATCTGTTAAACATTCAATTTGCACTGAATTTCAGTGGACTTCAGATATTTTTACCTTCTTAGGCTCCTTTGACAATCTCTCTTCACATGGAAACATGGCTTATACACAATCCTGTAAGTGGCATGAGGTACAAGGACAGAAAATGTTTCTGCTTCTGTGTGTGACAACATTCACATGCTGGAGCAGTACTGAGAAGTGAGATAACATTGCTTCCAAAGTGGTGTTCATGGCAGCTTAGATGAACTTAGCTCAAGTCCTTTCCACTATGAATTAAATTGTTTTAACTCATCTGGCATATGCCTTTGGCTTAGAGCACTCACAAGAACGTTTGCCATGATGTTGATGCACGGTAACCTGTTACTTTGAAGTCGCTTGACTGAACATCTGACTCTACCTCATCAGTGCCACCTCAGTTCCCAAACCTGAAAGCAAATTGGCAAATTAGGGAATATCTTCAAAGGACTGAGGATTTACTGTTACTAGACTTTCATAATTGAGTCTTCTGACTCCTCTTGCTGGAGCTGTTGAGCCAACACTGAGTAGCTGGATGCCCTCATACCCTCCAAGGTCTTTCAGTAATGACTTCTTCAGGTGCTCAGAACACCAGAAAGCACTCCAGGGTGATCAGCCAGCTGCCATCTTCCTTCTGGATTAAAACCATCAAGAGTTCTTTTGTTCCAATGAGAAAATTGTTGGTCTGTTGTCTGTATCAGTCCTTCTACCTTTACTCATGACACAAAGAGCATCGCTAACTGTAGGTTGGCAGCTCTTCTTGGTCCTTTGTAGTGCAGGAAGTATTCTAATCACCACCACCACTGGCAGCAGCTGAGCCAAGGAACATAATGCACGAATGTAAAGCACTGCCAATTGCTATAGATTTTGTCTAGTACTTGTGGAATGCCATTTCCTATACTTTTGTCTTCTCTGATGCAGCACATACTCTCAGTCCTTCACATCACTTTAAATGAATGTGTCCTTACTGTCCCTTTGCTTTCCTTTTCCTCCCCTTCTAAGAACTGCTGCTTTTATTTTCCTGTCTGGCTTACACTAGAGCCAGTTTAGATTTGATCACGCCCAGTGCATCAAAGGAAATATATAGTACGTACTGTGCTTTCAGTTGGGTGGACAGGGAGCTATACATAAAACTCAGTTAGTAATAATATGACTAATGAATATGCTGTACTATGGGTTTCCTGCAAAAGAGCAACTCACACAACCCAGCCTTTATCACATTGTTTTTGTTAGCCATCGTTCTTTATTTACTGTCACTGAGGCTGGGAAAGACGGCTTATTTTCTCAGCATTGTGCATATGCATCTGTGCCGGAGCTGGCAGTACAACTTGTTCTTCTCCATTTTCTCGCATGTTTTATAACCTGTTTTTATTTAATAGCACTCCAGTAATTTATTCTCTCTAAATTAAAGCAGAATGTCTATTCTGTACATGGGTTACCTTGCATATTATACTGTACCTTTCAGAAAGCATAAAGGATTATATTGGAGCTTATAGATCTCTCACCAATACACTGAGGGTCCTAGAAATCCAGTAGTCTTAGCTGGCCTATTTGGAGGCATGGGTTTAAATTCCAAGCTGTCAGCTAGCTAGAGGCCTTCGGTGGATACAATTTTTAACCTCTATAAAGCATCCTGCTTGTTTCAGTATCACTTCTAGCTGCTTAGCATGCGGCAGATTTACTGGACATTCAAGAAAACTGGTGGTCCCTCATTTGTCCTCACCAGTCTGTGTGCTTTCAGAGAGTAAGAAAATGGCTGCATCACTGTTCGGCCTCTCCTCCTGCAAAATACTTTCCATTCTTTGTCACAAAAGCTGTACTTTTGTTGCTTAAGAGCTCATATTTCAGATGCTTGTACCTTAGGCATATAAATATCCACTATCAAAGCTTCAAAGTCTTCCTTGTTGCAAGATGGAGGCCCCTCGTACTGACTTAACTGCCCAAGGGGAATTTGTTTATCCTGTTATGAGGTCTTTAGGTAAAAGCTAGGTCCCCATAATGGCACTTCAGTATCACTTTTTGCAGAACAGAACGGGTACTTTTCCGACTAGCATTTATAACAATTGCTGCAGTTGGGTCCTGAGTGCCTCTTGATGTGAGAGCTAGAGGAAGAGCACAAAAACTTTTACAGGACTACTTAGTCTTTAACACCTTCCTTTCCTCTGGTTTTGTGCTCCTTTTGCATTTAATCTCTACACTTGTTGGAAAGGCAGCTGCAGTAGCAAGAGGGAGATATTAAATTTCAGGGCAAGAAAATTGTAATGGACTCTCACCAAAGATCTACAAGGGGAATCTCTAAGACATGATCATCCACCTAAATAGCAAATATATATTTTAGCAAAATAGTTCAACAGCAAGAGAACAGCCATTAGAAAGTCATTGTCATTTCAAATTAATCATAGAAGCATAGAATCATTTAGGTTGGAAAAGACCTTTGAGATCATCAAGTCCAACCATTACCCCAGGACTGCCAAGTCCATCACTAAACCATGTCACTAAGCACCACATCTACAAGTTTTTAAACACTTCCAGAGTGCGCCACATTGCATCCTCATTTTGTATCATCCACCTCTCCAAACATTTAATTGTTTCTCCTGATTGCTCTTTATTAGCACTTTTAGCTGATTCCTCAGCTCTACTTTATTGTGCAGAATCAGGTAATTAACTACAACATAAATTTTCATATTTCTGTAAAAGCAGCTGGTTATACTGAGGGAATAGAGGGCTATGGTGCAAAATGTGTGGGGTTGATGTATACTTGGCCCAGTATTTCTTCTAGTGATTAAGCCAAATCTCTTTCAGAGTTTAAATATTTAAAAGAAGAATACAGTGTTATTCTTGGAAAGCTTTTTATTTACATAAAGGAGTAGACACTACAAAAAAAAAAAAAAATCGATTCTCAGGCTGTGAGAGTCAACAGCCTCTTATATTTTCTGCTTCTCTGACTCAGACAGATAAAAAGGCTTCATGTCACATTTTGACTCCTTGGTGAAATCCTTATTTGTTCCTCTACAGAAACAACAAAAAACTCATGTAAAGTCCTACACCCAGCTGAGGGCTGACCCCCTGTGCTAGGGGACATGCCAGCCTGCTGTACCTCTCAGCCCCAACATAGCACAGGCTTCTGCATGACCAGTCTGGAGCAGCTGCTGCAAAATACCATGTTTTGTACCATTACAACAGTGGTACAACAACTGCTGCTCTAAACTGTAGTTTGTGTCACCTTGTCTCTGCCCACATCCTCCTCTGGGACAGGATAAGATTTTTACGTATGAATAATATTGCATACCTAGTTAGGTTATTTTAAACTATTTGTTATTCTTTCTCAGAATGAAAGGTCACTTTAAGGTATTTTTGTTTAGGGACTAAAAATGGAAATATCAGAACTACTAGGTACTTTCACACATTATTTTAAACGGAAATCACAAGCAAAGCTCTGAAGAGACACCATCCAACACTACACATTCCTAAAATGCATTCACTTGGTGTTTTCATTTTGCTTACCTTTTTTGCCCAAATACACCAGCTCTGTGGAGATTTGAAATAAATATTAGGTATTGTACAGATGAGAAAATATCTCAGTATTTTGGAACTGCTTAAAACAGTGAGAGCCCTGGACTGTAATCCTTATGTAGAAATTACCCAAATAAAGCTCCCACTGAAGCCAATTATTTCACTGCCATTTATACAACTGTACAAAATGGGCTACATGCTTTACAGAACAAATAATGAAAAATCACATGGTGCCTTTATCTCCTTTCCTAGTTTGTCTTACTCTCACAATTCATTGCATAAGAGAAACAAACCATAGGAGCAGAAGAGAAAAGAAACACCATAAATGGCTATAGAAAACTCTGTAAAAACAACAGCTGGATGGGGCAAAAGTTCCTTTGTTGAAGTCAGATGGCTACTTATTTTTAAACATTTGACAAAATATTTTGCTTTTTGATTGACTAGCTGATAAATCAACTAGAGCTTTACCTAAGTGGACACTATATGAGGATTCGTGAATAAACCTGTTATAAACTATTAGATCACTGCTGTGTATTATGGAATTATTTTTATCCAAAGTATTTTACGAAAATAGCACAGCTTTCGTCTGAGCTCCCTTGTCAGACAGTGCTGTGAGGAGCATTTTGGCACTGCTGGCTCCCCCCTGCTGATTCCCCAGCCCAGCGGGCTCCGAGAGGATGTGGGGGAGCAGCAGCCCTGCCACTCTCCTTCCCACCCTCCGTGTGCCTCACACCTCTCTGCTCCAGAGGCTTTTCCCCATAAACACAGCTCATTGAAAAACAATTTCCCAGAGTTATTATTGTTATTATCATCATTATTTTTAAACAAAGAAATCAGCTGTGATTTTTTGCTTGAAATCTGACCATCCACATTCAAAGACCCTCTCCACAAAGAGATGCTCAAAATGGCAATCTTAAAGGGAACTTGGTTTACAGAGATTTCTGATCCTTCCCCTTCTCTTGGTGACACCAATGTATAAACACCACTTTAGCTGACAGGATTATATTGCAGTGAAATGGAGCTATGAGTGGGAGTAAAGTGACATCCATTATATGAAACTCCCATTACTAATCATATAATTGGAGAGTTAAAATATTTTCAGATTAGCCTTGGCTTTAATAAGAAAGAACAGGGATATCTCTTTTCAGGAATGTTAGTAACAGAGCAGAAAGGATCGAATGATATGTGATGAGGACATATGGAAAGGTAGTGCAGAACCCAGGGCTGGACAGGAAGAAGAAAGGGAGGGAGGTAGAGGGCTGAGTCAATGCTGTAGGCTGGAGCGAAACTATTGTCATGGATGTATTTAAGTATATTTAAGTATTGCTGAAGCCTAGGAAGACTTAGAATTTACAGAAATGACCTGAAAGAAAATGTTCACCTATGACTATCCTGTCTCCCAAGTACCTTACAAAGAAAATGGAAGTTAGTAAAAGAAACAGAAAAAAGAAAGAAAATATTTTGATAAACGAGTAGACAGTGGCTTATGAAATGGGCATATTGTTGTACCTGTGTTATAACCTTTCATTGGCTTGGACTGAGATTTTAAATGGTTGTAAGATTCAAAATGTTCTACCTAACCCAGCTGCAGTATTTCTTTGATAATGACACATGGCAAGCAGATATATTACTATATTCTGCTTCAGCATCAGAAGTACTTTTCTCTCCATTCTGGTTCAGCAATTTTATCACACTGTGGAAAGGAAGAGATCACTATTGAAATATGCCTTATCAAAAAGAAGCAAAACAAAACTGAAAAATGCAGAAATGTTTCTCTCTTCTACTTCAGGCCAGGAATTCCCTTCTGCAGCAGTGCTCACCCTCTTATCAAGCATTTGTAAGCCTGTGATGTGGAGCTAGGGAAAGCTCCTCACTACTGTTCTTTGATGAACCAAAAGAATAATAGAACCAGTCTGGTTTTGCATGCGTACCAGGCTGGACTAAAAACTTTTTCCGGGCTTCAGTTAATTTTGTAGTGATACCCCTAAACTGATCACCCACTATAAGGAAAGTGACCTAATAGAGTAACTACACTTAACTTTGCTGTGCAACTAAAAGAGAAATACATTCAGTATGACCTTAGTTTCTGCTCAGCATAACTAATATCATATTCATAGGTAATGGAGTTTGGAGCTGATTGAAACAAAACAAAAAGGAAAAGCGAAACTACTTTTTTTTTTTTTCTTTTTTTTTCTTTTTTTTCTGTGGTTAAGTTTCTGTTTAAGAATTGTGTTTCCTTAAAACATTACCTGGTTAAAGACCTGATTCTAGCACAAGGAGATCTCTGCTCAGTACTGCAGAGCTCTAAAACCTCCTGGTTTGGCACTGAGGTAAGAAACAGTATAGCATTGGTGAAAAGGGCTTTACTGAATATTAAAAGGGCTCAAACCTACTACTGACACCATGGGTAGTGGTAAACATGGAAACTCTGAGGTGCAGAATCACAGTACATCACCCTGCTAGGCCCTCTGAAGCTCTATGCTTTTCCACGTCATGTGCCACTAGCACTCTCAGATACAGAGCTAGATAGGTATAATACAAATATCTCTGTTCTTATATTCTATATTCACATAAGAGATGGTGTGATGACAGTGGTGCAGTAAGAGAACAGGTCAGAGAGGATACTACAGTAAGAGACACCATGGCTGAAGGCAGCATCTCCTTTCTGACCACCAGGCAGTACTTCCTCTTAACAGAGGCATAGCTATAATAGGATATTGCTAAAGCCAACAACTTTTGAAGATGTTTTATTTTCTACCTGCCAGTCCAAAAAAGAAATGGAGTAAGTAGTAGGGAAATAACAGACAGACTTCCAGTGGGAATTCAGTTGACATCAAACCTATACACATAGACTTTTCACAAATACATTATACAATTGCAAATTGTCTCCTTAGCATGTCCCACATTTTGAACTTATGGCTTTGAATGTAAACATCATAAATAGCATGTCTATAAGCAGTACTTATTGGCACCTTCATAAATCATCTTATCAGAATCAAAAGCCTGGATAATCCTGAAGACTAAGACCCAGATGCTTAAAGGTATTTTAAGGATCTGTGTGTGTAGTGCCTTCTTATGT
This sequence comes from Ibycter americanus, assembly GCA_035590275.1. NCBI lineage: Eukaryota > Metazoa > Chordata > Aves > Falconiformes > Falconidae > Ibycter > Ibycter americanus. The sequence goes on along the minus strand of JAVJGI010000050.1, from coordinate 63,245,147 downwards.
TTATCACTGATTCTAACAGTCTCTGAGAAAACTGTACCTCTGATATTTTCTTATCTCTCTGACCACACTCTGTCTGCTGCTCAGGTCTTTAACCATCACTTGCCTCTTAGGGTACAGTCAGACAATTTTCCCATTCTCACACAGCTCGTCCCACCCCCACCCCCACTCCCCAGCAAATAAGATTTACCACAGAGGGTCTGACTTTAGTCTAAGTCTTGCAGTTCTGGTCTCTTTTGACAAAAACCTCCTTAGAGGATAGCATTATTTACCAAGAACAAAACTGTTTCTGAGGCGACATATCTTCAGAGCAATACAACAGAGTTGATTGATCCAGCTTTTCTCCCATAGCTTTGCTTACTCTGACACAGCTCCACTCCCTACTGCTTTCAGTCCCCCTTTTCCTCTCACATACTAGCCTCAAAAACCACACTATGTCAGCCCAAGCCAGCTGTCCTGTCTCTGAAAGTGAAGTATAACAATTTCTTACTAGCACCAAAGAAGAAGGGCAAGTATGAGTAATCATTCCTCTGTCATGCACACCCTCAGTCAGATCTTGCATCAGACAACTGTTTTCAGCAACCAGCAGTGGGCCTATCTCAACAAATAGCCCATTTTTCTCCAGATAAATAATTTTTAGCTATTCAGTGCTCTTTTCTCTCTCTCCCTCTTATTTTTTTTCACTTCTGAAAAAAAAAATGAGACTCACAACCCACTAAAGATGAAAACAGCATTCTTACAGATTTCCTTGACTCTTTTTCCCTCTATATGCTAGAGAAATTTCTATTAACCAATTGTGTGCTTTTTTCTGATCACTTTTCCTACAGCCTGATGTTAAATTAGTTTAATGTTTTCAGACAGAACAGTTCTTAGTTCCCTCTGTAGTCTGCAACTGTACAGCTATTTCTCCTTTTTGATCACAGAAACAATTATCTACAGATGAAAACACAGAAGCTTCATGCCAACTGCATTACGAAGAAGTTTGTGATTCTGTTGTGTCTAAGTAGACACATATTATTTTCAGTCTCCACTGCTTTCATTCCATCAGAGATTAAATACACTACTTTGCCTTGGAGGATGATAATAAAAACCAAAAAGATGGAGAACTCAGTTTTAGAGAATTAGATATGATGCTGAAAACCCCTAGTCTGGAGCTGGAATAGCACTGAAAGTAAAACAGAAGAGAGGTAAAAAGAGAGAAGACAAAACAAAAAATGATCACCTTCAAATGAAGTGATGAAGCCAACCCAGGAGGACACATGAAGGCAGACAGATAATAGAGTTCATTGCATTTTTCTATATATAAATATAAAAGAATTTAAAAGAGTTGTCGCTAAAAGTGTGTATGAGCAATTTTACTGCCTTGTGTGTAGTTCCAGGTATTATACACCCTTAATAACTCCAGGCTTGAACATCTGACTGTGGAGATTTGAAAATGCACTGCTAGGAAAAAATATACCTGGTCTGTCTCAGAAGATTTGACTGTCCAGAGCTGATTGCCTATTCCTTCCAGGGAAACTTAATAAGCATTGTTTGTGTCTGCAGCCAAAAATCCTGTGGAAGAGGGCAGCTGTGGCACAGTGATGTGCACTCTGTGTGAGCTTTGTGATACCTGCCAAAGAGTGTAAAAAATCATCACAACAGGAGGAAACTTTGAGGAAATACAATGAAGCACAGAGCATGGTAGTAGTCCCATGGGATCACTAGTGACCTCCATAGGCTGGCCAAATCTCATGGTAGAAAAGGTAAAGCAGAGCAGACCTTTGCCTGTGCAATCTGTTTCTCACCATCCTGACCTGAGGATATCCTTGTAGGAAACAACTCTTTTTCTTTCACCTTATACAGTCACAAGGACTTTTTGTGGGGACAGAAGGCAGTGAGTTTGTGATGTTTTGTTTTTCTAAATAAGCTAGAGACTTCGACATTTTGACATTTTTCATTAACCTAAAGAGTTGTGTTCTGAAGCTCCACACAAAGTTCTGCAGTACGCACATGCACCCTACACCTGTTAAGTCCATGATGCCTATAAAAACCAAACACAAACCGATTAATAAAACCCTGAAGCCATTCATGGGTATTCACTATAGTCCAGATCTCACTTCCACTTCACATAAGACTTTTCTAATAGCATTTAAATTACGAGATCTTCAAAACTCCATCCAAGAAGTATTTCATAAAGATATGAAAAGCTATGTTTCAGGTCTCTTGAGCAGTAGCTATAATTAAAACTATTGAATAGTGATTATAGAATTGAACTATAAAAATACTGAAAGATAATCAGCCAAAATAAAAGTCTTGATTAAGTTGGGACTTGATGGGGAAGAGATCAGAGACTTCAGGAAAGCATAGCCTGTAATAAAAGTCTGAAAGTCACAGAGATTACAATAGAAGAATTAACTTCTTTCAGCTATCACTGATTCTTTATTTATCCAAATTTCCTTTGATTTTATTCACAATATAAACTTAAAAACCATCCCAGAGTTTTGCCAAGAGCAGGTAGCAAGAAATGAACCAGAATTTGGACCAGGTGATGGTCCATTTTTAGTAAAAAGATCTGAGCTCTGGAAATTGGACTAGAAATGTCAGATGATGAGCTTTTCTGTTTCTGATTGCATTGGTAGGAATTACTGTAAAGGCAGGCCGTGCTTTGGCTTTTCATTTTTTTGGGCAGGGGCAGAAAGTGCTGAGACACACAAAAACGTAATGAAATGCCAGTGGTTTCTTTGCTAGCCAACTGCACTTACAAGCCTACAAGCTTGCTACATATGCAGGCCACATATGGACAAATGATTAGCTAGTCTGCTTCTTAGTTAATGGTCTGAATTAATCGGTGACATGAAGGAGAATGACTTGAATGGAGGACTTTCTGTGCCAAAAGCTTTTATGTGGGGACATAGTTAAACATGGCACTAATGCAAGATTGAAAAAAAAGGAGGGAAAAAAAAAAAAAAGAGGGGAAGGAAAAAAGCCTAAATGTTTCCAAGCCAAAGATCTGGTTTGTGCTGACCCAGCTTTGAACTTCTGGAGGAATGAATGAATTCTGATGAGCCAAACTAGTTTTATCCTTCAACCCTGAAAACAGAGCAGAATAAATAACGATATTGATAGCTCCTCAACAATTGCATCATTACCTGAGCAGGCGAAGTGAAGCAGAATCAGCAGAGGAGGATGAAAGACTTCTCTGCCATGGTTAAACTTGCAATTCTTTCTGAACCTGGAAGGTCATCTCCCCCTCGCTCTGAACAGAGCTTCCTGCATTTTCAAATGTTTTGCCACCAAATGGCTCACCACCCAAAAGGGAGGGTGATATGGAAAGATTGAAAACAATGGAAATGAGTGAAGCTGGTGGAATAGGCTGTGAGAGGCAGCTTTTGCTGTGGTCTCTTCACTGTGCAGCTTCCTATGTGCTTACTGCAGCCCCACTGTCTGAAGCACTGGGTTCAGGGGATCAGATTCTGCCCTAGCTGCATCGCTGACTTGCTGGATAACACTGGCTAAATCACTTTCCACATTCTCTGTCCCAATCTTCCCAACAGTAAAAAAAAAAAAGAAAAAAGCATTCATGGTTCTGGATTTGTTTGTAGAAGGTACTGTGAGCTTAAGCTAACATGTACTATATAAAGGCTAGGGATCAGTATTCTTTTTTGTTAGCAGCAGCGAGAATTATTTTCCATATAAAGAAACAACCAAGGACACGTTCAAGCTAGCTGAGAAGGCAGCATTTTGTACTGCTGAGCTAGAGAGGCAGTCCAGGTGCCAAGTTTTCTCTTTAAGCCAAAAGAAAAGTTAATACAGGCATGGCAAAATAAAACCCCAGAGACAGAGGCTGACTTTCTGCTCCGCATGCTCAGTTCAGCATGCTACTTGCAGGCTCAGAAAACTTCAGGTCTGTATCTTCCATTCAAGCTGCAAGCTGATGCGATAAGATCTAAATATAATGTGAGAAAGAAGAAAAGCAGAACAGGGAATCCCATGGAAAATTTGGATTCTCTGAAACACATCAAGAAGAACATTTATGTGCAGCTAACCCTCAAACAGGGTGATGACAGGGATTTTAGCGCATTACTTCAGTTTTTCAGAACTCAAACGTGAAACCACTAACTGTGGGATAAACTGAGCTTTGCCTTCCTAACATGCAGACTGAGCAATTGCAGACTTGAGGCTGGGAGAGGAGTAGTCCTGGTGAAGAGCTCAGATTTAAAACCTGGACCCTCCACACAATCTTTGCAGATCGCCAGTTCAGGACCTCAGAAAAAGCTCAGCCAGAGAAAAGTGAACTTTTGCTTTCCCCAGATGCATCTGCTTTCAGAGGCAAAGAAATAGTCCTGTCTGGACACAACCTAGTCAGTCTGGGGAGCAGGTTACAGTAGCCTTGCTGTCAACTCTTTCTCCAAGCAAAGTCAAACTGGATGCAGCACAACAACAATCTTTACAAATATAACTGTAGAAGACATAATAGTTTTCTTATTTCCTGCACAAATAAAAATGCTGTCTTTCCAGGTTAGGATCAAGCAGAATTACAGCCTAACACGTGTCAAGGTGACAAAGTGGACAAAGTGAACATGATACGGTGACATCCTAACAATAGCCATGGAAAACAATGATAATAATATCTCCTGCAGAAAGAGCAGTTGTCAGGGAGCTTTAAAATGCCATGTTTCCACTAATCCCTCACCTTTGATTTTGACCACAATGAAATAATGTGCAGACTATGACAAGGATAATCTTGACCTTCACCTAACAAACAGTTATCAACTTTATACCAAAAAGGAGATCTCATATCTGACTGTAAGCATAGGCATGTTAAGACAAGTACCTTTTGAGATAAGATAATAAATTAATGACTACAGCTGTTAGCAAAATAGATTTATTAACTGGATAAACACCTGAAACCAGTATTTCCTCACGGACTCCTCTATCTGGCCCAAATTTAATCTCCACAGTTCTTTTCTGGGCTCCTAGAATAATTTAAAAAGAAAAAAGAAATCAGCAAGATGGCTTATAGTTGGCATACTGGTACAGCCCAACAGACCGACCTTTAAGGTCAAATGTTAAGGCTTAAAAGGCAAGCTCTACAATTCCTGGATTCATGGTAAAATGGAGACTGTAATCACTGTAAACCATACGTACCACTCAAGCAGGGGGCAATAGAAATTCACAGTCAGGGCACAGAATTGCAGCTGTGATTAATTTATATTATTTGAGTAAATTACTTGACATTAGCATATGCATGTGTTTGTTTATTTCTACTGCATCCTTGCCTAAAAGTCAAGGAAATAAATACAAACTGTACACATAAAAGATAAAGCACAAGTGACAAAGAGAGAGGAACAAGTTGCATTTGTAAAATTTAGTTGGATCAGTCCATTTATTAGTCTCAGAGGTCAGCTCTTCTGCCTTGGTGGTGCTGTTTGTTCATGAGAGCTGATGAATCATTGAAAAAGAAGCACACGTGCCTATGACAACAAAGTACAAGGAAAAAGGCTGAAAAGTTTAATCAAATTATCTCACTGTTCAGTCAAAAGATTGTGTATCTATTTGAGAGATCTCAGTAAGAATCTAAGGCCACTGACAAAACAGGAAATAGTGAAGGAAAAGCCCATTTAAATACCAACATCAGCAGAAAATCACTAGAAGCTGCTTGTTAAGCTTAGTGTCATTTTAAACTTCAGATTCTTTCACTTGATACCCAGCAGGAGTAAAATTTCTACGTACTTGTGAAGATATTGGTGTTTAAACAGATGTCAGAAGCTTTTTAGGTATAAACGGAAATTGAGTTACAGAGTATGATGGCTCAGGGATTTGAGTGGTGTATAATATCAAAAACTGTATCTGAGAAAGAATGTAGTGTTGAAAATAGTGATCTTCAAATTCCTGTACACGGCAACTTTTAAGTTGTCTAAAACTAGATTCTTTTACTCAAGTTATTAACAATGTAGCAGACTAATCAAATCAACCAAAAAAAAGAGTATTTAATTTGACATTTTCCATTTCATCCTCCTGTGTATTTTTTCCCCGTGGTGTTCCAGCATTTTGTATTTCTTTGCATTGCTCTTAATTTATACCCTCCAGAGTGTCTAATGCAATTCCTATATAAGCTCAGCCTGATAAAACCTGATCCACAAAGATAGCAGATAAATCATCAGCACCACCAGCTACAAAGTGAAAGTCCTATATCCCCCCAAAAGCTAAGCTACCTGCTGGTCTCCACTTGCTCTCCAAAAAATGTGAAAATAAATTACCTCGATGAGTTGTTCTGGAGGTTAATACTTTTGGGCCTTTTCCTGTCAGGGGCCTAGGAATTAATTTTTATATCACAATTCCTTCCTAGTAATGGAAGTCAGGAAAGATTGCACATTAGGGCAGAAAAGGGAGCACAGGGATTATACGGTGGACTGCCACAAGGACAATGAATTCATCTGTAAAAACTTCTATAAAGAATGCTGTGCCATGGCTTGGAACATGCTTTGAAACTTTAACATGGAACTACCTGTACTTCAGAAAGAAACATCACAAACCTTCCACAATGCACCTGTAACCATACTTCAGAAAATTCTTAGTATTGTAATACTTTATGCTACATATCATATGTTTTCAACATCAGTGGCAGATGAATTCTGTACATAATCAGCAGCTGAGAGGTAAGAAATTGCTTTTGCATGTACAGATTAGTTTAACACACCTCTCTGGAAATCAGAAGACTCAGTCTGATTTGTGTTTGCACCATTTGCTATTTAGAGCTTCAACATGAATTTACAGTTTCACCCTAATTAAATGTCTTTTCCATTTTCAGACCTAGTTAAATATAAATATAAACCTACCAAATGCATATATAATCAAACTTTTCCTCAAATTACTCTAAAAAGCCTAAAATGTGACGAAGTATTTGAGCTTCTGTTGAGCACTTATTTGTCAAGTTGGCATGGAAAACAAGGCATTCCCTGGAGTTGAAATAAAAGATACCGATCTAGCTATGCATCCCTAACTGAGACCATCTTCAACAGGTCATCTTCAGAGAAGCAATTTCTTTTTGATCATTCTGAATGTAAATAATCTGGAGCATGTCTAAAGAGAAAGCTATCCATTATTACTCTTCGTTTCTGACTAGATAGGGGGTTGTACCCATCTGCCCTTCAGGACTCTATGACAAAGGATTGAACAGGCAACGAACACTGCAGCTTTTCCTGTGAATAAGATTATTCCCCTCACATGGGTACCTTTGGATCCATTTTTGCTATTTACCTATGCTTTGGATTTGATGCATGCATGGATACTGTGACTTCAAAGAGAACGCTGCACAAGAGCCACAGCTGAATACAGCCTTTTGTTTCATTTTTCCATGGGTCATACCATTTCTCCAGAATGTGCTCTGCTTGTTCACAGTTCTGACAGATTTCTGTCCTTTGAATTGTTTCCGAATACATGCCAATAATCTAACATGCCTCAGGTAAACCTAAGTAAATGGTCTTCCCTTCTATATGCAATGTTCTGTTTCCAGCACACAGCTATACACAAGTGAGTGTATTGTGTCAGACAAAAGGTAACTGATCCCAGTTGTCTCTACTGGTGGTCAAAGGCAATCCAGGCAATCATACAGTCCTAGAGGAAGTGCAGATTGTTCACTTGCCTAGAAGGCTCTCCTGGCCACCAGCTGAGACATGGAATCACGAAGATCATGGAATTCTTCAGCTTTGTGTCCGGTAGTCCCAGATCAATTTCTTTTCCACAAACTCATCCACTTACCTTTTTAGCCTATGAAAAAATTAGCATTCACATCATCCTGTGGCCAGAAGTTTGACAGCTTAGCTGTATCTGTATGAAGAATCATTTTCCTGTTTCAAATCTCATGCATGCAGGCTAGTTTTACTCCATGCCACCCAGTTCTTTAAGAAAAGAGTAAACAACTGACCCCTGTCCCGTCCATGCTATAGCATGGGCCTTTATCGTACCCACCTTAGTCGTCTTCTTTGCAGATTGACGAGTCATGGCCTACATAGCCACTCCTCACAGGGAAGCCATTTCACACCTATGAAGATCCATATAGCCCTTTCTGAAGTTGTCCCACAGCCTTTTTGATATCCCATATATTTTATTCCAGACATAGATGGATTCACACGGTGGCATGTTCTGTCAGCGTGCTGAAGCAGTTGTAGTTATAAGTCCTGGTTCACTGTGTTGCTGGGGTGGCTCTGAATTAACAGTCAGAATATGCACCTCTCAGTTGAATATAATATCCTTGTAGATAAAATCTACTCTGACATGCGACTGTGCTCAAGTCATGTGCTTTAACTTCACAAGAATTCTGGCCCAGCGCAATATACCTGCACATTTATCCAAACAGAAGAACAGAGTGATAGGCAATGACATTTTGATAACAGCTCCATACCTGTGAAATTACCAGGCCCACAACGTTCATAGGAATCAGAGGACTGTAGGATAATTCAGGCTGGAAGGGACCTCAGGAGATCTCCAGTCTAACCTCCTGTTCTAAGCAGAGTCAACCACAAAGTCAGACCAGGCTGTTCTGGGCTTTATCCAGTCAGGTCTTGAGAAACTACAGGGACGGAGTCTGAGCACTGGGCTACCTGCTTCGCTGCCAAACTCTCCCCATGGGGAAATGATTTTCCTTGTACCCAGAACGTCTCTTTCCTCAATTTATGCCCATAGGCTCTGTTCAGCCCATCAGGCACCACTATGCAGAGTGCAGCTCTACCTTATCAAAGGCCTCCCCTAGGTACTGGGGAGATAGTGCTGGCCCCCCAAAGACCCCTGCCCCCCTAAGGGTCCCATCTCCAGGCTGACCAGGGCCAGCTCCCTCAGCTTCTCTGCACAGGGCAAGTGCCAACTGCCTCGATGGCCTCTGCCGAGCCTGCTTTAGTTTGTCCATGTATGTCCTGCACTTGGGGGCCAAAACCAGACAAAGTATCTAAATGTGGCTAAACACGTGCTGAGCAGAGGGGGACAATCCCTTCCCCTCACCTCATAGCTGTGCCCAGATCACACAGCTTGGGGTGCTGCCATCCCTCATGGCTGCCAGGGCACACAGCTTGATCCTGCCCAACTCACTGCCACCCAGGCTCCATGGCCCTGCCTGCAGATCTGCTCCGCAACCACCATAGCCTCATCCTGTGTCACTGGGAGGAGCTGCTCCTTCCCTGGTGCAGGACTGGGTACTGGTCCTGGCTGAATTTCACATAGCTCCTGTCGGCCCACTCCTCTGGCCTGTCCAGGTCTTTCTGGATGGCACCTCTCTTCTCACACATGTTGACTCTCCCTTCCCTCCTCCCAGTTTGGTGTCATCTGCAAACTTGATCAGATTTGCCACCTTCAGGGCACAGATAGAGATGTTAAACACAAGCCTCAGGATAAGCCCTGGCAGTACTCAGCTTGTTGTGGCCCTCCAAGCACAGTATAGCCCATCCAGACAGTTTTTTTACCTATCTGGTTGCCCACTGATCAAGACCAAAACATTCCTACCTGAGTACAAGAATATGGGGGAGAGTGACAGCAACCTTCTTAAAGTCAACAAAACCCAGTCATTTTATCTTCGAAGGCCATCAGGTTGGTCTGGCATGATTTATCCTCAGAAAAGCCATGCTGACTGTTCCCTTTCACCTTCTTCTTTATGTTCTGAAAAACGAGCTCGCAGAGGACTTGCTTCATGATTTTCAGTCTGACCAACCTGTAGCTCCCTGGATTGTCCTCTTAGTCTTTCTTCCAGATAGATGCAATATTTGCCTTCCTTCCGTCCTTGTGTATCTCTGCCCACTCTCCATGACCTTTTCTAGATAGAAGAGCAGCCTTGCATGGACATTATCCAGTTTTCTCTGCAGCCTTCGATGGAGGTCACTTCGAACATCTCCACCTGACTTCAAGAACCACAGTAACAGCAGGGGACAGCCAGAACTGCCCTTCCCTTGGACATCTTTCATGCAGCAAAGCTCCCAGATGTCTTCCTGTTACCTTTATAACCTTCCCCTTATAAGACCAGTCAAGTCTGAGTTTGACCCTTCATTAAAAACAGCTATTCAAGCTGAATTGCCATGTCGTAAGAACAGATTCTTATCTGTTAATGCTGTGTTAAGAACATGACCTATATATATCTGATATAAGCAGGTTCAACTCATTTGAAAATAATGTATCTTTCTAACAGTGCAGAGAATCAGGCCTGCTATCAGCGCCTCAGTATACTAAGGTATGCTTCCTATTCTGAGTATTTTTTCAGGTGTGCTGTAAATCTCTTGTTTCCATGTATTTTAATGCAGTAGCTTACTTTTGCATGCTTCTGTGTATTTAGTACTACAGAAAAGATCTAAACGTCGTGGTTTGGTGTTTTGATTTGTTTTGGTTTTAAGTAGCAGCAATGTCTGTAAAACTGTTTTCAGAACAGCGTACTTTCCCCACAGCCTTGAATACAGATCAGTGTCTTTATGCTTTGCATCCAAGGACCAGACCTACAGTCCTCTCACTTTTTCTGATCCTCTGTGGGGTGACACTCAAAACAAACAGCGTACTCAGAGCACAGAGCTCAAACCCTGGGCAAAAGATAATTGCCTGTAGCCACATGTTAGGTTACTGCTTTTCTTACTGAAAAGAAAGCATGCAAGCAAACTTAATGTTTGTGAGTTGCACTGATTATGCACTCAAATCAAGTCATTATATCATGCAATAGCTATGTCTTTTATATGTAGAATTGAAGAATGGGACATACAATGAGTGTCTGAAGGGAAAGTAAGATGTTGTACACAAGGCGTGATAATGAGAATGGAATCCTGTCATCCTGCACCTTACAGCATCAGCCCTTCACAATTAAAGGACATACTCAATAGATTTTCATCAGGAAGGAATGTGGCTGTCTATTATAAACACAGTAGCCATAGCAATGTGAGGATCTATTTTCAGTTACTCAACACATAAAAAATATTTGAAAAAGGACTGTGGCCCCAAATCTGCTCCTGGTAACACATTTTCAACCCTCCTGACATTATCTAAGTGAGAAAAGAATTTAGTCCAATTAATGTATTTTCTTTCTTTCAAACGTCCTCACTGTCTACGATAGCACTAGTGCTCTCCAAGTTGGTCATTTTCTGTCCACTAATGACAAGCCAAGCAAAGGGCTCTCAGCTACTTCTCAGGCACTCAACAGGTCATTAAATGCCAGGAAATGCCTGTTCTATCAGTCATTAATACTGAAATAGCAGTTTCTGTTAATAATAGATGAATACCCTCCTTCCAGAAGAGGATTGGCCTTTTTGCCACTAATGTACTGGACTGAACTAGACTTTTCCTTAATCTCATGGAATAACTAAAAGTCACAGACAATAGAATAATTTATGTTGGTGGAGATCTCGGAAGGTCACCTGGTCCAGCCTCATACTCAAAGCAGAGGTAACTTAAAAGTTAGCCCAGGCTTCTCAAGGCTATGTCCAGTTGAGTTTTTAATATCTCTAGAGATTCCGCAGCCTGTCTGACCAATATGCTTCTAAAGCTTAACACTCTCACTGTTATTTTCTTTTCCCTATATCTGCTGAGAATTTCTCTTTGTGTGACCATTGCCCCTTGTCCTTTTGCCATACACCTCTGCAAAGAGTGAGGCTCTGTTTTGCATACGACGACCCACCAGGATATCTAAAGACAGCAAATAGAGCTTTTCCTTCTCCAGCCTGAACGAATTGCACTCCCTTGGCCACTCTGCACAGTAAGTGCTCCAGCCCCGGGTCCATTGTGATGGCCCTGTGCTGAACTCACCCCAACACGGCACCCTGCTCCTGAGATGGCTTTCCAAGTGTCGTGTTGAGGAAAAAACCCTTTTCCTTCAGCCTGCTGGCTACTCTTTTGCTAATACAGCCCAGCATGCTATTAGCCTTCAAGGCTGCAGGGGCGCACTGCTAATTCACGCACAGGTGGTTATTTATGAGGACCCCCAGGCTTTTTTTGCAGAGCTGCCACCTGGACAGTCAGTTCCCAGCCTGGACTGCTGCATGGAGTTGTTCCATCCAAGGTTCAGGGCTTTGCACTGTTCTTTGTTAGACTTTATGAGTTTTCTGTTTACCTACTTCTCCTGCTGGCTGAGATCCCTTTTCTGTACTATCAACTCATCTCCCTGCTTTGGTGCCAATGGAAAACTTGCTGGGGCTATGTTTTGTCCCATTGTCAAGGTCACTGATGAAGATGTTTAACAGTGTTATGGGCTACAGGGAAGATCCCACAGTTTTCTTGTCCAGGATCTGCCTCACCTTCTTTCTCTACTGCCCACATGCAGTCTGTCCCCGGGGTGGGGGGGGTGGGGGGGAAGAAGGAAAAAAAAAATTGGCACTAGAAACTACAAAAACTCCCTGCTTCACATGTGAGCAGCACCAGGTGGACTATGCTATGGCAACAACATATATGACTGAGAAAGCTTGACTTATTTAGTTCAGCCAAACAAAGATAACCCCCAAGTAAAAACTAAATAGGAGGGATATAGCTTTTCACAATTTGATTTTTAATTCCTTACTGTGTTTTCATACAGTGTTCCTAACAGTAAAACCTGTAGGTAAAACTGTAAAGCCAGTAATAATAATAGGAGAAGGAGAGAAGCTCAGCCAAAAAGCAAGTTGTCCTTAAAAGGAGGTTAAATTCATAAATACAGACCATGTGTTACGTGGTGAAACAAATGTAATGCTTACTGAATAGTGTCACTGATATAAAAATAGAGCATGTTGCCTCACATTTAATGGACCATATCAGATTTAAAAGAAAGTTACTAGACATTTCTGTTAGTTCAAAATAGCCATGTGACATAGAATGCATTCACATCACCCTGTGTTGGTAAACAATCTGCAAAAATAGGGAGTTTTTAATGAATAAAAACAAAGGGAAATAAATGTGGTTTTAATATCAGGATGGTGATTAACTCAGTACATTTGATCTTCTCTGAGACCATGTAATATGTTCTACGTGGCAGAAAGGAGAAGTAGTACTTTCCTAGAAAGAATAATCCCACTCCAGGCCTGTGCTACTGACCACAGCTCTGGAGTACAGAAGATGACAGTCTGTGAATAATCCACCACTGGTTTTTAGAAGCTTCTCTGCAACTTGTGTGAGCACTGTCAGCATCTTACCCCATTCGGCTTAGCCAGAGTGGATTATATGATGAAGGTGGTTGTGTATTCCCATGGTTTTAGCCAAGATGTGTATCCTTTGCTGACTGATGTCAATGCTGCTGCTTTGCACCAAATAATTTTCTCCTTAACACATCTAATCTCTGATTAAAAATTGGTTGATTTTCAGTGAAAAATGGGATGAAAGTCCCACCCACTGACTTAATTTTACAGGTATGTATAGGATAGGGCTAAGTAAAACTTAAAACTAACACTCAGCTTTTTCACATTAGGTTGAAGAAAATCTTCACAAAGCAAGTCCAAACACCCGGTATCTAATACATTCTCCTTTCTCCAAGAAGGTATTTAGGGAAAACCCCAAGACTACTGGAAAATGCTGCCTTTACAAACCCTGGTGTAAGGCCATGAAAGATTATTTAGATGACGGGTAGCATAACAATGCACTAATAGCCTTCAGAGACTACTATGATTTACACAAACACCGAGGTTGCCTAAGTTGTGGCCACAATTTCCACCCAGAATCTCTATAGTAAATACTGTGTGTCTTGAGCCTGGAAGCCTTGCAGATTTTGAGCGATCATGCTCTGGCTCTAAAGAAAAGCAAAGTCCAACATAAAATGTGGATAGTGTCAAGTGTGAGAGGTACTGGAGCCTCAGGCTCTGTTTCAGACCTCACTGACATTCGTTTCACACTGTGACTGCTAACACCAGTGCCAACAGGAGACAAAGAAATCTTGTCCTTTGCCCCAGGCTTTGATAGGGATGGTGGAGGAACATTTACTTGAGCAGTCACAACAATCTGCAGTGTCTTTGGTGCAAGGAAGCAGGACCTGGTAAACTCAACAGTGTTCCAGATTTGCTGTTTTAATTCTGCACATCATCAGTGAAATCTCCTTCATTTCCCTTTTGAAATGGATTGTAAATCCTAAATATGTCTTCCCAAGGCTCAAAGCAGCTTTGAACCTTCAGGTGAGCTATTTTCTTCAAGAAATACTAATACAAGTTGTAGCCATTCATCCTGGTTCTGTGCCAGGTTACTGACAAATGCATGGACTTAGGCGGTCCCTTTCATCTCATTTGATGCTTTGCCAAGGTGGGTTATTTTTACTATTAACCTCCCATCATGCCTGCTGTACAACAGTCCAGAAATCTCTTGAGTCTTTGGCAGAGCAGCGAAGGAGACTCTCTGGCAAAGACATAATAAGGACTCAAACCCAATGGAATTTAAATTACTATGAAGAACAATAAAACACTAACCGACCAGATTGCTTAAAAAATATCTTGAGGACCCTGCTGCATCCAGCAGCGAAAGTTAGTGCTTGCTGACAAAAAAGTATTTTGTTACTGTCAGGGTGGCCATCCAGAGACGAATTTGTTGTCCTGGCATCAGTTCATACAAGACAGGTGTCCCTGCTGAAACAACTAAGTTCACAATCATATTGCATCCTCTTTTTTGGTGTTTCAGTAGATGTCATCAACTGACTGAGCATAAAATAACTGCTTTCACTTAGATGAGAAAGGTCACAGTCCCCCAAATCAGGAATTTTCCAGACTTTAAGAATTGATAATCTTGCTTTTAAATACTTGTGCTCAGTTTTCACAATAGGAGGGTTGATACTATTCTCTATTCCAATTCTGATATATATATATATATATATTTATTGATGTTTAGCCCCTTCTACTGTAAATCTCCTCAGCTGAAAGACACATAAGTAGCTCCCACCTTCAGTCTGAAACACTGTGATTCATTTGTGACCCATTGTTTTGTTTGGAGTTACGTAAGGAGTACTTTTTTTTACCAAAGAATTTGACAAAATATTTTTGACAAAGTACAGTTTCTTTGAGGAAATTGAGGGCAGCCAGTCTTTTGTAGCAAACCTTTATGAGGATGCATGTTACGAACTTCCTAGCCAAGCACTCTGCAGAGGTAGACAGCTTCCACTTCAGAATTTGCTTTGTAGCCTCAAATATCCTTCATATTGGCTTCCAAAAAATCACATGGGCCTGCCCTAAAATTACCTGTCCCATGTCCTACCTTTTTCAAACAGGCAGTTCTTTTTGGCCTTTGAAACCTTGAAGTCAATAGAATTACATACATGAGAAGATCAGGCTGCGTACAGTGTTTCTGAGGCACAGTAATGTAATCTGACCAGCACTTTCCATCTGAACAGTCAGGGTTTATGTTTTATTTAAGTAGAAAAATCAGCACAGGTTGGTCTCAAAGCCAAAGAACTATCTTGGCCCTTAAGAATTCAAAGTCCAAAGCTTGCTTTTTCATAGGAACTCTCTGGGAAGTTGTATATAGGGTATTTTAAGAGGTATTAGTCAACTAATGCCAAGTTAGGTCGCTCATTAATTTTTAAAGTCTCTCTCCTGTTAACTTTCCTGTTAACAAAGTACCTGCTCTGCTGGATTAGGCCTTTTCTGTCTTAGGTTACATATAAAACACGGATAATAAAATTCATGGGAAACAGCTTATTAACAACAATATTAACTGAAAGAGGCTCTCAAAGTTCACAGATTTAGAGTTAAGGGAAATTTATATAGGCTCCCGCTGCTCTCAATTCTTTGTGGGATTTTCCTAATATTTTTCTCCAAAAAACAGTCTTGGGGGGTGGGGGTGGGGTGGGGTGTTACCTCACACGCACATTTCTTACTCTCATGTTCGCTGCAAGATCCAGTCAACCCTTGTCACCCCACTTGGTGAATGCATTAACTGACACGACAGCAGATTAAGACCATTAATAAAATCCGCTGCACAGCCAACCTTCCAATGAGAATGTGCCCTGTGGTAACGGGGAAACTGCCAGTAGTAACTAAAAAGGAACAGCAAATCTACAAAAAGAAACTCATAACCATCTAACTTACATAGCCTGCAGTAATGACCTAACTGAAGTGATTTAACTAAATAATACAGTGTTTAACTTTCCTTAGTGAGAAGAGGAAAGCAGAAAGGCAGACATGCTAAAGATTTAATTTTAGAAAGCTTGCTGAAGAGAACATGATTTTTGTTTTTGCTGTTTATTCTTTATTCTTAGTATTACCTATGGAATAGGTAATTTGCCCTTTAACACTTTTACCGAACGGCAGATCAAGCTATGCTATTTGGAGGAGGAAACAAAAAAAATGTGGAATAGGAATATAGACCTTCTTATTCTTTATTTGTTTCACTAAGAGCATGGTCTTTTCATGCTGTGTATGCAACCAGAACAAATATTTCACATTCTATCAAACAAATGGGAATGGAAAGATGGAACCAACGTGACAACATTAGTTTCTGCCAGGGAGCATTTAACAGACATCAGACTAAGAAAAGTTTTAAGGAGAGATTTGAAAGAAGAAAGGATTTTGAACTAAAGAGGAGGAAACACAAAGGTTTATTGGCCATACAGCCCTTGTTACATTAGCGCTGGAAAACCTGGACTGCAAAAGCTTGAACAACCAAAATAAAATCAATCAGACCATTTGTATGAATTAAGTTTACATTATGTGGCATAGAGACTGTACACAGCTGTACATTCTTCACGTAAATATTCTCCTCCCTTGGTATAAATCAATGTTTGAGGAATAAGGGATACTCAATCAACAGTAAAATGGAGATAGTCTCGGTGGTTATTATCATGGAATACCAAAGGATATGGTAGTAGCAAAGAAGAAAGGAGGAAAAGGAGCTGGGACAAAACGTTCTTTTAAATCCTGATTTTCAGCCACAAGTCAACAGTGTTTTGCTGTTGACCCTAGCAAGCATCAAATCAGGCTGAAGGATGTTTGAAGGAGGAGGAGGGATGGGGGAGGGGTAAGCAGGCCTCTTTCTCAGAATAATGTTGATTTCTCCGAGTAGTTTTTTTGACCATCATTATAGCACCTGAGTCAGGCACAGCACAGGGACACAGGTAATACTCTATCAAATCTTCTGTCTTCACTGATCTCCAGCTTCCTGTAATGAAGGGCAGCTCTGTGATATGCAGCAAGCTTCCTGTGCAGGTGTTAACCTTCCACAGTGACCCAAAATGGGGAAATGACTAAGCAAGGCAATGGGTCTTCTCAGAAATTATAAATGTCACTCTTTAATGTATATAAAGAATCTTTTTCTTTACCTTATTTTGCCTTTATTGATCCATTTTAACAGTGGGTTATGCTGAATTTTTTTGGAAAGCAAAGGACTCCAGGGAGAGAGATGTAACAGTCAGAAAAACTGCCGATAAGCCTGTGAGTCACATTTTCTGTTGATCTAAATCATTGTCGTTCCAGCTGCCTTCATCAGAGATACCATGATTTGCACAGGCTGAGGATCTTGCCCTGTATTTCCAGGAATTAACAAACAGTACATGATTCAAAATTTTGTATTCTAGTCCTTATGTTGTACCGCTATTCTGTTTTCTTAGGAGGAGGAGGAGGAGTAGTATGGCTTTATGTACAGTCTGTATATTGATATATGGTTATCATTAATTGTCATTTGGTACATGATGCATCTCTTATTAATAGATGAAGTTCCCAGCTGTAAATGTCAAGATAAATTGATTGGCCAGCTGGTACATTGGAGATACAGTATTTCTCCAAAGTATCCAAAGCTTGAAGTGGGGGGAGGGGAATAGTTTTGTTTTAACCAGGATTCAGCATTACTTAGTACAAAAGGACTGATAACAGAACAAATCTAATTAACACAGCTAGCTATGCACAAAAAAAAAAAAGAGCAAGCATTTTCCTTTAATTGTAGATTCTGACTTGCAAAACATTTCCTCTCCTCCTCCCCCCTAGTCCACACACAGTAGATGTACCTTTGGTTTACTTTCCCATATTTTATAAAAAATGCATTAGCGGACGCAGTTCCAGCCGGACCGCCATCTGCCGGCTGCCGCGCCGCGAAGTAATCCCATTAGCCAAGGCAATTGCATTAACCTGCGAGAAGTGTGCTGTACAGTGACATTGATTCAGACATTTCAGAGGTTACTATTGCAAATCAAAGTACGTTTGGGAAAACAGAACAATAAATCAAAATGATCAAAATCTAATCTGGACACAGTCTTTAGGATATGTCCCTATTCACACCGCAATTCCTCGTCAGGCTTATAGTAGTCTCGGTGATCCTGATCAAAGAACTTTGGTTTATGTGCAGAAAAACAGAGGGTTGAACCTGACACCATATGCACCTAGCAGGAATCCTTCTAAAAACTGTTTCTTCTTTTTATTTAGAAGCTGGGAGGAGAAGTGATGGGGGAAGGAGAGAGGCTGGGTTTCTGAAATTCTTCCTTTGTGAGTCAGCAGATAGCGCTTCTGGAGCTGGGAATGTTTCCTCTTGGACTGACTCCATCTCCTTTTTTGGTCCGCAAACCCTTGAGGTTAATGGTTGGGGTTGAAGAAGTTGGAGCACATGGCAGTGCTTTGAATATGAAAGGAGGAATTTGCACAATATGGGTGCATTAGTCATTTGCAGTTCACTAATTATCTGTTTTATGTTAATGCTAATGCTCCATGTAAGTAAAGTAAATTAACACGATAACATAAGAGAAGCAATTAATGGAATATATAACATTTGTAGCTATAATAAAACTGATTTCATTCCACACACAGAGAAAGCATCTATTTAGGTCTCTGAAATAAATGAGGAGCTTGCTGAAACCTTGCTGCTCTAAGTAACACCAAGGACAGACTCACATGACATAATATTGTTGCCATAGTAACAGGGATGTGCACCAGCGGAATCATGCCCATATATCATTAATTTAGTGCTCTGCTAACCACAAAATAATACCTCTCCTAATTATATTGTGCCTTTGATTCTTAAGAATGTAACACCACTATTACGTAGAGTCAACAGTATGAAATTTGAGATACGATGGCTATCAGAATGTACAACTTTACCAGAACATATAGGTCATTGTACACTTTCTTGGATATGAAAAAAGAAAAAAAGAAAAAAAGGAATCCACATCCATAAGTCTCCCATATCCACAAGTCTCCCCTAATTCTCCTAAATATGCCACTGAGGAAGCTAATTGGATGTGTGCCATTTGGCAACATCCTTCTTTACAGTCTTCCTGAGGCTCTGTGATATCAGCCACTTCCCAAAGCTTGGAGGCTCAGCTTGATTTAGAACTGCATCTGGTGCTTTTGGGAAGCACACTTGATATCAGCAATCACACTGCACACGCACAACTTCCCAAATATCGCATCCATACCAAGAATACTCATACTGGCAGCCAAAAAGGGGGAAGGGAAAAAAAAAACAACCCAGCGTAAAGAGCTGTGACTAAATTTACTGATGAGAAAACGCTGATGGTGGTGAAGCCACAGGATGATTCGAAATGTTAGTAATGTTATTAAGTCACCTTAGAAGAAATCACCCTGCAGAATAATGTAAAGAAAGGTGCTATTTTTATGACACTGAGTGTTTCATTCAGGTGATGAATAGTTTCCAGAGAATCTGCGAGTTCCAGGAGGTTGCAGGATCTCAGACTGCTCTCAGTCCTGTTACCTCACTTCTGTCATTCACTCTAATTCAGTCAGGTATTTCAGTGCATGCAGTGGAAACACACCGTGTGGTCTTGCTGAAAGCAAAAGCACAACTCATCTCCATCAACACGTCAGTGTGAAAATGCCTTCTGGATCTGAAGTCACATTGTTTTATTTTCCTGTACCGTGATCCTCAAGCACATCACACTGCTTCCTCCTAAGTGGGTTTGCATGACCAGCTTGCTCATTTTAAATCTTAGCTTCCTTCTGATTTGCAAAGAAGGCTGGAGAATTGTGCTGAATGATGGGCTAATTTCACAGCTCATTTCTCTAGACGAAAGGGAAATCTCTGAGAACCTGCAACACCCCAACACCTTTTCTTACTCTCCAGTGTGGCTGACCCATCTGACCCATTTTGCAGGACAGCAGTTGGGTGCATCACTCCCCGTAGCCATCTTCTGATATTCCCCAAGATAGATATATTTACATTTTGTTTGATTTTCTGCCTCTTCCACCAGGAAGGGTGGAAGAATTTTTCCCCCACCCCTCCCCCTTAATGTCAAGCATGTTATCCTAAAAAAAAAAAAAAGAGAGAGAGAGAAATACTGTTTTCTTTTAATATTCTTATCCTAATCCGAATTCAGTCCCTAGCCTCAGTTAACTGCACGGATCTCCTGAGGTGAGGACATAATAACCAGCGTGTTCCTTATATGTATTCAAGTTCTATTTTTAGCGCCTTTTAAACTCATAGGGGATTTTTTTTTTTCCTGAAAAGACAATGTAATTTGTATGCAGTTTTCCTAGTTATTATTCTGGGGGACATTTTTCTTCCAATGATGATTACAGTCCTACCAAGGTTGAGCACCTCCCCTCCCGCCCCCCGCGGCAGCGCCATTGCAAGGAGCGCAGCGCCACCTAGCGGAGCGCTGCCGCACCAACCCGGCCCCGCCGCCCCCGCACTCACGCCATGGAGACGCGGAACTGGACGGTGTCCTCCGGCTGCGGCACGCCGGGCCGCACCGCCAGCATGTAGAAGTTGGGCCGGAAGATCCGCAGCTGCGGCCCGCCCAGCTGGAACAGCGGGGACCTGCGGGGAGAGAACGACGCTGACTGATCAGCAAGCCCCCACAGCACCGCCGAGCCGGCCCGAGCCGGCCCCC
>JAVJGI010000050.1:63187403-63217956 GCA_035590275.1 Ibycter americanus | reverse complement strand
GAAGGGACGGGAAGGGAAGGGAAGGGAAGAGACGGGGAAGCGAAGTTGGTAGTTCAGTATTTAGTAAAGAGGGAGGGACAAAGAGGAAAAGACTACAGCGTGGAGCAGAGGCATATTTAGAAGTGATTCATGAGATCCTGAAGGTCTCTCCATTTATTGTTCAAAAGCTTAAAGAAAATTCTGGGCAGTAAGGCAAGAAAATGCTTAGAAGTGTTTTATTGCTTTAGGCAAAAGTTATGAATGACTGCTTTGGGAATGGTGCTTGTTCCTAGTGAAGAAGTAGCAGACAATGAACTGTTCCCAAAGATGTGTGTCAAAAAGACCAATGAGTACAGGAGCAGACTCTGACTGAGAAGCTAGGCCTTATGTTCTCCACTTGTCAATACCCATACTGTTTATGTCCAAGGTAGGCGCTTACATCTAGTTAGATGAATCCCATCCAAGGTGCTTATTGCATGTCAGCCAAGTGTGTGAGGCCCAAGCACAGCAGACAGTCAAGTGCCCAGAGGCGAGGGGAACGCTGCCAGGGCTGGAATAGTATAGACTGTCCATTTAAATTGTCGTGTAAGTCTTAGTGCTGATAAGAAAGGGAAATAATTCATCTGTAAATTAAAATGAATAGGATCTGATTAATCCCTCTGCACTTTTTTGCAATTCCAAACCTCCATTTCCTCCCACTCTTAAATGTTTATAATTTTATAAATATAAGCTGTCTTCCTTGAAAACTTGTTTTAATCCACAGAGGCTAGATATTTTTTATTTGCTCATATCCTTGAAAATGCATGATTCATGATCTGTGTATTGCAGAAAATTTCCCAGTTTACGTTCTACATTTCACTCTTCCTCTTTCAAAGGTGCATAAGTAAATCAATCCTGCTGCCCACAAGTCTCCATGATCTCAGCTGTATCACAAGACTCATTATCATGCATCAGGTTATATCAGGTAAAATCACCTCCCTGGGAACAAGGACGAGTGAAGGCTCAGCCCTTTCTAGTTCACTATCCACCCAGGTCCTCAGCGGTGAGGAACGAGCATTAGGCGTAGAGGTGCAAGCTCCTCTCAGGCTCTGTACCCACCTGTAGCCTCAGCCCATGAATTCTATAAAACCTAGCATTTTTACACTAAGCTCCTCTGAGAAATACAAGGAAACACTTTGAATATCAATACTATAAAGAAAGAGCATTTCTTCTCATAGGAAAGAGGCTGCCTCATCTGCAGCCCTTTCCCAGGAAATCGCCAAAACCAGGTGATCACATAACATACAAGAAACATTGTAATACCTGCCAGACAGAGTCCAGAGTCATGACAGATAAATATTGTCATAAACCTATGGCATGAAGCTTATTAAATCTTTCAGAATTTATATTATCATTCACTATTGTAAAGGAGGATACTCTTAGGAACTGTATAAGCATTGAGCTACATTTTAATCTTACTAAGTCTTCAGTCTTAACAGCATTCTTTACAAGAAGTTTTAATATTTACCTGCTCTGTACAGCAATATATTTATTTTTATCTATTTAAAATTTGTCACCTTTTAATTTCATAAAAATCCCCATATTTTGGTGTTATGAGACAAGGAGAACAGATGCTCCTGATCTACCTCTTCTATATTGTTTATTATTTTGCATATTTTCATCACATTCCCTTATTCGTCTGTTTTATCCCAGTGTTTTCAATTTCTGTTATGAGTTTCTCCACTGCTCTATTCATTGTATACCTAAAGATGAAAAATGAAATAATTTAAAAATACTTAAATCAGATAAAATCATTGAAGCTTACAAAAAAATAAAATTACAAACTTTTTTTTTGGGGGGGGGGAGTGTTTTTTCTTAAAAAAACCTCTTCAGTGAGACCAAGGACAGCAAATATTAATAACAAAATATGTTCTTTGAGACAAAGGCCCCAAATTGAAAAAATAATATTATTGTTATTTTATATATATATACATAAACACAGATAGAATATACAAAACCACTTTCTCACATACACAGATCTAAATATATAAATGTACACATGTACATATAATACGTTTGACTTACCTGGGGGCATTGTAAGTCCTATGGCCACAGGTCAATGAAACAGTCGAGTTAGAATTGTGGCTACATAGATCTGCCAGTTCATGCTACACCTCAGCATGTTCCAGACACTGACATTGATTTCCCAGATTGTTTTAATAGAATAGATATTAATATAACAGAATTCTGGTTAAAATAAAATGTTTGGTGTTATAGAGCAAGCAACACAGTGCCTATCAGCCTGTTCTGTTAGCAGGGAAATTAAGGATGGGTCTTACACCAGCTGCTGAATCCAGTCTTGCAAATATCACAAATAAGTAACTTTACCCAAATGCATTTATCTTGGCTGTGTTAGTTTTCTCATCTTTAATCTAGGCCCCTGCTTCATCTGATTTATTGCCATCATTTCCCTCTTAAATCACAGTCTGAGACACCCTTTCGAGTTGAAATAGATAAATATTCTAGTTTCCTACAAGTAACGTCATATATTTATTTATTTTCTTACTCTGCAGTTGTCCTTTTACATTATAAATGACAGTGAATGCACTGTATTTGAACAGTAAAACTGTAATTCAGTGTAGAATCTCAGCTTCTGTTCGAAACATGGATTATAATATGGTTTACAGTGACAGCACAATCCTTGGCTGCATTAATGTCTTAAATCACCGGTAGCTTCCATCTGTCTACATTTGATCAACACACACAAAAAATGACAGCCAAGGTACAGCAAGCATTTGCTGAAACTTTTTATGAACGTGTTCAGTTTATTTTACACTTCAAATAGAAGCAAAACTGGGAGTGAGAAACATAATCTCACACGAGTTAATCTCGGTTTCAATTACCATTCAGCAACACGCTCCACGTCAGATCATCTGCCACGTTGCACCAAGTCCTTATTTGCTGAAGCAGAAATGAGCTCGGGAACCACGGTGAGTACACAGCCTGGCATTGATCACGGCGCTTCCACACAACCCTGGGAGAGTTCAGGAAGAACAAAACTCCCTTAAAGAAGACAAGTGAAGACCGTATTTGCACTTATTCACCATCTTGTCTAAACCAAAGGACAGATCAATGGCTTCTGCCTGTCCCTGCTCACTTCTGAGTCGTTTGGGCATCCCCCCTTGACCCAGGTGTGAATCCTCTTGTAATCTGCTGAAGTCAGGGCATCGTTTCCCAGAGAAAGAAAAATCTTTTCTCTCCTGCTCTTCACCTGTAGTACAGTCAGCACAGTTGGATTAGTTAGCATTATCTATCCAGCACCTGTCCAGGGAGTAATGTGGTACAATACCTTTGACTGGGAAAAGACAAACATGATCTTTTCATGCCCAGTGACAGTGGAGATAGGGCCAATTTCTTAAAACTGCGAGTGAAGTACAGTGGAAACTGGTACCTTTCTGCATTGCAATGGCATTTCCCTGACAGATATATAGTTCATTTTCCAAAGGCTGATGTAATGCATACTGAGTTTCATCCCATGATTATAGAAGAACTATAAGTGAGAGTGCCGGAAGCAAAAAAAAAAAAAAAATTAATACTACAGGACTTCTGAAGGTTTCCAATTGAGACCTGAAAATTTTCCTTTCCATTACAGAACAGAAAGTCAAAATTTTGGTAATTTTTAAAAATGAAGTGGCTGCATAAATTTCATTCTCCATTTAAACAACTGAAGACTGTTTCATTTTGTTTTAAAAATATTACAGCAGGATACTTTTATTTTTAAAGTTTTCAAAATGGGAAATACCCTAAAAGTGATTCCTTCTTCAGTTTCAGTTTTATTTTTTTAAAAAATGCTGAAAAATTCAAATCCAGTTCAGGAGATGGAAAGACTGATTTATCCCTTACAGACAACAACGGTCATATTATCTAAATCAAGTCCAATGTTTCAAATGTTTCTTTGTATCATGTCAATTTTCATGTGTATGAATTCTTGAAACTATAGGTCTAGCCTATATTTACCTCATTCAATGCTCTTATAAGGCCAAATACTTCTGGTTATGCAAGGAAGGCAGGTGTTTGTGTGTAAGTGTGTGCACATTCTGCAAAGATCAGTTTTTTCTCAAAGCCAGGTTGTGTCAATATACTTCAGTATGGAAGAAGCTGAAGATAGACGTACCCTTGCCTGCACATCTGGGGACTGCAAATTCAAGTTTTGTTTGGACCCACAGGCAAAGGGCTTGACAGCTGCAACAGCGTAGCAGAAAGCCTATTTTTTGCATATATAACATAACAAAGAAAGCTCAACTGTAAAAAGCCAGTACTTGTGTAACCATTTCAGACGTTTTTTTTCACATGAACAATCTGCAGTGAAACTCCCTCATAGCAAAGAGTTAATTCTCACTCACTCCCTTCCACAGATGCTCAGCAGAAGGACTGTCTGAAGGTCTGCTGGAAGCTCAGGGTCTGATCCAAAGCCCATTAAAGCCAAGATGCTGTTGGGCCCCAAATCATCTATCCTGCAGCATTTTCACATGAGTTTGCTCAGTTGGTATCAACCCATCAAGACAAGTAGCCATATATTTATCACACCTAACTCCACCCAGCCTGACCACCTGGTTGCATAACATGTCTGTGCTGCATAGAGCCTGAGAAGTTATTCCAATTCAGGTTTCCACTAACTGTGAGCTAAAACTGTTGGCAACTGTTATAATAAAACCTGACAAGATGTTACTCTGCCTCCAACGAAGAGAAAAGCTATGGTTCTACACAAGGACCTGTCTGAAAGAAAGAAAACAAACACTGAAACCACACATTTAAGAGGTTGCAACCAAGACTGACTTGGTGATCGACAGAAATTTCTCAATTCAACAAATGATGTAAGTTTGAGCTTTGTTTTCAGCTGTTAAAATTCCTCAGAGGGACATTTTTAACCATGATTTTTTGTGCTTTCTCTAAGTGGCACGGCTGGGTACACAGGAGACCAAAGGATGAGGCCAGCACAAGCAGTATCCGAGCTGGCTCCCTTTCATGCCCTGCTCCCTCTTGACCAGGGCAGACAGATGACCATTACAGATGAGAGTCTCCATGCCTATCCTACTCCTGGTCTCTCTGTCTGCTGACATTGCCAGAGGGTCGTTTTCAGATAGAGACAAGAGTGCATCACAAATACATAAACATGTCAAAATGAGACTGTTTAAAACTCTGTTTTATTACGCTGGAGCTTGCAGCAGTAATCAGGAATGAGTGATGAGTCTGGGTTTGGGGTTTGAGGATGGCCAAGTTTTCATTAATTTACACCATTTTTGGCCTTGACCATTCACTGTTACGTTTTTTAACTTTTTTGCTGGCACAGGCCTTATTGATCCCCATCCAACTACCCATCTCGAAACAGGTTTACCTCATGCTTTTCAAGCGAGGTTTTATTAGCATTGTCTAGTGGTGAGAGGAAAGCTCAAAGAGCCCAGTTTAGCTTTGAGTCAGAAAATGCCATGCTACTGATGTATTAAAAACCACTGCCATAAGTCAATGGAACAAAAAGGGAGGAAAATAAGAAATAATAATGATAAAAATAAGGAATGAAGGAGGAGATTCTTCCATAATTAATAGATTACAGAGCTCTTCACTACTAATATAAATTCAGTTTAGATACCTTTGTGTTCCGGACCTTCTTGTTCTGCGTATGCAACTGTTTTTCATTATTAGCTGTTCCATCATGTCTTTATATAAATGCATTCTGTCACAGACCCATCTTACTCTGTGTCCTGTATGAAATACTTGCTCATTCTAAGTGCTGAACGGATAATGAAGTCATTCATTACAGGCTCCTGGTCTACCCTATCATAGTGTTACTCAGTTTATTCAGCAGAAAAGTGGCTCATGGACATAGATGTGACACTTTTGCAGCCATTCCAGTAGGAGATACAGTCCTGGGTGACTATATTTTCAAGAATAAACTGCACAAGCCACATTCCGGTAGGTGCCTCTGCACCCTACCTGCAAGCTGCCTTTGCTACCAGCCAGCTCACACAAAGAATTACACAGGCACTCCAGGAAAGAGTCCCTGGTACTGAAACCTGCTTACCCCCTCAGGCTGGGTGACAGTGCTCCCCAGGTTCTTTGGAGTTAAGGGTCCTATTCTGCCAGTCTTTCTGGAAGGTATTTTTCAGAGTGCTGTGCCCCTCAAGCCTTCCTCTGCTCCTTGCCTGGATCCTATCTAAGCTAATAGCTGGAAATGTTATTTTGCCACAGAGGAAAGCCTGTTACTCCCCAGGGTCCTTAAAAATTACACATTCTATGTTACAAAATCCAGACAGGAAGTTCAGCTACGTAGGAAAATGGGAAAAAGAGATTCCAGAAACCCTATAAAATACTTTCCTTCATTGGCAGATGCAGTTTAATGCTTAATGTCAAAACAAAACTGAATGGACTTCTTTACACTTAGGAATGTCAAGAATTTCAATTTAGAAACTTTTCATTCTGTGGAAAATTTTAACTATAATAATGATCAAAAATTCAGATTTAAAAAAAAAAGGCTGAAATGCAGGAGCTTTCCAGAAGAAGGAAGGTCTACTTTTCATTTTGTTTTAATTTCCATGTTCACAATTAAATCTCTAGAGACACCTGTCTGGCATAAAAATCTCCACAAAGTCTTGCTACAGGATGATGTTGTTTTTTAACTGGTTACAAGAATTAAAAATAGGTGACAAATTCAAAGAACTTCATAACCAAAACAGTTTCTGTCACTGTGGGCTGAGAACGTGATTGAAGAAAGCAAATCAATGCATTTAGAATTTTAATTCATGTTCAGAAAAACACTTAAGTACATGCTTAGCTTTCAGCAGGGCCAAGCACAAGTGTTAAGTTAAATTTGGTTAATATGCTTTCCTGAACAGAGATAATTTTCTGCATCAGGTTGTTAATGAACAAATGGTAAGTAAGACTTTTTTTTTTTCCCCTACATGTACAAATGTATCATGGTAATTTCAAACCAGCAAGTAATAAAACTATATTGTGAGGAATACCTTACTAAGAAAATCTACTATGAAATGTTATAAAAATATTAAAATAACAGATTGTTCTGCATTTGATTTCTCCAAATGATCTCATTTAAATGTAAATTTTAACTAAGTTATGCTTCCCTTGGTGGTATTACTGTTTAAACTAATTGCTGGCTGTTAGAACTCAAACTCGTGTGTATGCAGCTGTGAATAATGAATTTCTATCGTCTCACTAAAGAGCACAGGTTTTTCTCTCTTGATGTTGCTTTGTCTTCATGGTATTATCAGAACTAGTTTTTCCATCAAATGAAGTTCAAGAGAGGTAACATAAGAAAACTTAAAAATAGATTTTGTAAGAGATTACATAGATCTCTTCTGAGGGAAACATCAGTAAGCTTGCACAATTTGACCTAAGTCACTATAAGATCATTTACTTCTCTCAGCACAAAATGACCTCTCGCAAATCTTTGCTGCCTTGCTTTTAATTTTTGTATGCTTCTTTTCTCTCATCAGAGCAGTTTATTTTTGGTATAATTTACAATATGAGGAGAAGAATCAACTCCACAGATTATGAATAAATGGTATGACTATGCTGTACCTTATAACTGTAACTTTTTTCATCACAGATTCTCTTCAGTTTGTAGTTGGGAATGTTGCCTTGTTCAGATCCCCAGGCGGGTTTATGCTTTACAGGCATGACCACGTGCAAAGGCCAAGATCTGCCCCAGACAAATACACATGTAAGCACATGGTGCAAAATGTTTCCCCCAGGAAGTCTGAATGGATCAGGTAGAGATGGGGCTAAGCATGCTGGAGAAATTGGAGAATAGCACAGTGACTTGTTCCCAAAACAGCATCTATTACTGGTATATAGAGTCAACTGGACAGGGAGTATATTTGTACTAGCTCTTTAGATCCACTCTTGGGATCCAAAGTACAGGCCTTCAGCCCATACATACCCTTGTGTACACCAAAAGCACACTGCCATCTATGCTGACCTTGGAGGCTCTGCTGAACATAGAATCACAGACTCATAGAATGGTTTGGGTGGGAAGGGACCTTAAAGATCTTCTAGTTCCAACCCCCCTGCCATGGGCAGGGACACCTTCCCCACTAGACCAGGTTGCCCAAAGCCCCATCCAGCCTGGCCTTGAACACTGTCAGGGATGGGGCAGCCACAGCTTCTCTGGGCAACCTGTGCCAGTGCCTCACCACCCTCACAGTAAAGAATTTCTTCCTAATATCTAATTCAAATCTATCCTCTTTGTTTTAAAACCATTACACATTGTCCTATCACTACAGGCGCTACTGAAAAGTCTGTTCCCACCTGGGTGTGAAGCTGGCTCCCCATTGTGCGCCTTCCAGTCCTTTTTACTGCACATCTGAAACCTGCCTTGATCTTCCACTCTGAACTTAGAAAATTTGCCAGCAGTCTTCCTGGTTCTGGTGTTTGGCTCTTCTGCCTTCTCCTCCTCTCTTCTGCTTGTAAGTAAATAGAACAGGAAAGAGAAGCTGTCAGTCCATCACTAATTTCTAAAAGGTTTTTAATGTTGCACAGGAGAAAGGAAAAAAGAAGAATCAATCAATAAATGATTTGATGTAGGAATAATGTAGGCAGGGAGTGGCAGGTGATATAATCTCTTTGAAACTTATGGTTTCACAACATGGATGACCTTGGAAAATTTTTATTCTATATTGCAATGTTTGCAAAATTCTGAAAAAAATCCTAATAGGAGTGCTCTAAGTGTAAAATTACATCTTGTGATGTGTTTGGATAGTATAGTCACAAAAACCCCCATAAATGCCGGTATAGACATGTAGAGAGATAAAGCTTCAATGAGAGTACAGTCAGAAGACAAAGTGTGAGTTCCGGCTACTTCTGAGAAACCGGAGATTTTGAAAAAAAATCTCGTTGCTTGAAAAAATAGGTGAACTGACTGGAACCCAATGTACAGTTCACATGCACTATTTAAAAGCCAGACTACTTAAAAACACAGTCTTCATTTATGAATCTCTTGCCAGCAAAGCTGAAATATTTTACTTTGTCCAGTTTCCATGTTTCTGCCAGCACCACAAAATAAATTCATTCATTCATCTTACTGCCACTTTGCTTTAAATTAATTTTCCAAATATTCATTTAACTTAAAATACAAGCTGCTGATGATAAGTTTAGCCCAGAGGTGGGAGTTTTAATGATTTAGGAGACTAGCAACTGGGCAGAAACTTTCAACTCTGATTACCAGTTAAAATCTAATCAAAGCGTAACCTCTCACTGGCTGGTTATGAAATTCATCGACACCTTGCACTTCATTCCTTGAACAGGAAACCACTTTGTAACTGGCACTTACTGGCTCACTTGTTGGCAATCTAAGCAGAACAAGTAAAGATTTAAGAGGTTTGGAAATTGAATCCTTTCCAAGTGTCGAAGAGTGCAGAAGGTCCTTCTGCTGCAGTAGATGACAGGCTCAGCTCCCAAGCTGGAATCGCTGGGAGTCCTTTCACTCCCCACATGGGCTTCAGTTCACAAGTTAAAGCCTAACTTGAGTTTTTCTAGGCAGTTGCTCTGGGACTGTTAACACCCATAGTGTTACATTACTTTAGCGCTGTAGTTCATGGGCTGGCAGTAGGTGTGCTTTAAGGCTCCCGTGCATAGTGCTAGGAAAACACTAACGTAGTAAAGAAATGGATCCTCCCTCAAATGGTATAAGCTGTATGGTCACCAAAATTAACACACCTCTACCTAACACACCTATAGACAGCCAAATTATACTGCAAGAGTTACCAGGTCACCGTATAGCATCAACAAACTTCCAAGTACTGCACCCTTTTTTATATAAGTTCATGATCCCCCACATTTAGAGAACAAAGGATAGAATTCTGCAGTAGCATTTGGGAAATACTGATTTCTCATAGTTACTGCTGGAACATAAACTGTAATCATGGCAATCAATAAAGTCACATTTGATTTAAACAATGATTCTATGCTTGAAATAAATGGGAACACTTCAATAACCATACATTTTGCTCTGGTTTTTAGTCTCCTAAAACAAATGGAAATTACATGAAAGTATATCACAAAGATATAATAAGAGTTTGGAAATGAATCAGGAAACAAGACTATGGTTCTGACCACAGCCATTATATTTTCCACATTGCATAATGTAGCTGCAGCATAACTTATTTTACTCACTTTAAATCAGGGTTAAGGCAGCTTAGATTGAAATTCTATTAATGTTAACTTAAAAGATACCCATTGAATCTCGAGCAGCTTGGGACAAACCTAAAAGACATTTTTCTTTTATTTGTTCTTGTTCTTTGAAAGTGAAATTACATAATTCTGACAAAAAATATGGGCTTTCTCTTTGTCAAAGGAGAAAGATAGCATTTGTCACTTTGAAATACTGTCTCCATCGAAACAGATTTATCAGGAGAGTCAGTCATTGTTATATTATAAAATTAGAAAAAGAATGTAGGAAATACCTTGAACAGCATAAAGCAGGATCTGTAGTGGGGAAACTGTAAACCTCAGCCCTCCTTTTGGAGACTTGCTTGAACACTCTCCATAAATTCTAGCTGAATATCTTTTTATTTGCTTTCATGGATGGCCTATGCAGCTATGGAACATTAGTTAAATTGAACCAATATAGATATATCATTTTGTATTATTGAAGGCAATTTTCTTTAATTAGCATAATAAGAGGAAATTAGATATCTTAGTAAGGGCCACTTGTGTCATTTCCCCGTGTATGCAGGTCTTTCCAGCTGATTGTTTTCAATCAACCTAGAAAGCACTACGAACAAAGCTGCTGGACTGTACCAGTCTTACTTCCAACATCATTCATTTCATACATGACATTTTCAAACATTGTTTCTGAGAGCCAGACCACATGAAAGGATTTATTTTGACTGTTTCAAAAAGTTTGCGGTCTATCTGTTCGCTTACAGTCATCATGGAAAGACTTATTCAATGACTATGTTTTTAGTGGTTTGGATTTTTTTTTTCCACTTTTCCGTCTTGTGAGTGAAGATGAAAGAAGAACCTAATTACTCTAGGATTAAACTTCTTTATATGAAGGACATTTCACTGTGACTTTGAACATTAATATCTCTAGCAAACACAGAGACAATAATTTTCATTTACCATGCAGGTTCAGATGATGCAATGTGCTGAATGAAAGGATGTAAAACTATAATTATGTACGTACGGCTTGTCAGAAAGTAAAAGGAATGTTATAATAGCTGCTAATTAACTTTTACAGCATGAGTAAAGTTGGTTAGGTATTTTGAATTATGAGAAGGTGAAAAAACATACTTCTGAACTGTAAAATATAGTGATATGAACACTTCCCCCCCCTCCAAGACAGATCACTTAAAAAACAGATAAACTTGTATTTGAAACTTGGCGTGTCAGTAATGACTAGTGATCATGTTCTTTGATGCACTGTAAAAAATTTGGTTGTCAAATAATACAGGGCAAGTGGCAGATACGGAAGCATAGCTCTAAACTTTTACAAATGTGTTGTCATATATGCACATTACAAGTAAATCTAAGGATCTGTTACCGGAAATGTCTTTTGGCAGTATTGCTTTTAATTTATTATGGAGGTTTTTTTCATTTTCAAGAGAAAATTTCATTTTTGTTAAACATGAGAAAGGGAGCAATTTAAAGAAAATAAAATTCATCTTTAGAAGATCCCAGAAATAGTAAAAATGCAAGTTTTTGTTGATATTTTTTTATCATAAGACTATATAAAAAAAGAGGTTTTTCCATTTTCATACTTATTTTACACTTTTTGTGTAGATAAAAATAATTTACATTTCTCAAACAATTACAGTAAAAAATAAAGGAACGTCTGACTTAGACATCTTTTATATACATCCATTGTCGAGCAGCCATGATTCACAAGCTTACAATAGTAGAAAACTAGGACACGCACACTAGGATAAGTAGCTAAACTCTATCTTTGGCTAAATGTTCTCATCTAGATAAGTCTTAATTACTCACCTAGAGCCAGTCTGATAACTTTATCTATAGTGAGCAACACCCAGCTTCTCCAGAAATCTTATAAAGACACCAAAGGAATGCTGACTGAACAGTAAAATAAAAAAATCTGCCTTGCAATATGAATTTAATCAAAATCTGTATATACCACATTCTGCATTTGTTTTGAGGAATCTGAATTAGAAGAAAACTGAAAGAAAGTCCTA
Source organism: Ibycter americanus (assembly GCA_035590275.1). Classification (NCBI taxonomy): domain Eukaryota; kingdom Metazoa; phylum Chordata; class Aves; order Falconiformes; family Falconidae; genus Ibycter; species Ibycter americanus. Next base: position 63,205,795 of record JAVJGI010000050.1, on the reverse strand, counting down.
TCCATGTCACAAAGTATTTCCCAGTGCTTCTGAGCAAAATACTGATTTTTATTTCAAAATGACCTCCTATAAAAAGTCAGACTGTCATTTAAAAAAAATAAAATCATCCAGTGAAAATTCCATTTGCAGAGAATTTTTGCAGCGGAAGTTTTCTTCTATTCAAGCCAAATATTCAAATCTCCCACTCTTTTTTTATTTTTTGATTCTTCCTGCCTTCACATGAAGGATAGCACTCATTGACAGTGGGATCATTTAATTTTCCACATTTCAAGCAAATCAGTTTTCTTCTTGGCATAAAACCGTGCAGGATTATTACAGCTTTGCCCTGTGCCAAAGCATTCATGACATAAAGCCCAGCATACTATGTGTCAACCATATTGCTTATGTGCCTGTAATTCTGAGGTATGATGTTTACATTGCAGTTCACAAGCCTTTGAGCCAAACTTTCCTGTTATTTATCACCTGGCTTTCCATTCCTTCCAGTACATGTGCAAGATTGTAGCATTTGAGGAGACATGTTATTTGATTTTTATAATAACCAATATCAACATCCCCTCCAGGTTGCATCCTTCTCAAGTAAGAGACTTACAAGAAAAAAATAAATACCACTTTATGCTCTATTAATTAGCATTTCTTTTGCAATGACCAAAGGCAAGGTCACAGAGAGTTGGAAAGAGACCGGGTTTGTAAACTTGTGCAAATTCAGTGCCCATGCTTCTCTGAGCAAATCAAACCCAAACTACCTTTTGCCTAGAATTTTTAAATGTGAATCTCCCACAGAAAGCTTCTCTGGCTTTGATTCTCCATTTGGATTACCTGCAATTGCTTGCAAGTGCTTAGGTGCAAATAAGCACCCTTTCCTTTCAAGATGAAAGATTTATTGGGTGTCAGATTTTATCTCTGACAATCACAACTCTATATGCATAAGCCTAACGTTGTATGTTCGTACATTCAGAGTCCCATGTTCACTGTGTTAAACAGAAAGTAGGTCATTGCCACATAGTAAGTGAATGAGCATAACAGTATAAGAAATCTATAATTCTCTCTTGAGGGTTCAACAAGGGAAGTAGGGAAAGAGATTGGATTAATTCTACTGAAAGAGTGTGGTTGGTCATTATTCTTTATGTGGATCAATATGAATTGAGTCTGAGCTATTCTAAAACGTACTGTTACTTTCCAGAAGGCAGGGAGCTATTTTGGTGGTGTGCTCCAACCATAATAGTTACATTTGTCAGATTATCCATTATACCTCACATCTCCATAAAAACTCTCAGTGCTCTGCTGTGCTGTTAGATTCATCTTGGGTACTTTTACTTGGAGGTGAGATAATATAGCTGGACCTATTCTTGGCAATTTTTTAATGATCAACCATTCTTTAAAAAATATACTGAGGACAATTTGGTTGTAATTACCCCTAGCCATCTTGGCTATTTTAAAAATTAATTTACTGTCTAATCTGAGAACATCAGAATATGACAGGATTAGACCTTCAAATATTAGATGCCATCTTATTATTATTAACAAAGCAGTTACTGCTCAGGTTTTTCTCCCTCTTTGAATTATTCAGCTTGCTTTCTTAGCACCAGAATTCCTACAGATGCCCAAGACGTATGAAATCCCAGCTGCCTCTTGGGAATATGTTTCATGGTGCTGTTGATGCCTGCTGATCTGATCCTGTAAAGGGCTGAACAGCTTCCAGAATTGTTAAGTTCCTTCTTCTAAGGACTAAGATTTTTGCTGGTGTAAACTGTTACTGAAATAAGGAGAAAGACTTCAATGGATCTACGATAATCTAAATCAGCTAATATTTTGCTACCACTTTCATGATTTCAGAAGGAGTTGAAGCCTTTCAACACCACGTTGCAGGATGGAGCCCTGAGGAATAAAAGTTAAAAATCCCCTTACAACCTCTATCATAAGGACTATGTGCTTAGAATGTGTATTCAAGCAAGTGTTTAGAGCTGCATAATATATGCTGTGCAAATGTCCTTCCTCCTTTTGACATTGACACAGATTGCCTCAACTCATCGCAGAATTCTTTCTGCTTATAGCTAACTTCTTTTTCATTTATTATCATCACTGTATCTAATGATAGTGGGTGCAATGTGCAGTCATTTGGACCAAAGCAGTGTGCTTATATGCATTCCCAGTAAATGGGAATGAAGCAAGAATGTCCAGAAGCAAAGAAGGACTGCAAGAAAGATATGGAGGGCACTGAAAAGTCAGCTTTTTGAAGGGAATATGTAAGGAGATTATTGTAATCATCTTTATATGAAGATAAAGCACTTGACCTTTACCTTCACTGCAGCATTTAAAGGACGGGTGAAGTGTTTTGTTTTTTAATTCAAAGACAAGAAATAAAATGTGTAAAAAAGCACCTATTTTCAGTGTTAGCTGTATCAAGAAAGCAAAATCTATTTTCTCAGATAATGTTTGGGAGACACTGCTGCTCAGTAGATTAGTCAAAATGACTGAAAAGAGTTGTGAACAGTGGCTAAAAATCCTTTCTTCTCTCATTTGTTCAGATTTCAGTCTCTTTTCTCTTGAGATGTCATAATTTCATTGTCTCTCCAGTTACCATAGAGTCTTTCAGGATGGACAAGAGCTGCATGCACATAAAAGAACAAATGACTAAGCGAACTAAAGAAAAACCCAGGTTTTTTTCTTTTTCAAGATTACTATTAAATGAGAATTTTGTTCCTGAGAAGATAAATAGAATGGATTAAAATTAAAGCAATGCTGACATTGTGACATAAAAATGCAAGGTCATTATTCATTTATTACACCCCACTGAGTCACAGAATTTAGAAAATGTGCACTATCTCACAGTGTATTACCTAAGGTCCTTGATCCTGCTAACATACACTTTAAATATGGAAGTAATTTCATGTGACTGTAATGGAAAAACTGGCATGCCTGAAGTTAAGAAGCTGCATAAGCCTTTGTGGGATGGAAACCCAGATGCACAAGGCAGCTGACGTGAATACAGAAATTAACCTGAATTTCTGTATACTAGCTAAGGAGAAATAAATGTGAAGTTTACTTCTGCTGGAAACGATAGCTTAATTTTACCTTGTGAGTATCATCGCACAACAGGAATACAAATAAAACAATATATTAAATTTGCAAACTGAAACCCTTTAAATTATAAAAACTCCAGTGCCTAAAGGTAACGTTACACAATTCCTCAACATATTTGCATTAAATCAACAGGGAGTGCAAAACATGCAAAACCCCTAGGAGCCAGGTCAGTTAGTGACGGCAAGTGACTGAATGTGGATTTGGGATTAGGATTTTAAAACAAGTTAGATCACTCCTCTGCAACACTGTCTTCAAATCTAAGCGACTAAATGATTTAAATGCCTGAATCTTACTGTCCTTCCCTTTGATCTCCTGAAAATCCTAGCCTAGCATTGAAATCTGGGTCCCATTAAAGTCAATAACAAGCCACTCAATTTTAGCAATGTCAGGATTTCACCTGGGATGCCTAATTTTACCCATTCCAGAAAAAGCATTCTCTGGGAGCTTGTTTCTTCACCCACTAATGATTTCATTTAGAGCTAGACTGAGCCATAAGAGATTAGCTTGTCTTCAATCCCGTTTAAGGTGAACGACCTTTAAGGAAAACGATCATATGGTGACGGTAAGGCATGAACAAAATAGCCCCAATAAAAATCACAGATTTCTGTAAGGAGGACATGGGGGGTTTATTATCCTTTGAACAGGCAGAAGGCAGAATTGCTGATCTGTGCTGCCACCCTGCGTCATTCAGCACTCTGCCTTGTGATTTCTGTTGCTAACACATCAAGTATTTTCAGTGCAGTTAAAAACCCCTTAGAATATTGGCTCCTTTTCCCCTCCCTTTGTATTGAACTCTGCCCACAGAAAACACTCCACACTAGATTTCCTTCCAGTTAGTGAAATATATATATATATATATATTCTAGTCAAATGCATTGGGTATCAGCCTGGTTCCAAAGACATGCGTGCCTCAACAGTTAAAAAATAAAATCTTTCATCATACCAAAGTCAAACTGATAGTTATTTACCACTAGGGACAGACATCATTGCATGCTAATTGTCAAATAGGTTATGCCCTGATTTAATTGGAAAACCACAATTGAAAATGATGGATAATGTTTTCATTATGTTTATTTCAAGGCATTGCTTAATCATACTTATAGCTCATGATGGGGAAATATTTTAATTGGATTTCACTCGGCCAGTCTGGGGACAAAGACCGTCCTTTCATTTTCATGTGAAGTCCTTCAGGCAAGAAGATTTTGATCTTTAATCATGGCCTTTAAACAAAACTGCAATTAATAAATACATAGTTTACATACATACATATATTTAGCTGTAAATTATAACTTTTAATTCTGTGCAGATGTGCAAGAGCTTGAATGGACATGGGAAAACCTAGCTGGCTGTTGCCTCACAGGACGGTTAGTGTTTCCCTCTGTTGAGGGATGCAAAGGGCAGAAACATTCATTCCTTTCAACCACAATGTTCCAGTTCTTTAAGAAAATATTGCATATAGAGAATCCTACAATCTATTTGTTAAAGCTAGCTGCCAGCACAACCACATGGTGCCCTCTCCCTTGGCAGACAGGACAAGTTTTAATTAAAGAATGATTTTTTGCACTGGGCAGTATTCACCGATCAGTGAGTGCCCAAACATTGTTCTCTTACATTTGAAGTTGAGAGGCCTCCGCTCTCTTCTGGTTTGTCATTCCCTTTGGATCCGTAACAGCCAGGCAGTTTTACAGAGCCTCTGCAGTCTTGGCTTTGAGTCAGGCTGTTTTTTCATAGTTTAGTCATTTTCCTTCTGTATTACCTCTTTCCCAGACTGCCGAGTAGGGCATTTCTCAGGGGTCCTGTCTTCTGTATAGAGACCCTAGATACTGACTACATACCTACCTTTGCACTATATTTCACAAAACTAAGTTAAGAGATTTTTAACTGGTATACAAAACCAAGCACACAGAAAATATGAGACTGAAGATTGTTACCTAATTGTTAATTAATCAGTACAATCTTTGATCACACATTATTATTTCCACAGTGTTGTTTAGTGCCGAGAATGGATAGCACACAGTGAACCGGTATTCCTAGTAATCCTCAGGACATCACCATTGTGATTTAATGTAGTGTGCTGTTTAAAGCCATAAAGGTACATAGGATGCTTCATCTCTTCATGAGCCTTTGCATGCTATTCTTCATAGTCATAGCTCAATTTTTCACAAATATTCATTAACTCCAGGTATGTCCACACCAAGCAGCGGAGTGCTGGACGGGCTAGTTGCAAAACTAGAAGCATTATAAATGCATCAGTGTCCCATTGCATCTTGTCTTAAGGAGATGATTTTGCCACGGTATGAGAATCACACTGTTTCTGTGACTCAGACAAGTATCTCCGCATGGGAATGCACTTTGCTGTTTAGCCATAACAAACTACTTGAAGCTAGCAGAGGAATCTGGAACACAGTGTTGTCCTGTATCACATAAACGTGGCCTTATTTACACTATGCTGTAAGTATATTGTTCTTCCTGTTTTAGGAAAAAGACTATCCATTTTTGTTCCTATCTTGAAATATCTTCAGCTTGATCTTTCAGAGCAGTCAGCATTTGTATGGCACTGCAAATCATAGTTCCTTTTGGATCCATGTGGAAACCCACTGTATTTTGCTTTCAGTTTAAAGCTAAAATAATCTCATTTCAAAACTCTGGCATGGCATGGCCAGTTTTGTAGAAAGGTAAACAATAAAAACCTAGGCTAGACCACATATTATGGTTTTTGCATGATTTCAGTGGAAATCCACATCTCAACCCAGGTCGTTCAAAAAGCAAATTATAAATTGCACATGCAATAACTGCCCTCAATTTTCAGAGAAGACAGTGAATAGCATTGGAAGAGTTTTATCATTTTGCTGCAGTGTCAGATTTTAGCTTTAGAATATAATCCCACCTATCTAATGAGCTCTAAGCGCACGGCTTGTCTCGGGGCCAACTGTCTCAACAGAAAGCTCCTTTTGGCCGGCAGCACAATCAATAAGGTGATCTGAGTGGTAAAAGGAAGGAAGCTAAAACCAGAAGTGTGATGGGTAAGAAAGCATGGGTTAAGCTGAGGCTTTGCCAGAAGAAAGGGTGATAACATCAGTTTTAAATGAGACAAGCCTAGAAGCCATACTATAACACAGGACAAAATCCTGCTTGGAGGAAGTTTTAAGATACAACAGGGAGCACTCGCCCTCTAGAGGATTCCTGACCCGCAGCCAGCTCTTGTTCTTTCAAACTCGCACATCCTTTATTGCAGCTCGTGAATGGTGCGAAACAGTCCAAGTTACCGAAATTCCCTCTGCAGCCCTTCCTCCTCCCTGGCATCAGCCCTGCCGGGCTCCCCGGGCTGTGGAGAAGCCCGAGAGGAGGTGGCTAAACACGCTGCACTTTCCCAGAAGCTGTCATAGAAAAACTTCCTATCTGTCCAGACACTAAACCTATCTGGAAGATGACTGAGAAGTTTCTGGTGCTATAAATTTGCAGTCTGTGAGCTTCCTGGAACAAATCGGAGTGGGTGTCACTTTCCAGTGCCATTTCTTGGGCAACAACTCCGCCGTGCTCCTCAGCCATGCTTCAATCTGATGCTATGGCCCCTTCCCATGGCACAGCCTCACCTTACCTCTTCTCTTGCCATTTCCCTGGCTGGCTTTGACTTCCTCACGGGTGGCAAAAGTCTTCAGAGGCTTTCTGTTGCACCCTGTATTTCATTCTACCTTTCCCACAGTCTCAAAAGGCATGGAAGATGGGGGAGTTTTTAAACTTTTTATTAATCCAACACCTACCATCACGCAAACCTAAAATTCTCCACTGCCAATGTCAGTCCTCTAAAAACTGAGTCATTAAGACAGGTGACGAAAGCAAAAGTTGTCGTCTGAAGAATGTGTTTGGTATAATAAAACCTACGTTTGGTCGTGGAGGACAAAGCATTTTTTGATAGTTCTGAAGTCAGTAATCTAAAAGGGTATTCCCAAGAATGTTTAAGCAAGGCTAAATGGATCATTTAAAACTCCTAAATATGCATGGCATAGCACGGCACTTTGGAAGCAGTTTGTACTTTTATTTTTGAAATATGTGTAAATTCGACGAGGGTTCCCTAAGGTGCAAATTTTAAGGCTCAGTTGAATTTTAATTGCTTGCTAACAACATTATGTAATTTTCCAATTAATCTTCTCTCAAAACAAGCTTACCCATGAGATATTATTCCAAAGCCTATTTGTGTAAATTTGTTATTTTTCAAAATGAAAATGTATTTGATTTCCTAGCTGAAGTTAATATCTTCTGTTTTGAACAATGAGTTAAGCAGGGTCATAAAATGTATCTGTCCAGTTTGCAAATAAATGCAGTCCTTCTTGTGATTTAATTACATCAAGCCTCCCACTGAAAACTGTCGACATACCAGAAGAAGGTTTGGGGCCAACATTAGGACAGCAGAATCTATAATCTCAAACTGGATGTACTCTTTGCATGTTTGGTTTTTTATTTAAATTGTTTGCACACATGTGATATGTACATGGGTGTTTGATACATTACATAGCACAAAGGTAAATATTTCATCTTAGCCAAACACAGTTATGTGAAGGCAAAATGTGTGTTTGGTGAGCTCTGTTATCAATAGATAAATTATTGAAAGACAGACATTTGTAAGCAGGCCTGGGGCATGTACGCTCAATGATTTTTGCATGTATGGTGATTCTTCTAATGATTGATGTTGTATCTGACACTCAGGGTATACATTATTCCGTTTATTGAAAGCCATGTTGGTTCTGTTTTGAATGGCAAACTGCATATGCTTGAGCTATCACAATAGAAAAGCTTATCATAATAATGGCACATAAACTGCAAGACAGCAAAAGCTTTGGCCCATAGCAGCGCTTCTGTATGCCAAGGTTAGACATTGTCTCATCCAAATGCAATTGCACCCTAAGTTATGTTTAAGAGTTGAATAAGTCAAAGTTATTATCATGTTCACTTTTATGCTCAGCTGTTGCTCTAGGGATACAGTCTTCTGTCACTTACATGCTGCCTGGCCTTAATTTTTTTATTAGGTATTCATTTTATAGGGCGAATTGGAAAATGGTATTTAATGCTCCAGAAATTGAGTGCTTCTTTCAAATTTGCTAAGTACAGAAATGTGAAGCATATATATAGGTAAAACGAAAAATATTTTACATAGTTTATCGATGGTAAGTGTTGGAGGCTTCAAGGTTTCCCTATTCATAGCTACACATTTTTAATTAGTCTTCTGATTTCTTTTTAATTCCCTTTTCTTATAGCATCACAACTACATGCTGGATTTTTTCTCTTTGTGACTATGTAGCCCATAGTCATAGTGCAGCCTAGTTATGGGCATCATTTCCCCTGATAAAATTAAAGGACAAGCCCGCACATGAAGCCTTGTTGTGCTGATCCTATTCATCGAGGGGTCCTTGATTCGATCAGCAATTTTCACATCCTCTTTATTCTCCATTTGTGTGTGAAAGACATGTGAAATGACCTTCCAAACAGATAAAAAGCTGAGTGACATATAGATTCCACGTTAGTATGGATACAAGCCATTCTGAAATATTGTTTGTTTGTTTGTTTGTTTGAACAATGCAGGTGACTGAAGATACAATGCCAGTTAATTTCATGAGTTCTTTGTATGCTGGTTTTGCTATGATTTTGGTCAAAATGAGCAGAAGCAAGCTTTAGAGAATTTCTTGGTCTTGTGAAAGATTCACCCCTGAATTAGCTTCCATGCTGCCAAGAAAGCTAACTTAAAAAAAAAAAGTAATTGTCAAAACGTATATAACCACCACAGAGGTGACTGAGAAGTCTTTGTTCAAACTAGATCCATTTGTTCAGAAAATCTGTTTATGCAAAATAAATATTTCTGAAAATTACCTTGTTCTGAAATTCATAATGAAGGACTAAGATAAACACATATTTGAATTTCAAATATATATAAATAAATTTGCATATATGTAAAAAGTGTGCCAATTTTACAGGAACTTCAGAAGTTGTTTCATCCCTATATGTCAAAACATAGGTGCTACGTGATTCTGACAAAGAAAGGAATATTGTACCTGAGTCCTCTTGATTAATTAATGTAATTCTATTAACTTATCTGTGAAATAGATAATAATAGCAATCTTAATTCATGATTTCTTTGAGAAACTGTGAAACTGAAAGACTTGATGACTGAAGCAGAGGTTATAGTGGTGCAGAAGTCACCATTAACCTTAGCAAGGCCAGGGTTTCTTTTTGTCAGTCAGTGGCAGAGTTAAAAGATTCCTGGAGTCATGACATACAGTCTTCAGTTTTAATAACTACTAAAGCCATCAAAAATAATAACTTGATTCTTTTTCATATTATTGGTGCAGGCAGCCATCCAACACTAAGCTTCTGTAGTAGGTTGCTTTCAATTATTAAGCAGTAAAAGGTGGCAGGACTTTAACGGGAACAGAGATGAAAGAGAATACTTTGCTTTAATACAAGAAGGGAGAGACATGTTGCTGAACATAATGAACTGTATACTATGTGGAGTACATCATAATGGGCTCTTTATTTGGGTTACATGTGGAAGATGAAACAAATATGTTCATACATTCCAGAGACATCTTTTCAAAACTTCAAACCATCTCATTTCATTCACTTTGGATAATATTTTACATCTGACAAAGCATGAGATCATTCAGCAGACTAGGTCACGTTGCCTACTTGAAGACTTTATGGATTATTCAAAGGAAAGAGACATACATGTCCTGAAAACTGTAAGTAAAAGTAAAACGTGCATGATAAAAACCCTGGCTCCGTTCTGCAATCTTACTTAGGTAAATCTCCCAGTGATACATAGCAGAAAGCCACTGCTGCTGGAATGAGAGCTGCATGTACCCTGCCCAAAATGCAAGGATTACACAGGCTGCAGCTGTCAGCGGGCATGCTTTTCTGCCCTTCTGTGAGCACAGAGTGGTGTTAACAGAATGTGTGCATCTCCCTCCCCAGATGGCTGTCATTATAGCTACAGGTAGGTATAAAGCACCATAAAGAACAAAAGCCATGGGGCAATACTTCACTGGTGTTCGCTTCCTGAAATGCTATTTACTGCAGTGTGACTGGCTACACCATATGTAAGTTAGCAGAAATTGTTTTACCCATGAGACTTAAAGATTAACTGAAAACAAAGTTGTTGAGCAAATTAAAAAATTATGCAGTTTTCAACATTTCTGAAGTGTTTTGACCCTGAATCTTCAGAACAATGACCTGCATTTTAAAGTTTAACTTCAGTGGTACAAAATGATGGCACAAAATACAGACATTTAACAAGATGTACAATTGTGTCTCATGTCTAGAATGTGATTATGAGTTGGCCAACTGCAGCACCTTATAGACATTAACAGTGGAAGATACAGATGGTTTCTGCTTAGCATTTGTGTGTAATAATAAAGTGTGTGTCAAGTTCCATTTTGTGCTGCATTTTAAACAGCTGTGTAAGAGCCAGTACAAAATCTAAACCCAAGTACATCTTAAAATATAACACTGCTTTCCTTTTCTCAGAAACCGTCAGTGAACTGGAGAATGCTTTGATTACTTTAACTTGATATCATTTGTACATCTTGCTAATCTAAGAAAATTAGACTTGTAGCGCATGCTTTTCCTGTCTATCGTTGAGTTCCCCTTCCTCTACCAACTGACTAACTGCAATGGAACCTGACGAGAGCAGAAGTCCCAGGGATATTAAATTCCATGTTTTGTTAAAAGAGACAGATGAGCAGCAGAAAAACCTAAGTGCCTAGATGAGGGAAAAGCAGGAAAAGCCCATCCATTATATGTTCATTTTGCTGAGCAATCTGTCCGTGCATCACTCCAAGTCAGCTACAGCATATGATTGCCCAGGTGGCCCATATGGTGCCCAGGTGGCCAAGGCAGCCAATAGCATCCTGGCTTGTATCTGAAACAGTGTGGCCAGCAGGACTAGGCAAGTGATTGTCCCCCTGTACTGGGCACTGGTGAGGCTGCACCTCAAATACTGTGTTCTGTATTTGAGGGATGTACAAGAGGGATGTAGAGGTGCTGGAGCGTGTCCAGAGAAGGATAACAAAGCTGGTGAAGGGTCTGGAGCACAAGTCTTATGAGGAGCTAACGGTGGTTTCTTTAGCCTGGAGAAAAGGAGGCTGAGGGTAGACCGTATTGCTCCCTACAGCTAGCTGAAAGGAGGCTGTAGGCAGGTGGGTGTCTGTCTCTTCTGCCGAGTAACAGGTGATAGGACAAGAAGAAATGGTCTCAAGTTGCACCAGGGAGGTTTAGATTGGATATTAGGAAAAAAATTCTTCACCAAAAGGGTTGTCAAGCAATGGAACAGGCTGTCCAGGGAGGTGATTGAGTCACCATCCCTGGAGGTGATGAAAAGACACGTAGATGTGGTGCTTAGGGACATGGTTTAGTGGTGGACTTGGCAGTGCTAGGTTAACAGTTGGACTTGATTATTTAAAAGTCTTTTCTAACCTAAACAATTCTATGATTCTATTCTGTGAGTCCATGATTTTACATTGCTAGCCCAGGCAACATAAAATCATAGTAGGGATGAGAGGTTCCTGAGGGCACTGCAATATGGGGACAGATAATGGGGAATTGCTTTACTGCAATGTAATGGATGTAGCCAACAAGAAACAATATTTGGTTATACCTGCTGGTCATGGGACAACTTGTGTAAACACCTACCTCTTTACATAGCAAACTTCCGATACCTAAAGTAGTCACAGATGCAAATATGGCACTTTTAACTGTCACTGCTACTTCAGCATGTCAGAATACATCCAGCTGAGTACACCAAACGTTCAAACAAGCATTCATATATGGAAAGTTGAAGATTAGTAAAGAATTGCTCCTCTGATATTGGAGTGCAGACCAGTACAGACTTGGCTACACCATCCCCTGATGGTTCATGTCTCATAAACATTAATTCACTCTCAGGCTCTCTTTGGAGTGAATGATCTAGACCTGAAACAAAACCTGGTAAGGTTATGGAGATAGTTTGCTCAAAGACCTCTTCTAAAAGGTAACTGCAACAAGACTTTACCGGGCTAGGCTGCTATCCCCTTACACAGTCCTTGGACCTAATCCTGGGGCTTTACACCTCAGATTTCATCAAGGCCCTTTTCCCACACATGGAGGGATGCTGCACAGTTTCATTTTATATAATCATTGCTCCAGTAAGCTGTATTACAGCTCTCTCACGACTTCATGTACTGAAATTCGCCTCCCCTCAGCTATGTCTTAGGGCCACATAGGGACCAGAGAAGACCAAGGGCCAAGTCTGGGCCTTAATTTTTATGTACCTTCTCTGGCTTTGCAGTTAGAAGATGCTTTTTAACATGGAAGCCTACTGCTACCCTGACACTTAAGTATGTAAAAAAATGCAAGAAACCTGAGGGTTAAATATTTTTTCTCTGCCTTCCCCCCTCCCTCCAAAATGAAAGGTAAGAGATAACAAAAAAAATCTTTCCAACATGTGGCAGCTGAAACTTAAACAGATGCAGAGCGATTCTCCAACTACTCCAGACAGCATCAGACATGGACTAGATCCCACCTCTTCTCAAAATACGTTTCACTTGTACTAAACCAAAGCATACATTTCACGTTTTTTCCATTACTGCAGCTCCACAGGATCTAGCATGTGGTTTTGCAGATATGGGCAGTGAGCTCAGTTAAATGAAATCTTTAACTCCACATAAACTCCACAACTCCTTTACACAGATGCTGTTTTTCCCTCACACAAAGAGTATGCTTTGGCCTATATCTGTGCTATACGTGTATCTGCACTGTTAAGGACTTCATAAAGGCTCTCTGTCAACAGGGTGACAGGAGCAAGACTGAGGTACCTTGTTAGAGCTACGTGAGAGACCACATCTGCACAGCATTAATCTCTAGTCTGGCTTGTCTCACTTTGGTGCAACAAAGAAATTAAGAAATGAAATATAACCCAACTAAGGCTAAAAGAAAATTCATAAAATGTGGATCACCGCAGTATCAAGAACTTGTTTATCCTCTTCTTGGTGTGATAGATTATAGCTTATGAATGGGTATGAGACAACAACAGTGGAATTTCTCAGCAGCGAGGCTTTTGGTTTTCTGCTGTTGGCAAAAAATGGACTCTGATGTAACTGATGATCATGTATGTTACAGCTATCTCCCTACCGCAAGTAACATTATTAATGGTTAGAATGGAGGTATTCCCAAAGTGTTTGTAAAAGGATGAATGAAAAGATTGATAAGACTATGTAAGCCACACAGCTGAATATTTCTGGGTATTATAAGCAACCAGCAAAGGAAGATCCTTCCAAATAGGATCACCTTAGAAAATAAGTAAGTTATAAATTGTTAAGCCATAATTGATGGAATAAAATGCTGCCAGTGTTCTAACAGTTGCTAATTCACTGTTTTTGTTATCCCTGCGATTCATACCCCTTCAGTGTTAACTAGTGACTCGCACAGGTTTGAATATAGCATTAAATTGCAATTTGGAGGCAGTACAGAACAAGTTGTGCATGAAGTTCTGCTTAACTTCTGAGAAACTCTGGTGTCAAGCAGCTTCCCACTCCTGCATTTGTAATATTCTATAGCAACGCTTTTCAGTTAGTGCTAACTCTTTGTCACATCCTGTTTCATACTAATAATATTGATGTGACTTTAGCTTTCCTCACTTATATGCATCATAGAATCACAGAATCATAGAATGGTTTGGGTGGGAAGGGACCTTAAAGATCATCTAGTTCCAACCCCCCTGCCATGGGCAGGGACACCTTCCACTAGACCAGGTTGCTCCAAGCCCCATCCAGCCTGGCCTTGAGCACTTCCAGGGATGGGGCATCCACAGCTTCTCTGGGCAACCTGTGCTGGTATCTCACCAACCTCACAGTAAAGAATTTCTTCCTAATCTAAATCTCCTAATCTAAATCTACCCTCTTTCAGTTTAAAACCATTACCCCTTGACCTATCGCAAGAGGCCTGGCCCCACCTTTCTTGTAAGCCCCCTTTAAGTACTGAAAGGCTGCTATAAGGTCTCTCTCCTTCCTGTCCCTGAATTCCTCACTGTCACACTATTTGCTAATAGGAGAAGATAAATATTTACATCTTTTAATAAAGATGCAAGAAAAGATGTGAAGGAGGGTAGTAAAATGATTTGAAATTTGAAGTATTAAGCAAGGTTTTCATCTTGACTGTAATCATGTGTTCTGCTTAAAAAAATCCTAAGACACAGAAGCACTTTAGATACACTACATCATCCAAGGCTTTTAGCAAAACACATGATTTTCTTTTTATCTTTCTCTCAAGTCATTGGTTGGGAACAAACCCGCTGCTAGCACTGCAGCAATGGGAGGTGTCCTGTTCTCCGACAGTACAATGCAAAGCAGAGTTGGAATGTGCTAGCCTCGGTCCTGGATGGGATCACATAGCCCGGTGGAGAGCCTAGTCTCACCTTGTGGGATCTCTTTGAGATAAATTGTCCAGTAATCATGACACTGACCATTGCGCTCAGTTTTCATACAGTTTTCTACTGTAAAATCTTTGTGGGGAACATTTCCCTCCCTTTTACACTACCATGTACTTATTTAATAACCTCCCAGCTGCCACGGACAGGAATCCTGCTAATGAGCAGACGGTCTCTGGGATACCCTCAAGTCCTAAGTTTCAGGCTAAACAGACACTTGTGAAGGTAGGAAGGAAGCAGAAAAACAGCAGAAGTACCACCATCAGCTTCTGGCTCTGCCTCTTACTTGCAATCTTGTCTAGAAGAAAACATGGACAGAGTCAATTAGGAGGTATACTGAGGCCTGGGAAACTTTTCTCTCCATGTGGTGTCGTAAAATACTGATTTCAGTGCCTGCTGAATGCTGGCTGACACCCATGGTGCAAAACCCTTGGCTTGTTAATGTTTTGTTATTGAAGAAAATACACTTGAAAACAGGAGCGCACATAAATAATTTTGGAAGCAAAACTGATACACAAGCAAAGGCTACTAGTAGGGCTCTGTGATGTTCAAATACAGCTGAAGCTGGGGTTGTGGTCTCATCCTCTCAAAGACCTGTTCTTACCAGAACAGGTAAGATGGTGGGTGGTGATCACAGGGAACCGGGGAAAAGAAGAGCTGGCATCTGGGATGTGAAAGTTTATTCTTCTCAACTCATTGGCTGCCACACTGTCACCATGATCTCACTTCACAGAGCCTTTACTCACAGCCTTCAGAAAAGGGTTGACAGGCAGATAGTTTCCTCATTATTTTGTCCACTGACAGAGCACAATTTCTGACATACCAACTATATACCCTTTAAATTTCTATCTTTCAGTAGACCTTGACTGTAGCCTTTTTTTCCTTTAACTTTTGCTGACTGCTGCATAAGGAGATTTTTGTTGCTTCTGCCAACATGTAGTACAGGGCTGTGCAGAAAATCACTGGTTTCTCCCCTGGGAAGGTGAAGCACTCACAGAGGAAATAATTTCTGTTAACTTCAGTCCTGAAAAAAACCTAGAAGAAAGGTGCAGGCACAGTCTATGCTCTGTGCAGGGAGAAATGTTGAGATCTAAGTATGCTTAGTAGAGGACACCATAGAAAATAGTTTTCCAGCTGTAACAACCATCTATTAAGTATTTTTCAGAGATTTTACCTTGGCAAATTTTGGGCCTTATTGTCCATGAAGACAAGAAAAGACACACTGGGAAGGACCACCCTCTGCTGCAGAGGATAAAGACTGAAACTCCTTAATTAAACACAAAATAGCATTTTCATTCCTGAACAGTTTTAGTTGACTTTTTTGGAAGAAACAGCTTGTGCAGGCATGGGACTCTTTAGCCGAAATATTTAATGTGGATAAATTTGTAAGTGATTGAAAAACCTTTTGAAGGAAAATAACACTAAGTAAAGGTATCTCTTCAGTCAAACAGTGAGGATTAAATGTAATTTCATTTTCACCAGTGCAAAAGTTCTTTGAAGTAATTGCTGTTACATAGAATTTGTCGCTAAATAACTGAAAGCAAAATCTGGACATGGTAATCCAAATGATTTTATGTAATTTAACAAGACAAGTCTACCAAGATAATTTTATACCTGTTATGCTTTTACATGGCAGTGAGGTTTTTCTGAATTATCCTTTTCTTGAGATGCAAAAGTCATGTTTACAAAATACATATATATATACGCACCGTGTGTGTGTGCTTGCACATTCACAAAGAATATAATGTACTACTCTGACATTACCAGTGCAGCAGTAATCTTACACAGGAAGGAAAAATAGTGTAATACATCAGTTTCTGTTCTGTTTCCCAGAAGAAAAGCTCTCATGTACAAAATACATCAACGACAATAGTAGGAGAGATAAAAAATATTTTAAAGTTGTCTAAGGGGTAGTATAAAAGATTTCTATTTTGTGATTGAATTTAAGTTTAGGAATGATGTTTGATGTATTTTGAAACTCTGCCTGCTCAGATTGGTTAAATTTGTGAAAGGTTGCCTGTCAAATGCTATGTCAGTGATATGAAAACAGACAGCCAGTAAATCATCCTTCCAATATAAACATCAACTAAAAATAAATATATGTCTGCAGCAGAATGCCAGTCTGATATTCCATTAAGATGAATGTTCTAAACCATGAAGCAAACTAAATATTGATGACAAGAAATCTGTAAAAAGATACAGTAGCTTATGGTCAAATTAGGAAACTGTTAGTAAAACTAAGGAACTGAAAAATCAACAGAAAAAACAGTATAGTCTTTTAAAATAAAAATTTCTGCAAGTTAACCTTGTTGGACTAATAATAAACCATAAGTATACAAAAATATCTACAAATATTTGAAAACTGAACGATACAGTGTAAATTCATCGTTCTATGTGAGTTTCAGAAGTACTTCTTTTCATATGTTTATTATTTTGAGAACATCCTTCATTACATGTTTATGTTATTCTTTGCTTTTAGCTTGAAACAATGTAGAAGTTTCCATCAGGACTGGTTCTTCATGGTGTTAGAAACATGGCTTCTGGAATCACATACTGAAAAGAAACATGTACTAGAAGCAGCTCCTATCAAAGTGGTGTGACTTAAATTTAATCTGAAATAAATACAGAAGAAAAGGCCAAAAAACACAGGAGGTGAAATGGTAGAAGGTGGGGAGGAAATCAGGTATAATGAACATAGGGAGTAAACAAATTGCATTCCCTAGTACACAGCATCCAAGCTTTACAGGAAAGTTACTGGATCTTTTCACTAGCCTTAAAAAAAAATGAGAACGATATGTAATTAAGATAGATGACAGGTTATATAGATTAATGCACAACATCCAGACTTCAACTACAGCAAGTTACTGGCTTGTTTATTTAATTTAAAAATTAACGAAATGGGAAAATTACACGGCAAACACAAATGAGAAAACCAGAGGAAATAAGCGGAGTGATCAGGAGCCATGCAGGCAGCGGGAGGAGATGTAGGATGTGCCTGGGGGCTGCGCACCCGGCAGCAGGGGCGTGGAGGGCAGGAGGGCAGCCAGAGGGCCGAGTCACTCAGGGGTGATAAAATCAGCGAAGAGGAAGAAGATGTAAGAGATGATAGATACAAAAAAATTCCCAGGATACTTTAAATTCCAATTTTTTTCAGTTAACACCATAGCCAAAGAACTGAAGACAAGCGGTGTGGGATGTGCTGAGCACCTGTTGTTCACTCTGGTTTTGTCTAAAATCCCACGTAGTCTCCTCTTCTGGCATCAGGCCTCATGTCTGAATAGATAATCGGGCTCTTACGTTCAGGATCGGTACTTCACTGATACTGGCCTTCTGGGAAACCTCACGAACACGCGATGTGAAATCAATCATCAAGTTACTACCTAAAAGTTGTATTAGTTTGTGAAATAGAAGGAATAAAAGCCTAGGCACGTATCAGGGCTTTCCTGGTGCGTACGACGACCTCCTGCGAACCTTCACTGAGGTCCCTGCTACACCACCGACCCGAGGCAGCGCAGCCACGGCTCTGCCGGCCCATGGAACCAGCATCCCTGCACGCAAGGCCTCGGGCAGCCGCCGAGGGCCCGCGGCCTGGCAGGGTTTCCCGCTTAGGCCTATTTACTTTGCTCTTTTTCCTCACAAAATCTTTGCAGAAAAATATTCAGATGCCTTGGCAAGACGTGGGCAAGGAGAGTTGAAGCATATTTATCTCTGGTGTTTAGGGGTTTTTTTAAATTTGAAAAAGCAAACAGGCTCTACTCAAAGGTCGCTCCCTTTGCAACCAACGCTGCTTTTGATTCTCCTGAGACCTTCCTCAGCAGGCAAACGCACTTCCAAGCGCCCCCCGACGGACGCTCCCCCCCAG
>JAVJGI010000050.1:63111162-63186813 GCA_035590275.1 Ibycter americanus | reverse complement strand
GTTGCGGCGCGGCTCGGCCCGGCCCGGCGCGGCGGGTGCAGCGCGTTGGTTCTGAGCGCGGTGTTCTCTCAGGTCTCTGAGTCAGAAGTCACGGAGGTGGAAGAGCATTCCCGCTAACGAACGGGCCCTGCAGTACCGGCTAGGCGAGCAAATCCACGGGTTCACTGTGAAGCAGGTAAGCGGCGCCCTTGGCCTGCGTTTTGCCTGTGTTCGTACCGAGGAGTTGTCCCTGGCTGGAAAGCGCCTAAGTGAGGCCAGCAGCCCGCACACCGCGGGTTTGCGTAGGTGCTTTGGGTGGTCAGTTAACAAATGATTCAGTAGGTGCTTGCAGTTATCTCGGCGACCAAATCGTTTAGGTAACGTTAACGCATGTTCTTATGGGTAGCTCAGTCTTCTAGAGCAGATCACACACACCCCGGCGTCTGCGTGTCTCTGCAGATGTTGAGTATTTGGTGTGGTCTTCTGAAAGTCCTGGCAGATAACTTCACTGTGTGCTGTTTCATGAAATACATTCGAGTAATATTTTATCTCCTAAGCTGCTTTTAATGCCTTTGGTAAGAACCTACGGTGTAAATAACACATCGAATTTCTTTTCACTTTTTTTAAAGAAAAAAGCAGAAGCAGAGAGTAAAGGTAACTTACAGAAAGTGATTGCTAGTGAAAGAGTTAGTGGTAGAAGTGGGTTTCTTGATTATTTTTGTTTTTCCTGTCTGCCCTAACCACTGAGACTTGAATATATGCCTTTTCTTTGTATTTCTGATCAAATTGTTCTGGTCTTAATGTTTATACCGGAAGAATATAGTTGTGTTCTCGAGTTGTAGTGTATTTTAATTGTTTTTTAAACTTTATTTTCCATTTGCATACTCTTTTTTTTTTTCACCCACAAATCATAGGAACAAAGAATTAATCGAATTCTTTAGATACCATATTATATACAGGATCAACAAGCTGATCGTTGCAATACCATCCGTGATTTAGTTGACCTAGTTGGAGTCACACTGTAATACAACTGTTTTATTCCAATGCAGGTGACAGCTATTCCTGAGCTGTTCCTGACTGCGGTGAAGCTTAGTCATGACAGTACAGGAGCCAGGTACTTACATGTGGCTCGGGAGGACTCCAATAATCTGTTCAGGTAAAACATTAATACATGTATAGCACATTCCATCTCAGCATCATATTGTGTTTTCTAAACTGTAATCCAGCTTCCTAACTGCATTTTTTCTGTGATAACAAAGAGGACAGTACTTGCTTTGTGGGACTTCCTCAGATGTTTTCAGGTTGGAACAGATGTGATGAGGTCTGTTGTTCCGTCTGCTGCTCTAAACAGGGTCAGCATTTAATTCAGGTGCAGTTCCTCAGACATTTATCCAGGTGGGCCTTCAAAACTTCCGAAGACAGAGATTATGCAACCTCTCTGGGCAGCGTGTTCTTAGTGTTTGACTGTCCATATGGTGGGATGTTGTGTTCTTTAATATCAAGTTGAAACCTCCCTTGCTTCAATTGATGAACAGTGCCTCTTGTCCTTCTATCATGCATATCTATGCGAAGAATCTGTCTTCATCATAACCTCCTTGTAGGTATTAGAAGGCAGCTGTTGAGTCCCCTGATGCCTTTCCTTCTCCAGGCAAAATTAGCCCATTTTCCTCAGCCTCTTTTCCTGGAGCATGGCTCCAGCCATCTTTATGGCTCTCCATTAAGCTGTTTCAAATGTATTATTATTTCTTCTGTATTGGTGAGCTGAAAAGTGGACTTCCTGATAAGCTGCCTTGTAGTTGCAAGAGGTAAACCAGTTCTTTTTTCCGTAACCTTCCATAAACTTGGTGGGGTTTTTTGACATTTTTTACCTTATAGATTAAAAAAAAAATAATAATGTGTTTAGTTATGTGCTGAAAGCTCTGTACCATCTCTAGAAATAGAAGTGCAGATGTTGTACACCCTCTGGAAGAGATGGCTGAGCACTCAGGAGTCTTTAAGAACTCAGTAACTCTGCATCGTGCTGTTTGTCCTGTTAGTTACTAGACAGTGATAATGTTCCCATAAATCACAGCTGCAGATAGGAGGCGGTTGGACTTCTCATCACAAATAACTGCGTTCCTCTCTGTGCTCTCTGTCTTGCAGTATACAATTCCGAACCACTCCAATGGACAGCACTGGGGTCCCTCATATTCTCGAGCATACTGTGTTATGTGGTTCTCAAAAGTACCCTTGCAGAGATCCATTCTTTAAAATGTTAAACAGGTCGCTGTCCACTTTTATGAATGCATTCACAGGTGAGCCCAAAGTAAATAATACCACTTAAAATGCATGAGGTTTTATTGCAGTAGAGCTGTTTGTCAGTTCTCCTTAATTTCCCTTTGGAGAGCCATTGTTATTAAGTGTGACTGTTGTGAGTGAGATATTAAAAAACTAACAAGGCAAGGCAACAAAATATATCTTGTTTATTTGGCAGTTACAAAGTCTCAATAGAGTTGGATCTTTATAATATACAACAATACATTTAATTATTTGTATATATACACGGCAAAAGCAAAGTTTTCATGGTAAAATAATTCCAGTGTTAAACTTCTGTGTATTTCTCAGCAAAAATATATTTCATTTAGTAAGTTTCTTTTTTTCCAGTTATTTATTTGGGTGAGGAGTTAAAAATGAATGAAGGCAAAGTGCATCTTAGAGTTTCTAAAATTATCGTCATTTTATGTTTATTTATATGCAGGTAGTGATTACACACTCTATCCATTTTCAACACAAAATCCCAAGGATTTTCAGAATCTCCTGTCAGTATACTTGGATGCAGCTTTCTTTCCATGTTTGCAGCAACTAGATTTCTGGTAAGATGTGGACAGCTTGAGATGTATGCAAACCTTGAATTAAATAAAAACAACCCCCCCAAAAAAATAAAAACAAAACCTTCACATTCCCAACACTTCCTGTTGTGAATTTTTTCAGGCAAGAAGGTTGGAGGTTAGAACATGAGAACCCAGCTGATCCTCAGACACCTCTAGTCTTCAAAGGAGTTGTGTTTAATGAAATGAAAGGGGCATTTGTAAGTTTTGTGAATGTTTGGTTTAAGATCTTATACATGGGGAAGTGGCTTAAGCTTCAGGTTATCAATGGCACCAGAGTTTTCCATTCCTCTGTTGTGAAATTTAAGTCCTCGGTGAAGTCAGCCATCTGTTATATGTGTAAAGTTAGCCCTTCAAAAATTTGTTTACATATAAGAGAGCACCTTGTTAATGGATTTTATTGTAGAATTTTCTTTTAAATTGACATGTTAACGTAGTTTTATCATAGTACGTGGGATGTGTACAGTACGTCACAAATGCTTATGTGAGGAGAAGTTGTTGTATACGCTAGAGCTCTGAGGTCTTATTATTGAGCACTTTTTGTTTTAAACTGATTTGATGACGTTTACTGAAATGTGGTGTTTTCCTCTTAAGACAGATAATGAGAGGGTATTTGCACAGCACCTACAGAATAAAATCCTTCCTGATCACACTTACGGTGTAGTATCTGGTGGAGATCCATTATGTATTCCTGATCTTACATGGGAGCAGCTTAAACAGTTCCACGCCACACATTATCATCCAAGCAATTCCAGGTATCTGAAATTTATGACTAATTTTCTAGGTTACATAGTGTATTAGCACCCTCTTATTTTTTGAGGGGAAAACCAGCAGTACAGTGTTGCCATTCACAAGGCCAGCAACTTAGATAACCTCTGCCCTACAGCAGCTAGGACATCGTTGAAGCAAGGAATTTGCCCTAGGAAGGGTAGTGAAGGGTAAATTGGAGGCAGGAAAGAGAAGCGGCTGATTTTTCTAGAGTGCATCTGCCTGCTTGATTATGAAGATTTGTTTGGGGGATTTTTTGTTTACAGATGTTTTACCTTGAACTCATGTTCCATTTCCTCCCAAACCATACACTAATAATTATTTGGCAATAGTGTTAGGGAGTTATGATACAAGTTGCGTAGATGAGTCTAGGGGTTCCTATCCTCCCTGAAGTCAACAGATTAAGTTATAAAAAGAAGTTACAAATGAATGGCTGTTCATCTGCTCCTGAACCACACATTACTGTATCAGGTTCTAAATAATGGATACTTATTTAGGTCAGATAGTAATTCTGTTGGTACTAATAAGATATTTAAGCTAAAAGTCAATTTGAAAGTGATATGGAGGGAAATCTATAGTATCGTTGTTTCTTTTGTACCAGTTTTGTGGTCAGTCTGTTAATCTGATTAATTCACTTTTATGGAACATGAGGTTGCATCATGATAGTGATTTTACCATCCTTTGTTTTTCTAATCATCCCAAGTATTCTACTGTACCTGTGTTTAGATTTTAATTGGGAAATAAGATTTACCTGAGACATACCCTGTGCTCATATTTAATCCAGTGGAAGTCAGCAGTGTTTCTTGTAGATATGGGAATGTACTTGATAGACCGATCCACAGAACCCAGCCATGTTTTACAGATCAGTTGAGACATGGATCGTAATATTTTATATGTTACGTGTGAAGACCATAAGAATTTTGCCTTCTGAAACTTTAGAGCACTGGGATTCTGGCTTCAATTACTAATATTTTTTTCTTGGAACATTATATATTACTGCAACTAAACAAATTCTAGCTTTTTGTGACCTCTGAAGCATAAAACAGAAGCTGTAAAATTCCACGTTTTTCCAGAGTTTTATGTATATGGCAAACTGGTGGGTCTTTGTAAGGTCTAGGGACCTTACAAAGCATGTTCTATTCTAGATATAAGTGAATTATTGGAAAGCACGTGAAATTCAGAATATAATAAAAGCTGTTACTGTAAATTTCATGTAAAATCTAATGCTTAATCCCAGTCCTTCATTTGAAATACAGATTTTTCACTTATGGTAATTTTCCACTGGAGCAACATTTGAAACAAATACACGAGGAAGCATTGATAAAATTTGAAAGAATTGAATCAAGTACTGACATCCCGAAACAGAAACTCTGGGAAAAGCCTGTAAGTAAAAAAACAAAAAAGTAATAATACTTAAAAATGAAACAAACAAAAAGAAACAGTGCACATCTGATCTTGGAATTGCAGAAACTGAATATAACTGGTTAATATTTTAGCCTAGCTTGCTGAAGTTACTTTTTTTATTTAGATGTGTTTGTGCGTTTACTCATGAGTATCTGTAAAATTACTTGAAATCTTCGAAAGGAAGATGCTATGAAGATGCAAGCAGTCATATTTTTAGTTGTAACGTCTGGTCTTGAGTTTAGTCTGCATCAAATCTGTTATACTTTACAGAGAGAACACAGTGTAACATGTGGCTTAGACTCATTTGCTGCCGATCCTTCCAAACAGACGACTGTCAGTGTCAGCTACTTGTTGACAGAGTAAGTGTATCAAAATGAAATTCTGAATCAAAGGCTTATTTTAGAACTTTAAGCAAGATGCAGGCATATTGCTTGTCCATCAGTCCCTCTTTATAAATGTCATCTTGAAGGCAAATAATACCATGGGAAAGCTAGGCAAACCCTGCTTTAGCAAATGAAAATTTAATTGCTAAGCAGAATTTTTCCTGTCTTTTTCTGTAGCAGCTAGATGTAAGGAAAATCAGCTATTATCTTAGAACTGTTCAGTGGGTTAAACTTTTGGGAACACTGGCTTCCTGTGTTTCAATTTCTTGCTGTGTGAAGGCTTTTCTGTATCTTACTCCTAATTTTGTCAACCCTTGCAACTTAATTTAACTTGCTTTGCTGCTAGTTACAGCAAGTGAAAGATGCAGAACTCTCCTAGTTCCCTAAGGTTTGGTGCAGTGTTTCTAACTGACAATCCTTTCACCTTTGCTCCCTCTACACTGTTTTGTAGAAGTAATTCTCAGTGATGCTGGGTGTCACGTATTTGTAGCTTGATGTTTTTTAAGAACTATTAATTTTTGTTCAGTATTACAGATACTTTTGAAACCTTCACACTAAGCCTGTTGTCTTCATTGTTGGTTGATGGGCCAAATTCTCCTTTTTACAAGGCTTTAATTGAGTCTGGTGTTGGTACAGATTTTTCTCCTGATGTTGGGTAAGTGTTGCAGTTTACATTTCATCAATGTAAGCAATATTAGAAAAGTTACAAATGAGTATTAAGATGGGAGAAGTCATCTCTCATACAGGCAACTTATGCCAGAATAGTCTTATTTTAATCTTAAAACATCTGGAAGAGTTTCTACTGATGAACTGTAAAGCATTCTCAAGTGTAATTGTTGGGTTGTCAAAATAATTTCTTAGAAGCAATGTTATTTCAAACAAAGTTGTACTGTTTAAAGCTTATGAACAAGAAAAATGGGTAGATAAAAACATGGTATAGCATCAGTGCCCTAATTTACTTGAGGTTTTCATCTTGGCCACTTAGTATTACCCAGAAGAGTTTGCTAGGTCTTCTCTGTACTCAGTGTCTTTGCTTTTGTGCTTCAATTCTGTGATTTAGTAGTAGGTAGCTTTGGCACAAATGTGCTTTTGTGCTGTTAGGTGCCATTAACTTGCCATTACCTTGGTACAAAAGGGTATTTCTGCCAACACTTACTTATTCAAGCTGTAGCTCTCGCAGCCAGTCTTCTGAGCTCATTTGGTGCTGCAGACTAAGGGTGGGTGGATTGTCTTCACCTAACTGCAGGCTCAGCTGCTCATCATAGTTTGCCTTTCTTGTCAGCAGAAAGAAAAAAATATTTTCAGGGCATGATTCATCTGACTGATTTTTAGACTTGAGGATGACAAAAATCATGCTGTTGTCTCCACTGACTGTCTCAGATGTTTGAGTGGGAAACTTTAATATACTCAACTATGGTTTTAATGTCTTTATCTGCCTAGCTTGAACTGTCTCTAGGTGAAGTCATGGGCTTCCTGCAAGTCCTGTGTCATGCAGACATCTTAATGTTACAGAGCATGGCTGTAGAAATCTGTCTTTAGACACTGAAGTAGTGATTCAATTTGCTAATTGAACCGAATTTGCCTTAGTGACTCTGCTGATGAATTGATTTCAAAGAAGTTTGAATCCAGAGATCGGTATTCCAGAATTCAATACTTGAGTCTGCTATTTAATTTCTTCTGTGATTTTTAGTATGAAATAGTGGATATTTAGAGTTGATGAGCACCAATTGCTTTTTGTTTGTTGGCTTTGTTTTGAACTGCTAGGTGTTCTGTATTTCAGCAAGTGTCAATTTGTGTCTCTAAAGATGAGTTCTTGTGATTAACTCTGCCTGATCACATGGACAACATTACCTTTAAGTACCATTGAAAATAATTGCAACAAACATAGAACACTTCACCTTCACCACTTTACAAATACTGCTTTAAAAGTGCAAACTTAAAAGTACCATTCCACTCACCTGCTTAAGTAGGATGTATGTGTTTGGCATTACAGGTGGCTAAAATGTTCACCTTAAAAAAGAGAGAGAGACTTCTTTACTTGAAAGTACTTACAGATGATTGGGAAGATGAATAGAAGAGACTAGCTTTTCTTCTCTAACTGTTGTTCTTTCTCTAATATCATATGCCATATGTTTTCTTAACAGTGGCTACTACTACTGAAATTGAACAAAAAAATGCTTTTAAGTTCCATTTCTTGCCTCTTTGGTAATTATTTTTTTTTTCTGTCTAGCTTTTAAAATCCTCTGTGTGTGTGTATGTGGAAGTGACGGGTGTTTTTCCCCTTCTGCCTTTGCTGGCAGTTTTAATGCTTAATTTCTAGTACTTGTCACTGAGTTGACTATGTTTTATTCTAGGTTTAATGGCTCAACAAGAGAAGCTTATTTCAGTGTGGGTCTGCAGGGTATTGCTGAAGGAGATACTGATACTGTGAAACAGATAATTGCTAGAACAATTGATGAAGTTATTGCGTGAGTAATGCTAAATTTTTGAGAATACTGTTCTTTCATACAGTCTTCTACAATTAGATATTAATAATATAATAATATATAGGCATATAATAATACAAGCATATATATAATAACATGCCTTAAAAATTTAGTTATATTAAAATAAATGCACTAAAGCAGTCGTAATATTGTTCAGTACTCTTAAAACTTGTCTGCTACTTGCTTTATTGTAGCATATTCATCAGTGTAACCTTCAGGAGTTTAATGCTGTTAGTAGAGTTTCACTAAATGACAGAGCATGGTAAGATTATTTCATCTCAATTTTAATTCAGCGTGGAAGAATTGTGTTGTAGTGCTTCCTTTATCGATGTTATAATTCATTTTCATAACTTCATTTAAAGTGATTAGTGTTAATGGATATGATTTCCTTGTCTCATCACCCCTTCCCAAAGGAAAGGATTTGAGGAAGATAGGATTGAAGCTCTACTTCACAAAATTGAAATCCAGCTGAAGCATCAGTCTACGAGTTTTGGACTTGCCCTGACGTCTGTAAGTCTGCATGTGTGCCTACGTGTGGTGTTTTTTTAGGAATGGATAAGAAATCCATGTCTGTGTCTTCATGAAACATGGGGTCATTTTGTAGGCCTTAGATATGTAAAACATTTCACTTAAGGGTTTTTCCCTTTGTCATTTCATGTACATCTTTCTTCCTTCTTTTTGGTAGCCTTCAAACCATCTCTGAACTCCACGCTGTATGACTTAGGCAGTAAGCCTGTTGTCGTTGACTGAATAGTCGCTTTGATTGCACTAGCACTGATTACTTATGTAAGAGGCATGCCATACTGGCTCTTGGGACTATGTTTTGGCTAGATGCCTATGTATTTTTAAAAGGACGATATTTTTCTGTGGAATTTAGGGTGGTACTGCTGTAATTTAATTTCAAGATTTGTAAGTGAAGATTGTGCATTAATTCAAATCTTGGCCTCAAATTTTGATACCAAAGCTGCATTGAAATTTTGATACAGAACTATTACAGGAAATGCATTCCACAGCAGAACGTAGTATCTTTGAGAAGTCAACCAGTCACCATAAATTCAGGAATGAGTTAGCTGCAGTATTTGCAGTCAGTTTGGACAATGGGGCCTTCTGCTGCCGCTGATTCTCTGGTGTCCTCTGTTTTTTTTTCTTCTTTGCGGTTGATTAGCAGCTTTTTTGTTTTCTTCTCTCAAGTGTTGTATCTTCTTCAGCATGAACAGGAGTTAATTCCTTTGGCATGCAAAGTTAGGTAAAGAAGCGGGACCCTGGATTAGCCTGACACTTGTAAATGGGAGAGCACAACCAAGAGCTGTTTCAAATCAGATTGCCATACAGTGAAACAGACAAATTGTGGAAATTTAATTGCCTGTCACGTTTCATAGTAGGATCTGGCAAAACAGGACTGACTTTGATAGCCAAAACTTCCTAGCATGTCTTCAGATTGTGTGAGTAACTCTGTCTGATGAAATAGTTGTGCATATACTTTATCTTTCAACATTTTTTAAGTCTTGAAATTGATTCAGCTGTTAGGACTTAATTCTAGAACAGAAAGCTCTTAAACAATTCTTGCTTTTAAAGACCAGTCCTGCAGCATTTGGTGTTAATGCTCCCATAGGGGAGGGTTATATTTCTGTTCATTTCCTTGAGTTCATGTTTTAGAAGTTGACCTTGAAAAGGGCTTAAAAGGGACCTAGTTATAATTAAAGTAATTGTAGAACCATAGAATGGTTTGGATTGGAAGGGACCTTTAAAGATCATCTAGTTCCAACACTCATCACCTAATTTGTGCTGATTACTGGTCATTGCCCCAGGCTGGGTGCAGGACTTTGCACTTGACCTTGTTGAACTTCATGAGGTTCACATGGGTCCACTCCTCAAGCCTGTCAGGGTCCCTCTGAATGCCATCCATTCCCTCAAGTGTATCTACTACATCGTTCAGCTTGGTGTCACCTGCAAACTTGCCAAGGGTGGACTCAATTCCACTGTTTCTGTCATTAATAAACGTACTGAACAGTATTGTTCCCAATACAGACACGTGAGGGATAGACACTGCTTGTTACTGATGACCATTTGAATGTTCAGCCATTGAATTCAACTGTTTGCATGTGGCCATCCAGCCAATTGCTTATCCATCAAATAGTCCATCCATCAATCCCATATCTGCCCAATTTAGTGGCAAGGATGTTGTGTGGGACTCTGTCAAAGGTCTTACAGAAGTCAAGATAGATGACATCAGTTTCTCTTCCCTTATTAAACAATGCAGTCGCTCCATTGTGGAATGCCACCAGAATAGTGAGGTACAATTTGCCTTTTGTGAAGCCATGTTGGCTCTTACAGATGACAACCTGTGTAATTTTAGATGTCAAGTGGTAAGGATTCTCTAACTTCCATGCTGTATTCCAGTGCTGTGCTAGCTTTACAATTAGAAGGACTTTCCAGTGTGTGATGTATTTATTTTAAATGCAGTACAATAGGTGAACCATTGACTGCAGAGTGGAGCTTAAAGAGTTTTACTACATGGGGTAACATCTAGCTGGTGGCCAGTCACAAGTGGTGTTCCCCAGGGCTCAAATTTTGGGCCAGTTCTCTTCAATGTTTTTGTCAATGACCTGGATACAGGAATTGAGTGCACACTAAGTATATTTACTGATGATACTAAATTAGGAGGAGCTGTTGATTCCCTTGAGGTGAAGAGAGATCTTGATTGACTGGAGTGCTGGGCAGTCACAAACTGTATGAAATTTAACAAGGACAAATGTGGATATACCTGGGATGGTATAATCCTGGATGTACATATAGACTGGAGGATGAGGCTGGAGTGCAGCCCTGCAGAAAGGGCCTGGAAACATTCAAGGTCAGATTGGATGGGGCTCTGAGCCACCTGATCTAGCTGAAGATGACCCTGCTCTTTGCAGGGGTGTTGGACTAGGTGACCTTTTAAAAGTCCCTTCCAACCCATACTACTCTATGATTCTATGATTAGAGGGATCTGGGGGTTTTCATTGGCAGTAAGTTCTGTGTGAGTCACATAAAGCCAAAAAGGGCCAACCATGCCCTGGGGTGCATCAAGGACAGTGTAGCTAACTGGTCGAAAGAAGTGACTGTCCCACTATGCTCAGCATTGGCACAGCCTCACCTCGAGTACTGTGTGCAGTTTTTGGCTCCACAATATAAGGACATAAAAATATTAGAACATGTCCAAAGAAGGACAGCAAAGATGCTGAAAGGACTAGAGGGCGTGTCTTATGAGGAGCTGCTGAGGATACTTGGTTTGTTCTGTTTAGAAGAGAGGAGATGGAGGAGTGACCTCATTGCTGTCTACTCCTCATGATGGAGAGCAGAGCAGGAGGTACTGGTCTCTTCTGTCTGGTGTCCAGTAATAGGACAGAGGAAATGGCTTCAAGCTGCATCAGGGAAGTACAGATAGGATATTAGGAAAAAGTTCTTGATGGAGATGTTGGTCAGGCACTGGAACAAGCTCCCCAAATGTACTGGTTTTGACTGGGATAGGGTTAGATCTTCTCACAGTAGCTAGTATGGGGCTGTGTTTTGTATTTGTGGTGAAAACACACCTGGTAACACAGGGATGTTTTAGGTTCTGCTGAGCAGTGCTTACACAGCATCACGGCCTTTTCTGCCTCTTACTCCTCCCTACCAGCAAGGAGGCTGGGGGGTGGCACAAGGAGTTGGGGGGGGACACAGCCAGGACAGCTGACCCTGACTGACTGAAGGGATGTTCCATACCATATGTCATCGTGCTCAGCATATAAAGTTGGGGGAAGGAGAGGAAGGAGGGGACATTCGGGGTGATGGCTTTTGTCTTCCCAAGTCCCTGTTACGCATGAAGGAGCCCGACTTTCCTGGGGATGGCTGAGCACCTGCCTGCTGATGGGAAGCAATGAATTCCTTGTTTCGCTCTGCTTGTGCACAGCTTTTGCTTTACCTGTTAAACTGTCTTTTATCTCAGCCCATGGGTGTTCTTGCTTTTACCAGTTCTCCCTCTCATCCTGCTGTGAGGGGAGCAAGCGAGTGGCTGTAGCGGGGTGAGCTGCCAGCTGGGGTTACACCATGACACCAAGGAAGTGGTTGTTCAAGAAACATTTGCATGACACTCATAGATGGTTAAACTTCTAGGCTGCTTACTGACAACCAGCACTGAGTTGTTGTAATGACCCCGCAGAAGCCTCAAATAAGGAGTGACTACTTTTATTTCAAGAGAATTAATGTGATCATGTTTTGAAACAATACTATTCTTTAAAACACATTAGTGAATTTCCACAGAATAGATAATAATAGATACTACTGAAAAAGTCTTGTGATACCTGCTTGTAATTAAAGAGGTAAGAAAAGGGAAGGTGGTTTTCACAGTTCCAATGCATTTGTTTTCTCTGCGCTTTTAAAGGCCTTTTCTTTCATATGTATTGATTTTTGTGCGTTTGCTTTGTTTTGTTTTTTCCCCATTCACACAGAGTAGAAACGGAGAAGGTTTTGATATCTTGCCCTGTGGTGTATTTGAAGAACTTTCAATAGCAACTGACCGAACAATAGTCTCAAAGTAGAGAATAAAACTAGAGTACAAATCCTTCTAAAAGAAATATCCTGGGGATATTTCTCGTTATCTAGTATCGTCTTTCTCTGAAGTCCCTTCTATGTTACATGTTTGAGTTACCTTATTATAAATCATTTCATCTGACTGATACAATAAACTGGTGGACTGTAATATTTATGTACTTCTTTGTCTCTGCTGTCTGTTTCTTTTCTTCTTCTTCATTAGGCTGAAAAATTAATTTATTTTAAGTTGGAGGGAGGAAAGAATATTACAATAGATTTCCAGAATACAGATACACACCAATTTAAAAAAAAAAAAAAAAAAGGTGGTTTGGTGTGATAAAATTAGAGGAGAGAATGGAGAGGACAGGGGACAGATGATGGTGGAATAGTCCTTTGAATCTGAACAAAGATTTCAGCTGGTTTTTTCCCCCCTCCAAGTATATTAGAACTACTCATTATATGTTCGCAATTCAAATGTAAATGATAATGTGGTTTTGGAACACAGATGTCAGTTATAGAAATGCACATGGATTGTCCTACTTACCTAATTATTTTTTCCCCATTCAGTATATAGCCTCCTGCTGGAATCAAGATGGGGATCCAGTGGAGCTTCTGCAGATTGCAAATAAAGTCTCTCGGTTCAGGCAGTGCCTTAAAGAAAATCCCACGTTTCTTCAGGAAAAAGTTAAAACCTATTTTAAGGTAGGCAAACTTATGGAAAAATATCTTCAGTATTAATTTTTAAATCACAATCTTGTATTTAAAATTAAACTGAGGATAATTTTTTTATAACCATACTGCCTGTTTTTAGGTGTAGATGAACAGCAGCACTTTTGAATGTGGCATGTTAATTTTAAATGGTTGAGGTGAAAACTTTTCAAAATGGAAAAAATTGGTTGGACATTTGGAAACACACATACTAGAACATGGATAAAACACTAATGTTTTACTGAACTGTGGTGCCTGATGCTGTAGAAGGGCATATGGGTATTTCCTAGTAAGAAGCTCGGCTGTGAACAGAGAATTACGGACCTAGTTATGTGTTGGCATAGCAAGATGTATCTGTTTTTCCTTGAAAAGACTTTGGTTATAAGAAAGACTGTTCTGGTGCTCCTCATGTTCACTGAACTGCTGTCTGAATTTTGCTGTCAGTGCCAATTGCTTTCTGCTCTTTTTCTTATTTTACTCTCCATACGTTCTACTGGAGTTGTTGAAGAAATAAAAACAGTAAAGGCATTATAACATTGAATAGTTCTGAAGCCCTGAATTAGCTAATGTCAGAAAGGAAAAATCCAGTGGTAGTGCAAAAATGGGGGGGGGGGGGGGCGTTGTTTGGGTTTTTTTTTGGGGAGGCGGCAGGGTGGTGCTGTGTACTTGTTTTGTTGGTGGGGTTTTGGTGTTTCGGTTTTGTGTGGTGGGTTTATTTTCCCAGCCAGATTGTTCAAATTGTTTTGAAGGGCAGATCTATTATAGGTAACTGCCAGCATGATTTAATAGTGAGTACATGCTGGTTCTCATATACTCTAAGGCAACAAGAGACAGTGGCATCAATTGAAATCTGTTTTCCTAAAGGTATTATTAGTGTCTGGAAGTAGTAGGGAGCTGTTACGGTTTTGGCTTTTATAGGGAAGAAATACAGGTGCAGTATTTTTGAAAATGTCTTTTACTATGTAGTTCTGATGAGGGGGCTAAGGCAAAAACATGACACAGTAGGAAGTAATGAGAATAGCTAGATGTTCTTGTATCACAAGATTATGCACTGTTGTACATTGTGTCTGGAGTTTAATAAAGCAGGAAGACAAGGAGTAAGGCAGAGAATGCTGTTCATCCTGTCGATTTTAATATGTCTGGTTAATTCTGTATTTCCCTCTAAACTCTGTAGTCAGTCAGGTTTCCGTAGCCTTTCCACATAAGTACGGGGGAGATAAACTCATAAAAAGAGAATTGGATTACATTGTCCCAAATTATTGGCAGTGTCTGTCAGTGACAGATGTTGCTGTTTGACTCCTACTTTGAAATGGACAGTTTTTGAGGTCACTATCTTTTGACTGGCCTCTCATTATTATATAAAATGGAAGCTGGTTGAGTAATTTTGTTATTAAAATTACAGAGTCTGGTATAAACAAAGAGAAATTCAACAGCAGTTGTGACACTTGCATAAGGCATGGAGTTCTCTGGCAGCAAGACTGATGCAAAGTATTTCTGAGCAGGATAAGGCATGCACATTTTGCATCATATGGGATCTCTCTGCACTCAAGCTTGGGCAGGTTGAAAGAGGTGTTTAATGAAACCCTTCTGCATTTAACCAGATTCCCCATCTTAGAACATTCTCCAGATAAAACTTGTGGCATGCTGCTCTGTAGCATTATGTACAGTTGTTTAACCTTGATTTAATTAAACTAATGAGTACTTTATGTTGTTGAGGGACTCTGACTCTATACTAAAATTACACAGAAAGTTGTTCATGCTTGTTCTTGTGGTAAGCTGCCTCTCTTCCCCACCCTTGCAGCAGACTATTCTGTATGAAGAGTTCAAATCGCCTGTTTGTGATACTTTTGATAATATGCAAGCTGAGTGGTACACAGACTGTTTTTATCTACTGTTGATGAAGCAATAATCTGAGGCAAAACAGGAGGAAGTTGCCCTCAAAATTAATAATCCTTTGTTTTGGGATATATTTCTGCAGGATAATCCACATAGATTGACTCTGTCAATGAGTCCAGAGGAGGACTACCATGAAAAACAAGCAAAAATGGAAGCAGAAAAGCTGGAAAAAAAGGTCAATGCTCTTTCTGAAGAAGAAAAAACCCAGATCTTTGAAAAAGGTTAACATGCTTTTTCATATTTTTATTTGGGTAACAGCTTAAAAACATAGCCAGTTTTTTTGGCTGTTGCTGTATAGAATATCTTAAATTCTCAGGCGCTCTCCAGCACTTGCTCTGAAAGGGATGATTTTTGTTGTTGGAAGTTTGTGTATGTGTTATGGGTCTATGCAGTGTAGTATTTACACTACAATGTGTGATTGGTGTATTCCATTAGTTTTAGCACTCAAAAATAGAATGATCAATGTCTCCAGTTGGGCAGAAGAAAGGAAATGGTTTTAAAATATTTATCTGTTTATTCTTTTTCATGTTAACTTGCCCTAAGTACAAGATGAATCCCACTATTTACCTTGAAGCTGTTTATTTTTGAGCAGATGAGATCTGCTTCATGTTCCTATAAAACTTATATTCTGTAATTTTATTTCTTACCTTTTCTACTTAAAAAGCCAACTGTAAAAATAATGTGTTTAACTTATTCTGGGCAATAACTTAAACTTGGAAACCCAGGGCAGTCACTTGATTTTATGAGAACAGTGATTTAAGCACAGAAATCCTCCAAAAAGTGGCATTAATCTTCTGAAGCTTTGGTACTAGGTGGGGGATAGGGGAGCAGAAAATCAGATGAGGCTTTCTAGTAACAAAGATAAATTAGAGTACTAGAGGTGACCATCTAGAAACTGAAAGGCTGAAATATAAAATTAAAACACAATTTATCTGCATGAGTATACTGACAGAGCACTTGGGTAAGAACTGGGGGGAATGGCTTAGAAAGACGCTTC
The DNA here is from genome assembly GCA_035590275.1 of Ibycter americanus. Lineage (NCBI taxonomy): Eukaryota > Metazoa > Chordata > Aves > Falconiformes > Falconidae > Ibycter > Ibycter americanus. The sequence continues at coordinate 63,170,777 of JAVJGI010000050.1, read as the reverse complement.
TTACTTGCAAGGTCTGGGTTGCCTGGGTTGGTGTTCGCAGGGCTGGGTGACAGGATGGGCTGACAGATGTCAGTTCTTTGGGGTTTAAATTGCATGTTACTGTAAACAGGATATGAAGGGGGGATTGGAAAGAGAATTTACAAAGACAGAGTGTTCTGTTTGCTGTTGCGACGTGATAATCTGCAGAATTTGTTTCAGTAAAGTATTTGAAAGAATTGTTGGTAGAAAATTCTAAACTTCAGACTCTTGCATTTTTCATGTCTGCATCACCGCAGTGGGTTTTGACAACACTTTCACTAAAAGCTGAAAATGACAAAGTGGTATTCCGCTCTTCTTACTAGGTTTGGAATTAATTGCTCTTCAAAACAAACCTCAGGATACCTCTTGTCTCCCTGCTCTAAAAGTGTCCGACATCGAGCCTAAAATCCCATTCACTGTCCTGGAGACAACACTCGCAGGTTGGTGCAACCACTATTTTGTCCTCAGAAGAGCAGCACTACTGGGTTATTACCTAGCTGCTTGCCCAGCTGTTGCTCTTTTTGCTTACAGTAAGCATATGTGCTTACTGTTTCTTGTCCCTAGTTACGGTCCTTTCCTTCTAGTCCACTACCTCTGTAGCAGGCATTTTGCACCCGATCTGCCGGAGCTTCTTGCCATCACCTCTGAGGGGCAATGCAGGGCTGTGCTCAGCTCGAACCAGCCACCTGCCCTTCCCAGGGGTCTGGCAGTAGCGCTCCTGCTGCAAGCGCCCTGTGCCTGCTTACTCACCGCCTACCCTGCCCTGCAGTCAGAGAAGTCTCTAGGGGCATGCCCCACTGCTCTTGAGCAATCTCCCCGCTTTCCAAAGACTTACCCAGTGTGCAGCACTACTGGCGGCTTGTGCAGCAAGCCTTCCTTACTGCTTTCCCTCCCTACCCGTGTTTTGCAGAAGATGACGTACAGGAGACATAGGGGAAAAATAAATAAATATCATTCTTCGTAACTTTAGTCCAGGTTTCTCCCTGCTTTGCCAGTGGCTACCCCACGAATTGATAGGAAACAGGAAATTGTAGATCTCAGTTTTGATAGTTCTGTCAAAATCTTGCAGGTAATAGTGCTCTGTAGTATGTTTCTAACGGACACTTACCTACAAAAATTGCCAGCAAGTGTCAAGTACTGCGTAGTTTTGATGCTAAAATGACCTGGTTTTATGAAAATTCTAATGTGTATATTCTAATGCCCTAGCTTAGAGAGAACGTACAGTGCAAGAACCTGCTTTCCTCAACTTTTGAGGGGATGAAGGCAAAAAATAAGGGAGAAAAACTTCTTGACTTGTTTAGAAACAAATTGCGATTCCTTTATTTGGATGTTACCTCTGAAATGTGACCTCTCTCAACAGAATTCTGTCTTCAGATTGTTCAGGTATCCATTACCTTACCATGGACAGACAGAGTAAAACCCTTTCAATCCAGCATTCAGTGCAGCTTAAACAAGGAGTAGTTTTGAAGTGCCAACAGAAAATAACTCTTGATGGGAAGATCTGTAAGAAATTGTTTTGCTTTTATGTGTTTATAGTAGGAAACTGTTGGTTTTTTCTTTGCTTTGTCTTTTTTTTTATCCCTAGCTGATGAAATTCCTGTGCAGTACTGTGCTCAGCCAACCAACGGGGTGGTTTATTTCAGAGCTGTTTCCAGCTTGAACACGCTTCCCGAGGAGCTCAAACCATACGTGCCACTCTTCTGCAATGTCATTACAAAGTGAGAGGTTTACTTTCTTAGAAGCTGAAGCAACAGGCTGTAAGCAGCAAGCTTACTGAAATAATCTTGCTTTTAATAATTTCAGCATCTGTTCTTATTATAGAAGGGAAATGCTGTTAAGTTGGTGTCCGGCAGAAACAATGGTCTTCCCTCTTCCCCACAGAGCTGCCACGTCCTTTCCCCTTCTCCATCAGTCTCTGTGTTGCCTTGTTCACCAGCATCGACACAAGCATTCCCTGAGCAGATTGGAAAATTCATAAAAATTAAAAATAGCCTAGCAAAAGTTAAGGTTTTCACTTGGATAGGGTTTTGGTCTAATCTCACCACGCGGTTGCAGAAACACTGGCCCCATCATAGGGGAGGAGTGGCACAGACCAGAACAAGTGACCTGGGCTGGGAGGAATCTGTTCTTTTTATTAGTCTTAACAGCTTATGTGATGTTATTAATGTAGTTCCATGTGGATCTTGGTAGCAAGCCTGTACACAAAGCACACTTTTTAATACACCATTTTGAAATTAACAGGATGCTTCAATGGAGAAGTTTGGTGCGAAGCTTTTATAAGGTGTGAAATATTATGTTTGCTTGTTAATGTCCCAGATTGTTTAGTTGTTAGATTAGTATTGGCCTGAACAGTCTACTTTGCAAATGCTGTATGGAACCTGGTTTTGGCATCCACTGAAAATGGAAATAAATCTCTCTTGTTTTTCACAGGATGGGATGTGGAGCCCTTGATTACAGGGAGCAAGCCCAGAAAATAGAACTAAAAACAGGTGGGATGTCTGTCAGCCCACATATCATTCCAGATGATTCGCACCTGGATGTGTATGAACAGGTAGATTAATCATAACTTCAAGATGTTCCACTTGCAATAACAGCTCTGTAGTTAAGGGTCAGTTGGCTCCAGCGTAGAGGATCAGCTATGTGTATCGAAAACATACTGTATAAAAGGACTCATGCCTTTTTGTGTAAGATATAAATTTGACAATTACAGTAATTATTATTTTGTCTTAAGAGGACTGCTTGATGTGATTGTCTGTTTCAAGGCAGTGCTTCATTAGCATCTCTCACCATATTTTTGGGTGCTGCAAAAAGGTTTGAAAGCAGAGGGTAGAGGACAGAATGGTTTAGTCTTATACACAGAGATTGCTGTTAATGTATGTCACTGTTAATGTGGCTCAGATACATGGAATGTTTACAAGATCATTAGGTCTTAGTATTGGGCATAACAGTCCTAGCAATATTTCTTGAGATTTATTTTTAGACTGACCTGGGGGTTTGCTGCTGTGATCTGCTCCCCATGGGTCCTGGAGTTAGGGGACTCCTTTGCAGAAAGGTGCACCCCAGAACAGTTTTATTTGTGCTAAATGTGAAAAATAAGAATTTCTGTTTCTGAATTGCTACTTATTGTTGAGGGGGAGGAATTGACAGGCTTACTTTGTGTGAAGAATAATCGCGTTTCATGTCTCCTCTGAGTTTAGTAGCACAGCCTGCATTAAACTGGTTTTGTGATTTGTAACATTGGGTTGGCATTGTTGCATCACTTCATGAAAATTACTGTACGTTTCTTAGGCCATTGCTTTGGTTGTCTTGTGTGAAAGCTTTTTTTTCTATTTTCTTTTTATTTTTTCCTTCAGGGTGTGCTCTTTTCATCTCTGTGCTTGGATAGAAATCTGCCAGACATGATGCATTTATGGAGTGAAATATTTAACAAGTACAGTACATTGGTTTTCCTTTGTTCGTGTGTTTGCATGTGGTTTGGGGTTCTCTTTTTCTTTTTTTTTTTTTTTTTTTTCCTTCTCACCCCAACCATTGTCGTCTTAGACATCATCCTTTTGGATTTCTTTTTATAACTATATCTTTAGTGGCTCAGTTTCTAAACCTGAGTATTCCATCATTTGCATGACTATATAGTGGATTAAATGGAGAACCGACAGTTTAAAAGCTATTTGTTGAACTTGGGATGATGAACGATTCATTATTATAAATTCCATTGATGTGCTTTTGCACGAGACTTAGCGAGCTGCTTCTACTCTTTTTCAGCCCCCAATTTGAGGAGGAAGAACATTTCAGAGTGCTGGTTAAGAAGACTGCCCAGGAGCTGTCAAATGGGATTCCAGATTGTGGGCATTTATATGCCTCTATTAGAGCCAGCAAAAACCTTACACCTTCTGGAGAACTGCAAGAAATGTTCAGTGGGATGGATCAGGTAAAAAGTTAATGGCATCCTTCAGTGAGGCCCAAATCCTCGACTTGGGAATGACAGTGCTAATTTTTGCTAATTCTTTCTGTTGGCTTAATCTATCATCTTTCTGCCTTCCCTTCCCACACAGGTGAAGTTGATGAAGAGGATAGCAGAAATGTCCGATATTAAACCAATACTTCGTAAACTGCCACGCATTAAGAAGTATTTATTAAATAGTGACAACATGAGGTGTGTTCCAGCTGAAAAGAAAAGGGGCATTTTGGTTAGAGAGGCCATGGCCTGTGGATATGCATTTCTCAGTGCACTTCATGGAGTACTGGGGTTTTGTGCAACAGAAGAGCTGTAGAAAAAGTACAAAAATGTTACTAGTTGAATATTCTCCTTGCTTACAGAGTTGTAGCTATGGCTTATTTTGTTCAGTTTTAATAGGTATGAGAAACTTATGGCAAATTTCATATGTAACTTGTACCAAAAGTGTGTAAATGGCCTGTGGGATTTTACAGAAATACTCAACGTTCTGTCTTTTTCTTTTTTTTCCTTAAAGGTGCCCATTGGCCAAATACTGTTCTGTTGTATTGTAACAGTAGAATACAGTTTGGTTTGGATTTTTTTTCTCCTAAAAGGAAAACAGTGACATTCTAAAATCTGCTTTATGAATATATTGGAAAAAATAAGAGGGCACTTTAAGGTGTTTAGTATCAGACACATTAGTTCCAAAAATAAGTCCATTTGAAGTGACGTAAGTTGCAAAGTTTTGTTTTGCAAAGCATGAAATGGTGAATGAAATTATGGAAATATCTGTACTGTTCAAAACCATGGTAAGTCTGCCTGTGAAGAGAGAACACAGAGGGCATTCGTTTCTTTGTGAGACATTTGTATTGCGCAAAACTGATGTAGTCCTGCCTGTCCTGTGCACAGGAGTGGTTTGACAGCTGCTGCTAAAGTTTAGGTCTGAAGGTGTTTTTGGGCACACAAAAAAACCCCACAACTGGACTGTGACAATTTTTTTTTTTTTTTTTTTCACATCAAATGCTGAATTATGAGTATTTTGCTTTTTTCTGTGATAATGATTATCAATGACCACAGATGTAACATTTTGATGATTGAATAGGAAATGTTTAGGAGCACAAAGTGGTGCAAATTATAAAGGACTATCCAAAACCACAAAAACATATTTAAAAACTTGGTATGTGTTTTTAACAGATGTTCAGTGAATGCAACACCTCAGCAGATACCAGAAGCATCTAAAGAAGTAGAGAAATTTATAAAGGGTATAGCTAGAAGTAAAAAAGAGAGAAAACCTGTTCGTCCCCATGTGATTGAGGTAAGACATTACTTCATTTGTGACTAGGGCATCAAATACAGTTGACTTACCTTGTGTAAAAACCACTGTGCAATCAGGAGATCATTGAACTCAGGTACTATGCCCATACAAAGACGTCTGAAGAAATTTGCAAGAGTCAGCTCTGTGATAAGCTGCAATGTGTTTTGCCACAGAGGCTGTCTTCACCTCAATAAAACGGGCAATAGTAATCCTGTGGATCAGATGTCAAGCCTTACCCTGAGGTTACTGCTTTTGTGTGGGATGTGGAAAAAGAAATTCTTCCTTTCTTTGTCACATGAAACTGTAATTTCTTTTTTAGCTGAACTTTACTTGAAATGTTGGCCAGGAGGAAATAGTGCATGATGTGCAGTTCCTCAGTGGTGTAGAAATTTGTCTTGTTATCTGGGTGTTCAGGACATTTGGCATAAAATGTGCTTGATTCAATAGAGTTGACAAAAGATCTGCTCTGTCAATACGCAGGTCTGTCCTAATTTCTGACGAGACTGGCATAAGCTCCCAGTTTCCTATCCATGAGGGAAATGATAGTCTGAAACTTTCTGGGCCTCATTTAATCTCTGTCTTGGTGTCTTTCAGTGCCAAATTATCCTTGAAAGGAAATTTATTTGGCATTTGCTTAGAAATTCAAATATAAAGAAGTAATCGAGTAGCTTGCTTGTGTTTGTGAAGACACAGTCTGATGATAGTTTCAAAGAGGTTTGAGTGTTTGGGGTTGCATTTGTAGGTTTAAATTGTTAAATCATCTTTTAATATGAGGGCTGGGTCTCTTGTAGAAATCTTCAGAAGTCAGACCTGTGGGAAGTGAGATGCTTACTGGTTTGCAGATCACAAGGAAATTAGTTAATGTAAGTACAGTATTGTTGGGAATACTGGTGTTACAGGGCTTTTACGGGTACTAATGCTCCATCTTAAGCTGTTACAGATTCTTTTACTAGTTAGAAGCACACCACTGAAACATACTGTGCCCTTCAGTTCCACCCTATGACTGAATTGTGTCCTTAAACTAGCCATCAAACTTTTTAATCCTTCAGTGTCATCCTTTTTGTTATCTTCTCTTTGGTTCTGGAGTGAAGATCATTTAGCTGACTCCACCATCCATGCATGCAGGCAAATACTCACTTGTGCCATCTCTTGTAAGTGGTGCTTATTTGTAAACCTGGTTTCTTTCAGAATTGGGCTCATGTGTTGTCACTTCCAGTTAGTTCCTTCCTTCCTTCCTCTCCTCCCTAAATGATTCTGAATGTGAGTGATACCTGGCAGAAGAGCATCAGTGACAATTAAGTAAAAATTAAAATCTGTAGTTGGCTACAGGAGAGAAAAACAGATTAACATACCCTGAGCTTTCCTTTGAGAAGAAGTCAGGGAAAGCTCAGCCTGTGGTTTTGTTGCTGACCAACATGTATACCTTGCTATGCTTGGCCCAACTAGCCAGAGTTGTGTGAGGGGCTGGGAAATGGGTCTCTGAAGTGAAGAAAGGCTTGGAAGTATTGAAATGGGGTCATAAAAGCTGCTGGAGGTGTGTAAGGCTCTGCTCATGCTTAAGTAAGCACACGTACGCCAGTATGTGCATGTGTGAAAGAGGCAAAGAAGTGAGTGCTGTGGAGGCCTGGAGACATGAAGAGGACTGGAAGTGTGGAGGTGGGGTTGTAAGGAGGAATTGAGTTTATTGCAGGGGATGTTTGAGCAGAAATTCATATAGCTGCTGCTGTTCATAAATGGCTTGCGTTTTTGTGGATCTCAGTTTCTGAACCTCTTTCCGGTATCTAAAATAGAGTAGATGGATTGAAATGTGATGTAGTGACCATGTACTAATGTGGACATAGAAGTGGAAAGTTAGGAACACTTGTTTCAAAGTAAAGGCATGGCAGGGGAAGCATTATTACCAGCTTTTTGGTAGTAATACAAGATCTGCACAACTGAGAAGCTGGTGTGCAAGGATGTATAGCCAATGTACAGTGTCCATGTACTTCAGTTTCCCAGGGCAATTCAGTGTAGTGGACTGCTGATACGGGCACAAATGAAATGTCACTGGTTGCAGTGTAGGTCAGGTAGTGTCTTTAACATTTCTGTGTCTGTATATTTGGCAGAATTTCATAATTCTCAAAAAAGCCACAGTTACCAAATGAATAAATTGTCTCATCTCTGCTGACTGTGACAGTAATGTGTTTTTCTCTTAGGATCCTACTTTCAAACCGTGCCAGATGAAGACCCATTTTGTTCTGCCCTTCCCAGTGAACTATATTGGGGAATGCATTCGAACAGTTCCCTACACAGCTGCAGACTACGCAAGGTGGGAAGCAGAACCAGCAGGGAGCTTCTGTATATGTGTTAGGTGGAGCACAGAAAATGGAATGTCAATAGAAAATGCTTTGCAGTACATTTGTCACAAAATCTTTACAGAGCAACTTCTGCATGGCTAGGTCTAGAAATGCCCTGTTTTAGTAAATGCTGAGATTAAGTAACGAGGGGCTACTGTCCCCTAACTTCCGAATGAACAGCCCTGCCTACTGGGATGTGTCTGAGTTGACAATCCTATTGCATGTAACAAAGGTTAGGAGGCTGCTGTCCTATTTCATCACAGTGAAATCAGTGAAAGTATTCAAGGAGTGTTCTAAAGCAGTGCCACTTAAACTGGTGTCATATTATTTAGCTATTATTAAATATTGTTATTGCTACTGTTGTAGATTACAAGCAGCAATGCACTGCAAATGGAGATCTTTGGGAACTTTAGAGGAAGTTGAGAATATTACTGTTGACCAATTCATTTAACATCTTTACTGTTGATATTTCTCTGATTACAGCCTTCGAATTCTTGCACGGTTGATGACAGCTAAATTTCTACATAGAGAAATCAGAGAGAAAGGAGGGGCTTATGGTGGAGGTGCTAAACTTAGTCACAACGGTGTATTCGCTTTCTACTCCTACAGGTAACAGTGGGTTCATTCCTTCCTGCTCATGTCTGTGGGGACCACTGAAAGTACTTGCCTGTATTGTATTTTTGATTAGTTGTAGCTCTCTTTCAAGATGAAGTGATATAAAAAGAAGGAAATAACAAGAAAGTGGTTCAGTGCTGATAAGAGTAGTTGCTTAAGGCATGTAATAAACCCCTCCTTGCTTTCTCTGGTTTGTGTCCTTGGGAAAGCCTAACTTATTTCTGCTGGTAGCAACCATTGTATCTCTGTATTTAGATGTTTACTGTCTCAGTACCAGATTTATGTAAAACTGGCTTTCACTTGTTTCTTCCTGAGATGAGGAGGTCCTAAAAAAGGGAATTCAAGACCGTTCTAAATTTGAGACCAGGAAGTAGAATGATGTTGTTCCCTAAGGTCCTGAGTTTGAAAATACGCAGCTTCCTTTGGTGACTGGCTGGAATCATCAGAGATCCAGCAGAAAGCATTGCTGGTGATGAGCTAGAACTGCTTTCTCTTTCTTTTCCTCTTTTTTTGCCAGTCCATAACAATTACCTTGCATTGGTCTTAACAAAGCACTTTTGAATGAAATTTGAACTTGGAGGTATTAAAGATTAGTTATAACCCCCACTAAAAATGTCGTGTGACTAGAGTCCAGGCTTAAGTCATTTCCCTAGACCAAAGGCAGCCTAGCACAGTGCTTGGTAGGGATTCCTTGCTAAAATTTGGGCAGCCTTGCCTCTCTATGAAGCTTCAACATGGTAGGACTTGTCCTGGTTGGTATTTCAGTAGTTGTTAACCTGTTGCACCTGTTTTACAGAGAGCAGAAACAGGTGTAGCAGGAAAAGCAACTCTATAGAAGATACGGCATATCATAAATATTACTGTTGTTGATACTAATGGCAGTTATGCTTACTAAGCTGTTGCAGCAAATTGATAATACATTGTAAACGGTGCTGGTTTGCAAACCTTTTTTAATAACAGTTCTCTGTACACTGTCTTGGAACTACTTCTAGACAACTGAAATTGCTGCACTTGTGTTTTTAAAATTTAAAATATGCCTGGTTTATAACACTGCTTTCTTCTAAAAAAACAAAACAACACACCCAAAACCCCACCAAACCCAACCCCCAAAACCTCTTCTTGTACATAAAAAGGAAGTTTATAATTTGGTTTAATCCCTGTGTATATATGTTTATGTGACACATAGTAAACTGTGAAAGAAATGAGAACAAAGCAATTAGTTTTTCGTTCTGTAAGGCTGAAGTAATTAATTTTACTTTTTTTTTTCTTCTAAGAGACCCAAATTCATTAGCCACCTTGAAAACATTTGAAAAAGCAGTCGAATGGGCCAAATCTGGAGATTTCACACAAGAAGATATCAATGAAGCTAAGCTAGCAGTATTTGCTGCTGTAGATGCACCAATAGCTCCTTCAGATAAAGGTATATTCTCACCAGCCTCCCAGCGCTGCCAGCATTTATTTCTTATTATTTAAGTTTAAAGGAAAGAAAATAGTTTGCTAAACTGTATCATGTGATAAAATTTGTACTTGGCAGATGCAAGACAAATGCAGTTTCAACAAAGCAGTCAATTCCTGTTGCCCCCTTTCAGAAATACCACAAGCATTCAGTCTCTCTTGGTGTCAGGTGAATACAGCCAGGAGATGGAGGTAGATTAAACAAACAAGTTTAGGCATGGGAGGGGCATGAAATGCAAGAAAATAAAAAGAAATACTGGTTTTCTGATTCAAAAAAAGTCGAAGGATTATTTTCCTGACACAAGTATGCATATTGACTATGAATGTTACTAACCTTTTGTGCATACTTAATTGAAGATGTTAAAGCATAAGTCTGCTGCGGTGGAGAGTGTTATCTTTAAATTTACAACGTTACTTATGATGGCTTGGTAGTATCTTCAACATCTTTTCAGTTTGGTCACATGTTGCTTTGCTTTCCTGGCTTTTCCCTTTCTCCCCCATTCTCAACTTAACTTGTCTAGTTAGAATATATTCCTTCCCTATACATAAAGGAATTGTAAGGTTAAAATTAGCATTATTTTAATATGTACTTGTATTAACACTATTAAACAGGAAAACAAAATGAAGCTGACTTTCAGCTGACGGAACTTGGTTTTGGTCTGGGCAATTAAAAAAGTAATCAGTTTTGGGTGCATATGAATGAAATGCCTGCATATTGAATGTTGTGTTTGTGGAAGTCATGATTTACATTCTTTGATACTTGTACCTGCATCTTAGTGGAGCTATGGCAGATTGAGACAAATGCTGGTAGAAGAACATTGTTCAGTAGGCCCGGAAGGTGTTGCAGAGGGAAGCACCTGTCCCTTAGTACTGCTGTCACTTTGGTCATTGGGGCCTGCAGAAGGACTTGAACAACCGTATCCAACTTGGAAGCCAGCCGTGCTTTGGGCAGGGGGTTGGACTTGCTGACAAATGTCCTCCCAAGCCCTGTTTTTTCCCTATAATTATTTGCATGACAAAAAGCTTTTCATTTTTTTTTTTTAATTGGATTTGGATTATTATTTATTATGTGGTTGTTCACAGATCTGGAATATTAATTATAATATTAATATTAAAATACCATAAGCAAGCATTCCAACAAAAGCACTAAAGCATTTGTGTGCAGAGTTCTTTAAACAGGGGATCAAAACTTTGCATTGTACAGATATTACAACTGATGGCAAATTTTGAGTTTGTTGTTACAAACCACAATAAAAATAGAAGCCTCATGAAATGCAGCTTGGCTAAAATGTTGTTAGAAAGTCTGAGAGTCTTAGAATGAATAGTGTTTAGGTTTTCTGGACCACCATTACATTTAGATTTTTGACAAACAAAATCACTTGCCAGAATAGAATATGATTATTTTTTTTTCTTCCCTAAATAGGAAACTCTTCCTACCTCAAAAAATTAATTTGTCCAGTTCTAACCTTTGATATTTGATTTACATTTAGATACCATCTCTGGTCTAACAGTAGTGTCTGTTCTTCCCCCCTAGCGCATGTACCTGTCTTAGTTTGCACTCATTCATGCACTTAACTGTAGCTGAGATTCCAGTGCACTGATGCAGTGTGTGGTTTTGTTTTGTTTTTTCCTAGGAATGGATAACTTCTTATATGGGATTTCAGATGAAATGAAGCAGTTGCACAGAGAACAACTTTTTGCTGTCAACAGTGATAACCTGGTTGATGTATCAAACAAGTAAGTCTGTGCTCAATTTAGGAAAATGTTTACTTGAAAAATAGGACAAAAACCTAACTTGAAGAACAGAGTTTGTGAGAGTTGTCATGATAAAGTTCTGGGATTTCTTCCCTTGGTGTTTTGTACTACTTTCACTATTTGCTTTTGTAACCTAGAAAGAGAGATGTTAGTTATGTCCTGCTTACTGACTTTTAGCAGATGTAACTCCCTCCTACATTCTGAATTTGGGGGAGATTGTTTTATTTTTGAAGGGTCCAGAAACTGTCTGGAGAGAGTACACTCAGACATCCAGCTCGTGGCTGTATGAGCTGGTTCTTCTGGACTCATAACATTTTGTGCTGCTTTAACTCCTGAATTCCACTTTGGATGCAAGAATTCACTACTGAGGAACGCATGGTGAAGGAGACAGGCTGGTTAGGGCTGCACCTTAGGAGACTGCTACATTGTGATGAAAACCCACTGTAAATCCCAAGGATGCTGTTAAATGCAAACAAGGGATATGTGTCAAACAGCACTTTTTCCTGAAATGAGGGTATTTTTAACTTGTGTAGCTGAATGCAGCAGCTTCTCATTTGTTTCTGATTTTTTCTTGCAGGTATCTTGCCGTTGGGAAGGGCACTCGTGGCCAAGCTATACTTGGCCCAGAAAATGCAGATATCGCCAAAGATCCCTCATGGGTCAAAAGATGAATTGCTGCTGAACATCCGAGCTAATACAAAACATGCCAATCTGTGTCACTATATAATTAGGTACATTTAGTAACTTTTAAGTTGGACCATAGCACTGTTAAATGTTCATTGCTGCTTTTAACAGTGTCTGACAAACTAAGCTGTCCTTCTGAAATAACTATGTGAAAAATTTTCTAACCATACAGTATTTGAGAACAAGAATTACATGCTCTGTCTGGCAAAGACAGACCTTAGTATTTTACTGAAGACTCACTCCTACAACCATATATGAATACCATATAAATTAAATATTTTTGTATATGTAAAACTATAGTTTTAAATGGTGTTTGTTTGAAATCATGTCTGCTGTTGGATATATAAAGAATGATGTCTCTCATACTGAAAGATTCCATTCTTTCGTGTGGTAATTTCAGCTTCTTATGCATAAGCCACCTACAGTTAGAGGAGCTTTGTGACCATACGTTCCACCTTGCACCAAGCCAAGTTTGTAGTGAATTGCAGTGTAGCGGGCAAATCTGTAATGAATCAGTGTACAGTGCATTTTCAGTTTCAACTTATCTTGCCCATTTGGGCAACGCTTAGTCATGTTTTGATATGACATGGTTTAGTATTTAACTTCTTGTCAAGGTCCAGTTAACAGATAAGGTGGCATGAGGAAATGTTTTGGCCATGTTTGTCAGCCTAATTTCAAAAATCAATTTTACCCTTTTTCATCATAATGGGTTTTTTGTCTTGACGAAGCAGAGAGAAAGGAAGCATGAAGCAAGGACCAGATTACACCCTCTTTTATCATCCCTGTACAAGGAGAAAGGATTCAGAGTTCTAGCCTAATCCTGAATCGGCAACAAAAAACAGCTTGCCCAGCTGTGACTGCTGCCTGCATGGTTAGGGAAGGAAAAGGGCAATTGCTTTTTTCCTTCACTAGAGTGTATAAAGAATCCTTCATGAAGCATTATTTCCCGGATTGTTTAAAAGCAAGTGAATACAACTCATGATGTTTGCAACAGTATTTTATTTCACTTCAGATACATTTAAGCACATCCTGTAACTCAACACAAAGCTAGCCATCTACACTTATATTCTGAGGTGTAAGTACTCTGAAACAAAGTGCAGTAGATGAGTAACTTACAGAGTGCATAGAACGGTGTTGCATTTAACAGTTAAGGGGTAGAATCAATAAACGGTGCTTATCCATTAGATGCTAGGGTTTGTTTCAAACATAACACAAATACAGGACAAAATCTGTGTGACATCTAAATGTCTTGTTTCACATAAAGTGCTGGTACAATAATTTAAATGTTACAAAACAAAGCTGTAACAATTCTAAAGCATTGTTACTCACAATGTGCATCTATTACAATAATCTAAAAGTGATTGATGTGTTTAGATGGCTCCAGTTTCTGCTTCCTTTGGGCTGTGCATAGCAACATGCTCCAGCTGGCCTGAATCTGAAACATCGTAACTAGTCTTGTACTTTGCCAGGATTTTCATCAGGGGTCGCAGCTTCAGCCACCATTGTTCCTTGGGAATCCTGTGTCTGTATAAGGGGTGTGGTGGGAAAAAAAAAAAAGACAAGGGGATTTACTTAGTAGTCATGGTCTTCCTTATAAATAAGATCAGACAGAAACTGACATTTATGGTGGAATGTAAATGCCAACCCAAAATAGGCAGAAATGAGGACAGAATACTGAAGGAATGAACAGATTTCACTAGAAGATGTTCCTTATAAGTAACCATAATACCAGATTTGGCACAAAAATGCTGTCCCGCTAAACTGTACCAGAAGTAATGTAATTCTAGGTATTACAGCAAAGACAACAATGAGAAAGTTATTTAAAAGAACAGTGGACTTCCAAGAATTTGTAACAAGAGACTTCCAAGTACAAGGAGGATGAAGACAAAGCATGAAGGGAGTTGTTAGAAAAGAGAATGATCAAAATGAATCACTGGCTAAATGCAGGCCAAAGGCAGAAGTGGAGTAAAAACGGTTGGAGAGTGCTGTGTGTCAGCACTGTGGAGCTGGTTGTTTGATGTGGTGAATGGAAGCCTGTGTCCAAATGTTTAAAATGTAAGCAGCATATACGTACACAAAGTCTGTTTCAGTCTTAAGCTCAGCCACCGGTTGGAAAACAAGGTTGCGTCTTCGCATTCCCAGCAAACAGACAGAGTCATCGGTATTGGCAAATACCTTTCCTAAAAGGAATGAAATAATTCAGGATCTTTCTTACTCACACTTTTAAGGGCAAATACCATTTGTCTGTAATTAAACTGAATAGGAAGCTTACAGCAGCTTAATTTCAGTTACTGAATATTTAATGCAATGATAAAACATCAATTAGTACTTTAATAGGGTTAGGAGATCTTCACTGTTTTAGTTTAGCTTTGGTGATTAGCAATGAAAATACAGTGTAATTAGGGAACAATAAGACTGAATTTTAACACCCATTTTTAAATTAGATTTTAGTAAACAGTCCTTTACAAAAATTCCCAAAGAAGACATATTACCTTCTTCTGTCTCCCATGTAGCCACCATGAAACAAAAAGGAAGAACAGATGTAACTATATAACCATCAATTCCTTCATGCATGAAACCCTGCAATCACACTAGCATTTTTTTAAAGACAGATAAAAAACCAGCTGAATTACTGACTTCATTTGAGGGGAAATCATACAGCAGGAAGCACAGCAAGGGACTACTGAATAATAAAAACATAATCGAGAGGGACAGAAGTATGTTGACTAACAAACTAACATACATTCATATGTTTGCATAGTACAGCAGTTCTACACACTGATAGCTAATCAAAGACAGGAACAAGAGATAGCACCAAATACTTCTGCACCTTTTCGGTAGGTTTCTTTCAGTTTTTTGGAGATCCACTGCATAGCTTTTGCAGAAATTTTTGTCCCAAAGTTCCTATCAAATGGTGAAGGTGCACCACCCTGTGTGAAAATGTAAGCGTGGGTTAGTTTAGTTACTGAACCAATATTTGTGCCTTATTTCATCAGTCACCTCTGTTAATGGCCTGCTCTACCTCTTATGTAAACAAACCAAAAACCCCACCACAAAAATCAAGCTAAAACACTGAAGATTTGTGTTGAGCACCTGCAGAATTCTCATTGATTCACTAATAGTTTTTGCATAGATAAATGGAGGGCACTGTTCTCCTTTTCTTCCACTTGCCCTTAGTGCTGATCACTGAGCCCTACCCAGGTATCTCATTGCCAAAGGGCAACCTGGCTTCAGCATAATATAAACCAGGAAACCGTTGGAAGGAGGGGTGTCAGAAGGAGCCTAAGAAATCTAAGTGCTGACTTTGTAATCTAAGACCTCTGGGAAGCATTGTTCTCTATTGCCGCTAGAACAAGAAAGGCCATAATGCCGTGTATGTAATACTAGGGAGAAAAAAACTGCAATAGGACTTCCTAGACTAGTAATTGCAATTTTTTTTTTGTTTGTTTTTTTGTTTTGTTTTTGCTGCTTTCATCCCAAGTATTACAGTAGCCTTTCTATAGCTCTGGGAACAAAAGTGTTGTTTTGGTTTTTTTTTCAACCTTCTGTATTACATAAAGTCTGACTTTTCCATCCGTTTTCAATGGAGCAGATGGGACTGAAATCATATGTGAAGTAGCTCCAAATAGTTCCAAACAGACTGTTTGACTAATGCTGGCCTTGACCTTCAAAGTAAACTTTCCTAAATTTTACACAGAAAGTGCTAACCTCAGCACTGAACATTCTGAAACTGTATGAGTAAGGGGAATATATATACAACTTGAAATGACTTAAAAGGAGAGACAGTCGCTTCACTACTAGTACTTGAGAAATTTGGCTCTGCATTTATTTTTTACTCTACCTCAGTCCTGGTGATTAGAGTAGCCAAATTAGAAATTTACTGTTTGCCCGCTAACAAGCAGTATAGTGAGACAGAGAGATGCAAGGTATAAAGACCACAAGGAGTAGCTCACTACTGTCTCTTCTACAAGAACAACCTCTCTGCACATATTTTCTTAATGAAGTCTAATATCTTCCAGGGTTCAGTAACCAGATACATTACAGATGGGCAGATAAGGGTGTTCTAAGGATGTATTACAATAATTACAAGACACCTGCATTACATTAAAAAAAGAAGTATAATTGTTTATTAATATAGACAGGAGAGGAAAATGAAATTCATTAAGACTCCAACGCTTTTTTCCTAGATTTTTAAGAAGGAACTACAATAAAATATAATGCTAACAAAAACTTCCGAGTTACCTACAAACAAAAATGCACTTTTTTTTTCTTTAATCCTGAGTCACACTTGCTTGAAATGCTTAAACAGTATATGCTCTTTGTTCATACAAAGTTAAGCTTGTCTGTAATTTTAAGGTCAGTTTTACCTGCTGCATGTGGCCCAATACATTCTTTCGACAGTCAAACACTCCCTTTCCTTCTTCAGAATACAGCTGATAAATGAAGTCAGTTGTGTAATTCTCATTGCAGTTCTCGTTTCTGTAACAATTAAGGCCAGATACAGTTAGCAAATTTACTATTACTTAGTAAATGTCTTTACAGCTACTGAATGACAAGTGTTTTTCCCATTTTCTTGATACCAGTATTCATGGCTTGGATATTTTAATCTAATCACCTATGTTCACTTCCATGTAACGTGCTCATGATTTTAAAGTCTGCATTACGTTTACTACACTAGCATTGCTGGCAGGTCACTTGGAATCCATTGTTGAATAAGGTAGTGAAAAGTTAATTATGCAGAGGAAAAACTGCATCAAAACAAAAAGTCACCAACATCCTATGTCATCATTTTGCCCTTTATAAAAGCATGGATAATGAATAATACCTTAACCCATTCCTCACCAATATTGTAAATGTAGGATATTTTTTCACCCCAGTCACACACAGAACCTGAACAAATGTAATGGCATCCTCACACAACTTACTGTGGTATTCATTTTTCAGCCCTTCCCTATTTGGGAGACTGATAATAAATGCTCAAGAAAGAAGCTACAGCCTGATTCAGGCTGCCAAATAAGGTGTAATTTTAAAACGTGCTAATCAACATATTTTAACTGGTTTGATTTTTGAAAGACACTATGTTATCTCCTGAAATCTAAGTAGGATTTTTATAGTAAAGCCATACTATATGTATACACAAGTATGCTAGTTTTCACGCTATCTTTAGTATGAAAGAAGCTACAATAACAAAGCTGATGACAAAACAGGCTGAAAACAGGATAAAGTATTTTTTAGATTATAGAGCAAATATATTTACATAGAAAGAAGTAAGTTTTGGAACTGAGCTCCCAGAATCGCTTTCTGGAGCAACAGCTTTACTAAATACAACTTACTAAAGGAATATAGACTTGGGAGCATCTTTGCAAGTGGCCAAGCAGGCTACCTGGCTTGAAGTGCTCAGCATCACTGATGCCATCTATTAAAACTACTTTTGCTTACCTCAGCACCAGACCACGCTGGATACTGGTTTTCATTTTTTCAGTCAAGTGTTCCACATTAGCCTAGAAACAACAAAAGTCTTTTTAATAAACCATAGAGAATTCTGAAACAACTTTAACAAGCCTATGTGTCCTGAGAATTTCTGTAAAGTATTCCCCACCATAAAGTATTATGTGCAAATTCAAATAATCAAAAGGTTTTTGGAGATCCAGGATAATATACTGTGTATAGCTATTCATCTTGGGCTAAAACTAACTTCTTCCTCTACATCACAAATAACTGATTTTAATAACAACACAAAGTTGTTTTTTGTATGCTGGTACATGGTGTATGTATGTATGGTACAGCACCAAGTTGGATATCCTCCATATACATAAAAATACAGAAAGTGCCACAAAAGATCATAGCTTGTCCTTACTTCCAGTCCTTGCAACAGTCCTGTTATAGATACAGCAATGTGGCATGAAGAGTACATGCCACAGAGAAATGAGGGGGGAGGAATTATGATTCATTGCACATCCCTTTCCTTTCAGGAAATTTCTCTTTTTGGCTTTGTATTTGTCCATGACTGTAGCTAGGACCAACTACCTCAGAAGTGTAAAATCCTCATAGTAGACAAGTTCCGTATCAGCTGACACCCTAATCTCTAATCCTTAAAGCCCGAGGTCTTTATTTTAGTAACACCTCCAAACATGCTCTGAATAGCTGCGGTATTGAAGTCCGTATCTAATGCACCTTACATACTGTTCAGTTCCTGACCTGGAACAGCCTTCTCACACAATGAGCTGAGGCAATATCATAATGAATAAGGTGGGGTTTTTTTTCCTTACTTGTTTTTTTCTTTCAAAACTGTCCAGGTCTCTTCATTTACATGTAATTTAAATTTGAATCAAGACTAAAAATTAAAAAATTCATCTAGTAGTGTTTAATGACTAATACAATAATTTTGTCATTTAACTGAACCCGATGCCAAGAATAACTGGGTATATATTCCTTTATATAATATGGCGTAAGAACTGGCATCATTATATCAAAGCACTGCAGACAAATGCAGCTTTTAAATACAATCTAAACTTTTTTTTTCCTATTACCTGAGCCATCTACTTCAAATATACACATTATGCTATATATACACAATTGGTTTAGGATCTACTGAAAAATGAGGAAAACATTTCTAATGCTGCATACCTGGAGCTCTCGAATATCAAACTGTTCTTCAAAGATATAAGCAGCATCAGCTCCTGCGGCAAGGGCCCCCATATTAGCCAGATAACCACAATAACCACCCATGGTCTCAATGATGAATACACGACGCTTGGTACCACTGGCTGACTGTTTGATGCGATCACATGTCTAATCAAAGACAAGACATTGTAAGTTTAGATTAAAAAGAAAAAACTGAATTGTTATGTTTTTATATGTCATGCAACTTTATGTCACTTGCTGGTAAGAGAATTTGTAAAAAATAAATCTTTAAAAACTCCAAAACAGAATAACCCATTTAACTATAATAATTATCAAATAAAGTAATTCTTACAAATCATACACTGAACACCACAGTCAAATTAAAATGTTTTGCTACTATCAACTCTTATTTATTTGCTTCCTGCAAACAGTAAAACAAGAACTAATTTTGATTTATGCATGGAATTAGAAGTAGTGATAGTTTTCTAATGGAGACAGAAATAGATATAATGGAGCTTTATAATCAATTCTGGTATGAGTAAGTTTCTCTTCTTTGCTTTAACTCAACTCGTTACTGAAGAGTTTGTTTCTTCTTAGTATTGGTTTTAAAATTCACTGCATTCCCAACCATACTTAACAGATACAATTTCTGAAACTTAAGTCCTGAGCATGTATAGCCCTATTGTTTACTTTCCAATAACGATATCCACATAAATATTATTCTTTCAAGCACTACTGGTGCATTTTTAAATGTTTTTTGGGTTTTATTAATTAATTAATTAATTGCATTTGTATTTATTAATAATTAATTTGTTAATTAATTACAATGTAAGTATGTAGGCCTTAATGATTTTCTGAATGAGTAATTGCAGATGCTGTAATATTTGAGGTATTTCTGTTTCACAGATATTTACAACCAACCTTCATTCAGCTAACTGAAAATACTACTTCAAGCTGAAATTAAGATTGTGAGCAATATGGTCTTTAAAAATACACCTAACAGACCACAGAACAAACAATTAATTGATACATGAGAAAACTTTACAAAAAACTGGAACTTCTAACAAAATAAGGTTTAATGCATTGAAAGACTAAAACCACTGTATGCATTTATTTAGGTCCAGCTACCAAAAGATACATGTAATTTCATTTATATGTATTTTATTTATATATTTGCATATGTGCATGTTGCATATACACACAGACACACACATGCGTACGATTCACATGAATTCATTCCAAATACAGACTGACACTGTTATCCTAAGCAGAAAGTATCTCCATTACAAACTAAGTCACAAAAGCCTGCGTTGAACTTCCAATTGGTTTTTCAAAATGGCACTCTGTCTTTTACCTGTCTTGGGACTTTACAATTCCTCAAGCACTTTACCTTCCCCTTCCAGATGTGGTTTCATAAGAATTTTTGCACAATACTGGTTTCTGGCACAAAGTAAACAGTAACAAATTTATAAAAATACCTATTACTTGTATTAGTGGCAGGTGTAGCACTGAACCAATTTTAACTCATTTTAAAAATCTTGGCTTTAGACACTGAAGAAATAAATACACACGCGAAGATTCCCTTCATTTTGAGAAACCTAAAACATTTGTAAACTCCAAGCTTTCTAAAACTGTTCTCCAACTGCTGCTATCAGAGTGACATTTTCTGCCTTTTGAGAAGCTCCAGGTTCTAAGCAAGGATGTAAATCATTAGTTGCTTTTGGGACTACCCACTTTAGATTTATTTAGAAGGATTTCTATCCTTGACTATACAAGAGACATAGTAGAAACTTTCTACTATTCTTGCTTTCTCAGAATGACTGTGACAAAAATACCCTAATACAAAACCGACACAGGTGGATTTTAAAGAATCATTAATTCATATACTACTCCATAGGCTGAAAAGGCCAAAGCTCAAACACCTGATGCAGGTTTCAGAAGCTTTAAAACTGAAGGGATGGTAACTCTTCCTGGAGTACTCTTTGGAGCTGCATTGCTAGTTGAGCTTTCATATGAACTGAGCCAGATTCATGAAAAAACTGATAATCAAAACTTCACCAAATCAACAGTGTTCTAATGTTAGCATAAACTAAACATTCTAATCATAATGAAATTCAGTAAGTACAACCACTTTTATTTTATTTTTTACTGAGACCATTACTGAAAGCTGTACAAATTGCAATTAAAGATAATAATGAAAACAGTGAAATAAGAGAAAGCCTCAATACAAGCAATTATTTTTTTTTCTCCATTGTGTTTTCTTGTTTTCATTTTTACAGGTGCATGACAATTAGAAGTGCTATTAGTTATAATTAACAGACTTACCTACTTCTGTAAATGTCAGGTTAAGGGAGAAGCAGCTAATGGAGTGGTAAAAGTACCTGTGTCCTGCCCATGAAAATATTGCTACAATTTACCTACGCTACATCTAAGGTCATCTTCACCCCAGGAATGGTGTATTGCATCTCCCAAAGACCAGGCCATAATATATTCTGACACAGCTCTTTCAGTTACCTACTGGAGCTTTTTCACTCTATAGAAATAAATAATACTGTATCAGAGTGGGAAAACAAACCTGCAGTTCTCAAACCCCTGGTTCTCTGTTCTGACTTTCTTGGCCAATGACTTTATAAGTAGTTACATGGATTGATAATGAGGGGTTTGATAAAATGCAGAGCTGTTCAGAGGTTTACTCATTTGTTTGCGTTAGACCTCAACTCAGGTCCCTTTGCTGTGGCTCCAGCAGCCTCAGTAGGATAGTAAAGAGGTCATACAGCAGTTGTACCCAATGGAAAAAGTTATGGCAGAATAAAACTAGAAAATTGATTGTTCTAACTGAAATGGAAAACTCATTCATAGCAAGTTCTGGCCTCACACAGCATCAATGACAGACTTAAGTGCTTATACTATGCATGCATTTTTATGCATTTAATATGTGTTAAACCTAATACAGTCTATGGGATTATTCACGTGTTTAGTGTTAACCATGTACTTAAAATGCTCTACTGCACTGAGCTCAGTCATTAGTCCATGCAATAAATGTGGCATTTATTTGCAACACATGTGCTTTCTTCTTTCACCCATCCAAGTAATGCTGAGGAGCTACAGAAGATAAAAAAAAAAATCAAAGCAAGCAAAATATTTTATTCTCAGTAAAAGCAAATGCCCTAAGCACTAATGCACCAGTCTTGGATAACAGAACTGAGTCCCCAAAAGTTAAACATACAGTATTATTAATTTTTATAAGGTTAACCTTTAATAAGTTTTGGAAAACGTAACTATAAACCATAAAAAAAGTAACTGAAGTATTTCAGAAAACTAGACATTTCAAGTGTCTTTAGGTATCCCCACCTTAGGCATTTTATCAACTTTTAAAAGATACACATTCTTACCTCCACAATAGCATTCAAGGCAGTGTCAGCACCAATGCTAAAGTCTGTGCCTGGTACATTGTTGCTAATAGTAGCAGGCAACACACAGATAGGTACGCAAAACTCCTCAAAGCGGGAACGTGCCTCCTGTAGCTGCAGACAACTTTCATAGGCCTGAAGCAGTGGTACAAGTATGAGTGATACATTCCTTGTCTTTGGATTGCTTTGCTAATGACTCCTTGCGTGTGATGGTAAATTTGGCTGTCCATCGGCTCCAAGTAAATACAATTTAAATACAATTGGTGAGATTATTTGGAGGGGATATCCTGTACATACCACAACAGTGCACTGGGGTTGCATTGGCACAATGCTCTTTAAAGAAATGCAGAAGATTAGTGCATGTTAATACAGAGTGAACGTGAAGTGTGCACAGCAGAGAGGTCTGAAGCAGTTGGGCAGAAAAAGACAGCATAGTCTGGAAACCGTTACACAAGAAACCACTTAGAGAACAAAGTTTGGTACATGTTAAAGAGTGTAGAAAGTTAACTACTACAAAACCTACAACTTGAAGGGAATGCTTAAAGAAAGCTGCTTTTTTAAAAACTGTGTTATCCTATAAAGTCAAGACGTACATCCATTTCCACCAAGGAAAAGGAAAAAAAAGTTTTGCCTATGCCTTCCAAGAGTCTATCAACATCCCATGTCTGCCTCTACACACACAGACTGGACATTGGCCCAGAAAAATCCAGGAACATGTGCAATGGATGAGTGAATAAAGTTTGCAGGTACAGTTCAAATATTCTTTGAAAAGCAGCTGTAGGTCCTTGGAAAGATTCCAAACACTACAAAATAAATCATCATGTGAAAAGTATTAGGTGTTCTTAATGGACATCAAATTAATACTTAAAGGTTAAGATTTTGCTGCTGTTTGAAGCCAGTAAACATATTTTTTAGTTATGTTTTCCAATTCTTTCTAATCTAAATTAATCAGCATCTCTCATGATGTGTGGCAGTTTTTCAAACTGCCTATGTAATGACTCTCCACAAGAAAGCCGGATTACATAAAATGTTACATTTTAATTAATCTCTTTCTCCCAGAAAGGACTGATGTTCTCAAAAGTTATCTTTTCAATTTCTGAAATCAGTTCAGAGAAGCAAACTATTGCAGATCAAAATTAGATAGCTATCAAGCTATGTCCACAAATATCTATACAGTGATCAATTTATATAATAACTTAGGACAAAATAATGGGAAAAAAATTCACTTGCGAGAGTTCTGCTTTCTAGGTTTTTGTTCTAGATAGAGCAGATCCTGTTCAGTGAGAGGTCAGGACATATGGCAATAGGTGCTAAGTGCAAACTGACTTTCTAAAGTCTATCTCTACTTGTTTATTTCATAAGTGCAACTTTCAGTTAAGCTCAGTGTTAGGATGCATTTCCAGTTTAAGTCTGAAACACAGTCTAAAAGATTGCACTTTCAGACCTGTAGCTCTGAGAAGCAGAGCAACAAATGGATTTTTTAATTTTGAGTGGATGAGACTTCACTGAGAAATGTCAGTACCTGACTAGCCACCTCAGCTCAGTGAGGCTGCTTTGAATTTTTACTTCTACTGAAAAATAAAGACATATGCTGAGTCACAGTGGTTTGGCAAAACCACATGGCTTCCTGGAGATCTGCAAAACATGAGTTTCTCTAAAAAAGTTTTACATTGAGACTTTTGGGAAACCAAGATAAAGGGAGATTTAGACCAATAACTAATGTAATTGGTTAGTCTGCATTTATGGTATGTTAAGATGCAGTTAAGATATGTTTTACTTGCATCAAATAAAATGGCAATATTTAATGCAAGTGATTTCAGCAAACATATCCAAAGACTACCTTCACCAAGCATGAGCATTAGATATGCAACATCTTCACTGCAGCAAAATATGAAAATGCTTTCAATAAAGGGTCACTTTATAATCACAAACGGTAAACAAGTGACTGGTTGTTTTAGTAATTACTTTAGAACTATTTTTTAAAAATAAGTACTACAGTAAGATCATTGAGGGATACTGTACTACATTGATAATTTGGTTTAATCATTTCACATCCTTTTACTGTGTTTGTGTTATTAAAAAGGGTATTGCTATAACCAAGGATGCTTTATAAAAATAGATGCAGTCAAGCAAAGATTGCGGCTTGTTGACTTTTTATGTTGATCTAAATGCAAATGGCCATTGAAAGGGATGGATTTACTCCACATCCAGCTGTTGCTAGGACTTAAGTGGATGAAAATTTAATTGGTTAGCTGGCTTGGCCAGGCTAACTTTCAGCTTCCTAGTTCAGATTACTGCGGAGCCACATATGCTAGTGCCAGCACTGGAAGGGTACATGAGTCTGTGTTTTTCAAGGGAAATGCATGGAGACCACATTAAGGCAACCTAATGGTAGCTTTCTTCACTCCTCAGTGGCTGTTTGCTATTCTTTTTCTCACACAACTGACTGACCAACTGGTACCCCCTTTCCCTTTGATGAAGGGAAAAGGCAGATTGTCAAAGAAACATGCTGGTGAGTTTTAGCCTCTTCCTTTTTCAGGTTCTGTTTTTCTCCATCTCTAGCCAGTACCTTTTTCTTTTCATTTCCCCATTTACTTCTACATCTCCTAAATCAAATTAATATTCTTCCATACCTTCTTCTGGTTTATTCCTCTTTCCATCAGTTTCCTCTAGCCCATCAGTAGGGCTTTGTTTTCAAATTAAATTTTCATCCTTTCCACTCTCCATGTTCTGTAGCTGAAAGAGTCTAACCTTTTATTAATTCTGCTTAATTACAGAGTAGGTTTCTGCTTTTTAATTCCACCTGCAAAAGGTATTGCTAATGCCTCTTTTTGATCAATAGTCAGTAATCCAACTTTCATGTAAAAAGAAACTTCTATCCTTCAAGGTTACATAGGAAAAAAACCTAACATTTCTTTATTGTGACATGCCAGAGGTCTGCTATCTGAAATAATATTCTATTCATTCACTGGATTAACATGAAGTTGAGAATATAGGTATTTTCATATAAGGTAGTTATTTTACTGATGCTTCTTTTCACAGAAAACTCAAAAGTTCATGTCCTTATTCTGGAATCCTAAACAATTTATTTTGTGTGTCTAGATATACAAGCCTTAAGCATACCCTTTTCAGGTACAGACAGATCCAGCTTTTCCCAGATATTTTATATTGGAGTTTTCATTGACAATTGTTCACACTAACATTCTGAAAATTGAAATGAAAAATACAGTATAGCATAAATTTAAAACACTATTCAAAAGACAAACCAAATTCTACTATTCAACTGATTACAAGCCTATATTTTAAAACAAATATGGAAAAAATGGAACCTTTCAAGAGGGTCACAGAATCTGCTTTAGAATCTAAATTCTAATTATTAAGAAATGTACCACCCACTATCTATGACTCAGGAAAAAGCACACTCTTGCCTAATCTCTTACTCAGAAGTTATGTACCTGTTACTCTGTTTTTTAAATGCAGCATCTTCACACATTTCATCTGCAAGTGTCTCAAGGTAACATTTACATGCCTTGACAAGTTTCAAACAACCTAACGTTGACAAGTGTCTAGTAATGCCAAACACTAACAAGGTCTCATTACCCAGCAGAAGTGTACTTACCTTACTAAAAGTTATCAAGAACATAGAAGAACAGTACCACAGAAAAACTAAGTGTAACGACATTTTGGTGTTCGTAAGAGGTACTAATCTGAGAGCATTGAAAGATACAATGCGTTTATTGATCTAATAGTGGCAATAGGAATAAAAATGCTATAAACTAGACATAACGGACATTCATGTCCATCTGCTGCTTTCATTTACCACAGTTAAGTGTATGACCTGCATTGAGCCCATCAGTCACATTTAATAGGGCCACCATCACTATTGAACCTGATCTGAACATATGACACTGGAATGAAAAGATACATTTTTCATTATCAGTTTCAGTGACTCGTGCTCAAACAATCAAAACAGAAAACTGAGAAGATAACAAGCAGAAATGTTTCCCCAACACAAAAGTCTGCTCCTTCCCAAAAGAAGAACAAACTTTAATTTTTCCATTGTATTGAATCTGTATCTTGCAAAGCCGCTACATTGCATGTTTATTTTACAGAAAAATCTAGACAAAATAAAATGCAAAACCAACACGGAACCTATTAGTAAAAAAAGCCATCATTTAGAAGTTTTCAACTCCTGTATTGAAAATATGGACATAATAAAATTTTAGTATCTAACAAAAGCAAATGAAATCTAGAAACCTACATATAAAGCAGAACAGCAACAAGGAGAGAGAGAGACTGACTGACTACGATATATCTCCTCTACACGAAATAACCTACAAAAAGAAGTCAGTTAGGTAAACAAAGCTTATGAAGAAAAGAAAAGAAGAAAAGTAGGTGTTACGCACAATCATTTTACTCACCTTAATTTGTGATCTATCATTTTGGAAAGATATTTTTATTTACCAGAACTGGAAACAATATCAACATTTATAACCTAAGTTGTCTATAAAGAATACGTTCAAGATAAATTTTAGTTAGCTTACAGTCTTGTTCAAGGCAACAGTTAAGGAAACTGACATTTCCTAACTGAAGGGTTTACTTTGTTGGAGATAAAAATATTTATGTTGGCACTGTAAAAAACCAAACCAAACCAAAAACAAAACAGGTGAAAATTATGCTAGTGCTTTTGACATTGATAGCATTTGCAGAATACTTCACATTTCTGGAAATAATATGATTTTAATCTTCAAATACATCTAAGTGGTACAATAACTGACATTTAATTTTCAAAAGCAACTTGAAATTCTTTTTCTGCTTTATATGAACACTATGCTCACTATTTGTCATTTTTTAAATTGTACTTCAATATGTACAATCCGTGAAAAATTCTACGCTCTGGCTCCAACATGGCTGGAGACAAAAACCAGAAAGTGGAACTTGTAATATAATATGGTAATTCATTGTAATCCACTGAGTTTTGAAATAATTCTGTTTCTTCTTTATAAGTGAAAATGTAAATTCAGTTTTGAAGACAAATGCTTTATTAGGTCTTTGTTGTGTTTTAAACCAACTATGGACACTTCAACGGTATTTGCAATACATATGTGTCTGCAGATTACGCTGAAAAGAAAAAAAAGTGAAGGACATGTAATACTACTGCTATTGTTTCACAGGCAAAATTATGTCAGAATACATAGAAACAGAATTGCTTTTCTTAGCAGCGGTGTGATGGATTAATGGTTCTTAAGTGATTCAAATGAACTGTAAACATGCATGTCTGACAATTTAATTTGTATAGTGTTTGACAATGCTTTCTGTCCAACTGAGTTTAGTATTGATCCATTTGTAATTTATATCATATCACTGGATTTGATTTTTAAAAACATACTTCACAGTATGTCTCAACTCTTTTTTGTTAAATCTGTTATTAGTAGAATTCATGTAATTCCTATTATTAGAGAAACATGGATCTTACATTCTCTAGTAGAGGAATACAAGTTACATAAATAAGGATCTCTTATTGAACAGAACGTTAACTCACCATTTGTTACAGCTAGGTATACTGATACTTCCATATAATGGGGATTATTTTTTTTTCCTCTACGGTGCATCAAATGATCCTCAGGTCTTAGCTTTAGGTTTCTTTCTTCCATATACAATAGATATATGCCATCTTATTTTGTAGTTTACAAATTTAGAGGTCATTGCAGTTTCAGAAGAAAGCTAATGGAAGCATTTGGGACCCTAAACATACTCTTTTTTTGAATAGACTGAATAGACACATCATGACTGTGGCTATATCAAGTAACTGTGTAATTTTCCAGATTACATTTCCAAAGTTCTGGTCTATAAAAATATCCAGTTCTAGCCAATTAAGTCAGTTTTAACCAGAACTGCTTTGTTAGTAAAGTGCACACACCAGAATAGACTTACATCAGTTATAGTGTTCAGAGCAGTATCTGCACCAATGCTGAAATCTGAACCCGGTACATTGTTGGATACAGTTGCAGGAACCATAACCATTGGAACACAGAATTCGTCATATTTCTCTCGGGCAGCTGACAATTCCAGAAGTCCAAGGTACGCCTGTTGGGCACAGGCATTGGGTGAAAAATTAGGATGAATAAAATAAGGGCAAAGTTGGAGTGATAAAATGGATAGGGCCACAGGGGGAGCCATTTCTACCACAGCACACTTCAAGTCAAAGCATTAAGGAACCACTAAAATCTCACACACACACACACACAAAAAGAAAGCATTAAAAACAGATACACGTTTGAAAACAAACAATTAATAGAACATTCATTTTCAAGGGAATATATAATTTAGACATAACAAAGTGCTTCATACAACACAAACATACTGCAAACTAGTTCCCCGATCTTCAGGTACTGTTACTCATTTAAAATCTTGATATTGCTGAACTAGGGCTATACCTAACAGGTTGGAAAAAATGGATGATTCAATCCTTATCCAGAAGCAATAAGCACGGTCTTCTCTGGGAACTGTTGGCAAAATACTTTCCTGAATTAAGATTTCAAAAATGTTTTATTGTGGTAAAATAAAATGAACGTGAACTACAGGAAAAAAAAATATAAAATAATTCTCTAGATCTATTACAGATTTCAAAATGCACTCTGTGAGAAAGAGTAGCTTAAATAAGGGACCACAGTGCAATTACTACTAAAGGTCAAGAACTTCTGGAGGTAAGTTCTAAGTATTGATACAATATAGACTGGAACTTCCAGTACTGAAGTCAGTAATACTTTTTTTTAAATGCAAAAATACTGTCATGCGATCTCACCTTATTTATCCATTTAGCATATCCTGTTTTGCAGTTACTAGTTGTTCTCTTGAACGTCAACTTTCCACAGAATCAGTGATTGACAATACTTCTGATACTGAACATTCTTTGTGTTTTATATCAAATATAGTTATAAACAAATGCACTTTACATGAAGATTGGGTAAAAATGAAAATGGTCTATTCATTTTGTTAGGAATTTACTCTACTTTGACATAATTAGGCATTTCAGTGTACCTCAAATCCACCAATAACCATAAGGGCGTTAATGTTGTTAGTGCGCATCTGGTCAGCAATCTTCTCCAAATATTTTGCAGGAAGAGTACTAAAATTATTAAACCAAAAGAAAAATAAAAAACATTTACAATCTGCAGCAATAAAAACTACTTACTAAGCTGAAATAGTAAACTGAGCAGGCAATGAAATATTTTTCATTTTACATTACAAATAATTCTTCCTGACAACCAGTAAGGAATCATGTTAACTGTAAAGAAACTTCAGGTTTGCAATCCTTCCAAGTGTAAGGACCCCAGGAAACTTTTACGCTGAGGTCCTGATTCCCATTTTCATTTTCCCTTCAGAGCTGGTACAGTACTGTAAAGATAACCAAGTTGGAATTTAACAATTAAAAAAACCCAACAACTGAGGACTTAAAACATTTTGTGGAAGGAAACCAGCATGGAATCATACACTGATTATATAAAACACTAGAATTCATCATATCAATTGGCAAAATATTGATGTTTTACCGTTTTGTACCAAGAATTGATCCTCCTTGACCAGTCCAGCCTCCAACATCTCCCCAGCTGATTTCCTTTATCTTTGAAGAAAAGTAAAAAATGAGATTCATTTAAGTAATTATCCAATTACTTCTCTTGACATGCAGCAAACACCAGGTACTACTTAATGTAAAGCTGTTGGAACAAGTTGTTGGAACACAGCACCAAAAATGAACTTGGCATAAAAAGAAAACAGCATCAAGAAGTAAACTTAATTTCTCTTGAATTCTTAACAATCCTTTTCCATTCTGTCTATTTGGTTTTTCTTCCTCCAGAACATGATGAACCCTGTCTCCTTGTGTCATATCATCCTATTTTCACGTCCTCTTCTACTGAATGTGAATCACAAAAATCTAAAACTAGGTCTCTGAAGTTAGTTTTGGGACCTATGGCTCCAGCTAGGCATAGAAATCATAAGTCTTATATCCAATTCCTCCTCAGTGTACCAACTGATGCTTAACATTTAAAACAGGGGATCAGAAGAAACTAACTCACTTGGGGGGGGTAGGCAGGGAAGCTTCCTCCCTCAACAAGCACCACTGCAAAGTTTCTTATAGCAAAGGAACACAAATGGAACAACGCACCTCACAGAATCAGCAATTCTTCTGTTATTCTGTGGAAAACCCACCATATGCTAAACATTGACCAAAATTTGGAGGTAGGATTCATGTGAACCAATTTTGTAGCTCTGGAGCATGTGATTAGCAATACTAAAGATAAATTAATCTATAGACTTGAATAGTTGAGAAATAGTTACAATTTGGGTTTTGCATACCATTATGAAATAAAAGAACTTACAGAATCAGTTCCCACAACAGTGATAACAGAACATACCTTCTACAAACATAAGCATCAACAAAAAGGTGGTGGTGTCGGATGGGGTACATGCTACTATGTAACGCACACATGTAATACTCACCTTTCCTCTGGCAAAACCTTCAAATCCATCAATGACAGCAAACATTTTATGGCCTTCAGTTATGCCAACTCTCACTGCGGCCCTCACTGCAGCATTCATTCCAGCTGCAGGAGCACCAACATTTAAAACTGCCACATTAAAATTAGTCTGCAAGAGAAAAATAACATTTAAAAAGCACTTTAATTACTACAAAATGATTAATTTACCCATCATACACAGTTGCTAAATATTGGAATGTAGGAAAGGAAATTTCAAAGCCCTTCAGCCATCCAAAATTTGAAGTTAACTAGAAGATACCTACACATATTTCCTGATCTGCAGAATATCACATAGAAACAAAAAGTTTAAAAAAAGAATGTTTGTTTTTAAATTAGACTTTGTCACATTTTCATTTGGTTTGCAGGTTAAGTTATTCAGGTATTTATACTGTAGTTCAGCTAGGTTCAAGAAACATAAAATACCCTGCATTATTCAACCAGTTTCATGTGATCAAAGCAGTAATTTTTTCCCAAACCATCCAGAATAGCCAAGAAGAGTAGGAACTGATTCTAGCACTACAGCAGTTAGGTATATATCATCAGTACCATGCAAAGCAGAACAGACAACAACTTTTAATTAAAACACTGGCCAGGATTTTTGAGCAGCTGACAATACAGTAGTAAACAGGAGAATTCAGCATCTTTCACAACACCATACATTTTCAGATTATGGCAGTTTTTAAAGCATCTCCTAACAACTCAAAGTAACTATGCTTATATACAGTGTCTCCCCAAGTTTAGTGAGTATCCCAGGTAAGCGCGTAATCTACTCAAATGGAAGTCGGAGACATCAAATATACATTTGTAATTTAAACCACAGGCAATGTAAGAGAGAAGGTTCTATTTAAAACATAACATGAAATAATAAATATTTTGGTATATAATGCTTATTCCATACCTATGCATTTAGTCCCCATTTACATTGCTTTGTTATCAATTGTACTCTAAAACAACTACTTCTAAATGGATGTAAGCTTTACAGACTGAACAACACAAACGGGCAAAATCACAAAATCTAGCTACAAAATACTATTAAAAACTTATGTCTTGTTACAACATACCCAACTCTAAAACCACAACAGTTTTCAAACTAAGAATGCTTTAATGGAATTACTACTTTGTACTGATAAATCCAGTATCATCCAGATCACAGATTCTTTCCCAGAGGAAAAAGCTTCAATACTTGCATTAAAAAGAAGAAGTTAACAGAAGAAATTACTCATAAATAAGCACTGTAAGGGTAAACAAAGCAAAAGTGCTACTGCGTGTAAAACATTAATAAGCATATTTGAATTATATTTTAACTGCAAAGCATGAAATGCAGATCTTCTGTATATGAAGTATTCCTTGAAATGGAAGGCTTATTTCCAGATAAATCACAGGCCACTTTCTTTGATTAAGAAGCGGTCAGCTGGTATAAATCAATACAGGTTCACTGATATCAGTAAGTGTTGATTTAAAACAGATAAAAATATAATCCATTGCCAAAAGATGTAGAAGGATGTGCAATTTATTAATTTTGTTTTATTTTTACAGCTTTGAAATTAATACTGAGAGCAAAATATAAGTAAAGAATTAAAACTTTACATGCTTGACCTTTGGAAATTTAAACCACTTTCTATGACTTTAGCAAACTATTTAAATTATAGCAAACTATGTAAGCAAAATGCAAGAAAACTTGACAGTCTGAGTTTATACACTAAAATTCATCATGCTTTAGGTCAGCTGGATGACCTTAAATTGTTGATAACTACTGGCATGACAGAATTGTAACAGTTCGGTACTGTGGAAGAGCTAGAAGTTATTAGCTTTATCCTGGAAGACGGGAATAAAAAATAAAAAAACCAGAACAGTTGTTAGGTAATGATCATGGAATCTTTTCCATTCAAAAAAACACAAAAAGAGACCTAAAACAGAACTTACTTAGTTTCTTTTTTAGCTCTGGCACAATCAAAGGATTGTAGGAAAACGCAAAGGAAACACAAGCAGCATAATATCTGTGTGCAGCAACACTGCTGAAGCAGAGCATTCAGTAGGCTCTAGTGATCCGATCAGCTTAGCCTTTTCCTCAGTTCCTGTGACATGCACATTTCATTTACTTTTTAATTCCCATCCAACCCCTTTTATTGAAGCACACAGATTTGGCTAGTGTGGTCAAATCCAAGTAGTTAATAAATACAAGCAGCCTACATTTCCTTCTAATGCCATCCATCACAAAAAGATACGGTGAAACTATTTTAAAACAAAATACAAAAGCCCAATGCTAACAGTGCTAAATTTGCAGTGGTATATACAAAAACCATAAAACGTAACAACAAACACCTGATCTAGCAAAGCAAATGTTGAAAACCCACCAAAAAAAATCCTGAATTCTTTGATGTCTGGAAGGTCAATCTTAGGTCCTTTTTTTTTTTTGGGGGGGGGGCGGGGGGGAGAACAAAGAAAAAAAATTTAAACTAGATTTATTTTATCGATTTTATCGTAGTCTCCTTTAAAGCCTCTATGGCTTTTCATTTGTAACCAAGTTTCCTTTACTGTGTGAAGTTGACATATCACACAGTAATTTTTGTCAATTAAAATGGCTAGTTGTGATTATGTTACTTGTTCTCTACAGAATTTCCGAACAGATGTCAGCTATTCAAATAATCTTTTCCTATTTTCAATGCAATTTTTCTTCTTAGTAATATTGAGTAATAAATACTATATAGTAATATAGTAATAAATACTATTAATTTTTACTCAAATATTTAATTGGAACAGAAAAATCCAAAAACCAAAACAGTAACATAATCATGCAAGTAAGGTAACAAGTCATCACAAACGACAATTAAAAAAGGAATTAACCACTGAGGTGGCACAGTCACTATGGTCAAAACCAGAATTATTCAATAAATCTTTCTGCCATTATAATATTTAACTAATTTTATAAAATATCCTATGGTACAGGTTTGAAGAGAGTAATAAGGCAGGATGAGGAGAAGAACAAAAACACTATTTGTTAAGATACCCCAAAAGCAGACGTACATTGTACACTCCAAAAAAGCCCTTACCTTTGGAAGCTCAGCATCTGGTTTTTTGTGCGACAGCAATTTGTAGGTGTTAAGGTTGTTTTCAAAGCTCCTAAATAAATAAGCAAATAATTAAGATAAAATGGTAAATTTTTCAACTCATAGTTATTTTAAGGGAACACTTGCATTTTTCAGAAACCGCTAAAAATAGGTGTGTAATATTAGCACCAAAGTTATTACAAGTGCAAAACACAATAAAAACTGGGAATAAGAGAATACTGGAAAATACTTAATCCTGTAAGATAATACAGAAAAAATATAAATAACTATATAGCTGGCAAGTTAGTTTTACAGATCAGGGATAAAGCATTTTATTATCAAATGACTTGAAACAGAAAATGCTCTGTTGACACATAAGAGTGCAAAATGTCTCCTCCAGCATTACTGTTGGAAAACTACCAGCTTCTTACAAACAAGCTCACAGGATTGGCCTCAAAATCTTGAATAAACAAACATATGGTTGCTACCATTCAGCTCATACAACACAGCAGCTCATTTCTTTGTGACTAGTATCAGTAAAAAGAAACGTCTGACCCAGTACTGAACTAAAGTAGTAGCTGCAGGTAAGAATTTCAATTATGCTACTTAAGCAGCTCTTCTTCTGTCTCCTCTGTTATTCTCCAATACATAAAAACATATGGATATTAAGTTAATTAATACAAAACACGAAGTGCCAGAACAGCAAAGCAATTTGGCTTTTCTAGGGTAAACATATTGATAGAAGTTATTGGCCATACCTTCCACGAAGTCTCACAGCCTCAACAAATCTTCCCTCATCCATGGCTTTCTGGACTTCTTGAGTCTTGAAAAAACAAGTTGATTACTCAGTATCTTTACAAACCACAGGAAGTTGATTATTTAACATATTCTAGTAAATAGACCATTCTGAAATAGCCTTCCAAAGTGAAAAAAGAAATACTGACATTTCATTAATTTATGAGCTACCTCTTATCATTGGATAAATTACAGTAGACAGAAGAACAAGTATAAGCAGACACCTAAAACCTTCCTGGGATAAAAAAAATCAATGTACCTATTTTGCATTAGCTTTTTTCAGTTTAAGCTGAACAATTTTAGCGCAGAAACCTGACTGTTGTGTATGACTTGTAAATGGATGCAAGAATTTGAAGAATTTGTTTTAGCAATAAAAAGAGAAGCTCTGAGATGAAATTTTATAACAATTTAAAAATATATATATTTCTTGTAGTTGGTAGTTTGCAAATAAGTAATAACACATAGAGAACACACATGAAGTTCATTATTTCCAAACGTGGGAAAGTGCTGCACACATTCCCATCAGTATTTTAATGACAACAGACAATTATTGTACACACTGGTCTGTTGTAGTTAATGAGTAACTATAAATTGGCTTTTTGCCAGAAACTCACCATCTGCACACACTCCATCAAAGGCAGACGGACAGCCTGGTTTCCAGACAGGGACACGACACACGCAGGGGTAGCTGGAGTAGCTTCTAAAAGGGCAAGCACAGCTTCCACACCCATACGACTTGCCTGAAAATAGATAATGTTTGACTGTTCAAGCAAGCACTTAAAATCACAAGGCTCCCAGTCACAGAAATGGCCATGATTTCTCTGTAAATCAAGCTGAAACCAATTATCCCTTGGCAGGTGAAAATGTGCAGGCTGTTTAATACCCTTAAGTATGGACAATTGTTCTAGCAGCTTTGCTACTTAAACCTAATATAGATTCCTTTACACAAAGTGCTTCACTCTTCTGAATTTGAGCTATTCAGACAGTTAATGTGAGCCAATAATTGGATGTGTCAAGTTAATCAGGTAAAGAACCACCCCACCCCCAAATAAATAACCAAAATGTAGTTGTACTATGTGGTGCTATGAGTAATTATTTCAGGTTCACTCACCAAAATTCTGTCAAAAGCTGAAGGGGTTCCACCTCTTTGCACGTGACCCAAGATAGTTACTCGGGTGTCAAAACCAAGTCGCTGAACCACAAGCTGCAAATAATTTCAAGTTATAGTGGTTTTATTGTCATCATTATTTTATATACGCATGTGTCAGCACTACTCTGCTTTACATGCTAGGGAACAACAAAATTCTACATATACTATACATTAGTATGTCAACAGTAATGAAAATACTACAAAAGTTAAGCCAGTCTTTATTTTATTCCTAACCTAGACCTAAACTCCAGGTTCCTAATCTAAAGGAAGATTTTATTTAATAATGGAAAAACAGTGGCTTAGAATGCAATGCTTTACCTAAAAACAGCTCTAAATATTATGATTAGAATACTTGAAAGAAGTCCAATTATAGTGTTTTATTCACTCCATGTTTAATCGATGTGCAAGATTTCACACCCCAAAAGATTTTGAGTAAAACTTTAGTGAAGATGACTTTTAACCTTAATTGACAAGGCTTCTAAAACTTGACATAAAAATTATAATTTTAAATAAACAATAATAAACTATAAATTATATAATAAATAATAAATTAATAGAACTATTTCATTCAGTCAGACTTCTTTCCATTTCCTCTGTTACATACCAAATCTAAAATCACAGAAAGACATGTTGTATTAATACACCTTCAGTGAGCTGCTTAGGAATAAGTAATGGATACCGTAAAGCAGAAAAAAAGCCTTAGAAGTTAAAATCCAGGGATAGAAGATTTTGTAAGTATAGTTTTTGCATTTTTTAACTGGCTGAAATTTGTAGCAAGCAAGTAATGTTTCTTCCATAAATGCATAATAGCTATCTGCTGTATACACACTTAACACTGCTTGGTGCTAAATTTTACTTTGTAAAACTGCAATTCTGAATTAAGAGTCAAAGATTACTCTCAAACTGACAGCTATGGAAAACAAAAATTCAGAGGCACAGGACAGATAAATCCCAGGCAAAGTCAAAATGTCATAGCTTCTTCCTGCTGATGACTATTTTTCAACTTCTTTCCTTAAGGGACCCTCTCCAAGAAAAGCAGAATAATTTCAGGTGAAAAGTTCTTCTTAATCTTAGACACCAATGAAATTTTTGGCAAATAAACCATTTACAAAAAAGTGGTAAGACTATGTCCAAAGTAGACAGTATTATTTCACTGTGAGACAGAATATTATTAAAATTTTACAAAAAATAAATAGGATTATAATGTCTGATTTGAGCTGATTTCAGACTCTTTATCAATTAAGGAACCATGAAGTAGGTGTTTTTGGACTGTTGTCTTACATTACAAGGAGAAAACATTCCAATTAAATAATTTCTCCTTAACTGGACTATGGATTCAGATAATAAAGCACAAATATAAAATACAACCAGCAAACTTTGTGATATGCTACTTTACAGGAACAGATTTACTTTACAGAAGTGTTATTGTTAGTAACAAGCCCCAGCTTAAGAACAAAATGGAAAATGTATGGTAGAGATGTTAACACTTACATCCTTAACCTTCTCTGACGTTATAGGTTTGTTGTGGCAGTCAATAGCTCCTTCAGCTACAATAATAATATTCAGCCTTTTCTTTCGTGCACGATTCTATAATAAAAATAAAAGCACATCAATATAATAAAAAAAAATGAACAAAAATTACAGTGCAATTTTATAATCTATTGCTATACAGTAAGCTGCTAAGATTTGAGGAAATATTTCTGATACCTTATCACTTCAGAGTTCTCACACATTTTATCTTCATAGATTCATACACTGATGAAGTGAAATGTCTTATATCAAATTAATGAGGAAAGGTACACACACCGCATATATAGGTATAGTTTTATGTAATCCCTAGAGTAGGTCATCTAATGCTTCAAAACAATTGCAGAAAGCCCCAATCACATTTATAAATCAGTTTTCAAACAAACATCTGCATAAACGTCAGGGAATCCCAAACACAGTGATAGATTACCTCTGAGAGCTTAACACACATAGAATCTTCCCATCCTTCTTCTGGTGGGTATTCAGGAATAAATACCCAATCTGCACCACAGGCTAAGGCACTAACAAGAGCTAGATACCTAATAAACATAACGAACAATTAGACATTTATGGTTCAGATTTCTTGATCTTTCATAATTATATCTGTATAAGAGACAAACTGCTGAAGACAATACATACCCACAGTGTCTCCCCATAACCTCCAGAACAAATGTCCTCTGATGGCTGTAAAAATAAGAAAGCAAATTAACTGCAATAGTGCAACTCAAAACTCCAGTCCAAATTCTAGAAATCAGAACCTGGTATCAGGCAACAGCTTATGTTTAGCATGCTTACCAAACACAGAATTCATTAGCAAAACAGAAATCCGTATTAAACAATGTATTTAAAATTATGTAACTTCCAACACATAATTAATTTTCATTACTACTTTCTTCTAAAACATGTAAAGGCAGCTAGGAGAGAAGAGGTGAACATTTACTAGAAATATAAATGATACAGACCCATAGTTAAGAACTGTAATGATATAGCTGTATTAAAAAAAATAATCATTTAATTGCTTAAATTTTACCTAGGAAAAGCTTATATACAAACAGATACTACTTAGTGCTATCCAAAGTGTGTCTGGATCTTCTCTAGAAGAGTATGTTGGGGAAAGACTGAAAACATTAAATACTTAGTGCTATCCAAAGTGTGTCTGGATCTTCTCTAGAAGAGTATGTTGGGGAAAGACTGAAAACATTAAAAAACCAAAGCCTGCCCCTAAAGCTGACACAGCCTCTATGATCAGATGCTTGAAGTGCTGCCACAACATGAATGATGGAAAAGCAGTTACTGAAAAAAAAAATAGAAACCAGGACAACTGAAAGTTGCAGCCAAAAAGAGCTTTTATTCCTACTCTAGAAATATTACAAATACCAGTTACCTAATTTCTATTTAAAATTAACTTGTATCCTCCGGTATTGTATGGCAATAGGAAACATAAGATTTGAAGCATAAACAACTGTGTATTTGTTGTTATACTTTTCTATAATATCACAAGTTACCTTTGAGCAGTGGTCATAATGGCATCCACAACTTCAATGATTCTGTGCAAGGCTGAGTCAGTACCTATGGTCATATCAGTGCCACAGAAGTCATTATCTATGGATCCAACCATTCCCACGATGTTAAGGTAAGCATACTTCTTAACAGCCTCTTCATCGATCTTTCCTGTAAAGAAGTATCCAGAGAAAGAGCTGTAAGATTTTTAAAAAAATAAACCCAACATTTTAGACACACTGCTTGGATGCTCTACTTTTGTAAATTAAACATATCCAAACATCAAATTATGTTCAGATATTTTAGGTAATAAGGTTAGTCAAAACTACAAACAAAAGCCAATCAAACAACCAAACAAAAGAATCCTGCATAGAACTCCTTACAGTAATGAAGGAAACAAGAGCTTTTCAGTCCATTTCAAAGTGTCAACAGATTATCAACTTCTGTAACCAACCTTAAAATTGATGGTTTGGACTTAAACAATAGCATTCACATTGTAGTCTCAGTGTATGACATGCGATGAAGAAGTAAATGATGCAAACTGGATGTGATTATGGACATATGTAAACAATCAAAACCCAGCATTAAACTTTTGAAGACTTCTCTTCTGCAACACTGAAAGGCTCTGATTTCATGATTAATAAGCAAATAGAATAGAAAAGCTCCTATTCTAAACTTTAGTCTGTGTCTCCCAAGACATCAGTGAAAATGCTGAATCATCCAAGAGTTCTAAAGGATCTCAAGGATGATACACCTTAGTTGCTTAAGTGCTTAAAACTACTCCAGTATCTATTGATGTGATGGTAGTAAATGTAACGCCAAATTTTTAATATGGGATTGAAGAACTATGTATCAGTGTGTTTAATGTCTACTAGAGAAAGTAGTAGAAACCATAATGATAAATGTAACTAATGTCCAAAAAGATAAATACAGAATTCTGAAGAAGAATCAAAATGTTTTCTACGAATGTATCCCATGCATTACAAACCTTTTCTAGAGTTCCAAACGTGACTTAATAATCATGTGAATAAGGGATATCTGGTTGACATATTTTACTTAGATTTCCAAAAAACCATTGACAAGGTCTGTTGCCAAAGGATTTTGAGGAAACTAAGTAGCCACAGCATAAGAAAGAAGGCTTTTGCATAGAATAAATAATGTGAAACAGAGGGTAAAAAATAAGAAAACAAGGGCAGTAGTAAATACAAGTTCTTGTATCTGAGGAAGGTAACCAATGGAGTTCTACAGGGATCTGTGTTGTTCAACATACTCAGCTATAACCTAGAAAAGGGAATGAGCAGTAAGGTGCCAAAGTTACTGATCAAACTGAATTATTTGGGTTCTAAAGGTATGGAGTGTCTGAGAAGAAATGAAGACGACTAGCAAGACACAGTGAGCAGTAAAGTATCAGATGGAATTCATTGTAGGTAAATGTAAACCAATACATGTGAAAAATGTACCCTAACACCACAAACAAAATAATGCTATTTTCAGCATAGTAATACAATAATGCTGTTTTCATTAATAAATCAGCTTCAATGCTCAATAGCAGTCAAAAAAATAAAAATCAAAATATTAGAAAATATTAGGAAAAGAATAGAGAACAAAACAAAGATCATTATACTACTGTGTAGATCCATGGTTTGCCCTCATCTTGAATACTGGGTGCAGTTGTGGTCCTCCCCACCTCAAAAAGGACATGGTAGAACTGGAAAAGGTTCAGAGAAGGGCAACAAAGATGGTCAAAGGTATAGAACTTACATATAAGGAACAACTAAGCAAACTAGGACTCTTCCATCTAGAAAAAAGAGATGATGAAGGGAAAATAAGACAGCTGTAAAATCTCAAGTGGCATGCAGAGAGGAAGCAGGACTGATCATTCACTGTTTGTTCTAACATAAAAATTATAGGACATCAAATGATACTAGAAGCCAGCAGGATCAAAACAAACAGAAGATTCTTCACAATCTTCATCATTCGGTGAAGCTGTAGAACTCCTTGCTACACAATGCTTTCAGCAAAAATCTGTATGCTTTCCGGGAGACTGTATACATTAATGGAAGAGAAATTCAGTAAGGACTGCTAACAGCATCTGGTTCAGGAAGTCCTGAAGACAGAAATGGATGGAACCTATCAGAGTATTTATATATTATGAATAACATATAGTATCAACACAGCATTATTTATGCTTATTCTGTTTTTACACTTCCCTATACATTTGTTCGAATGCTATCAAAGACAACTACTGGGCTGGATGCGCTTTTAGCAACAGCCACCTAATGTTGTGGTTGTGGTCGTCAACATATAGTGATATACAGGGCAGGAAAGCATCATAATTTGATAACAAACAAGTGTGTAACTTGTTGTAGGAAAGGAATTACCATCTCAGCTTTGATATCAGGGCAAAGGACTTTTCAAGCAGAAAGTTCAAAGTTCAGACCCTGAAAGTACTTCATAATGGGGGGGAAAAAAGCCACACAGACTGTTATCCAGTAACTTATTTGGCCTTTTTGAAGCTTTATGGTATGTAAGAGAGGATGTACAGAAGAAAAATATTACTTTATGAAGAATGATGTAATTTCCTAGAATGTATGCATTTGACTTTTGAACTTCAGAAATATCCTGTGGATATAGTTTGCGTATGTATAATTAGGGTACATAACTACCCTGGCGATTGGACTAGAAGTCTAGAAGGTCTAAATGCAAACTTACCTTTCTGTGCCAGTTCTTCTAGAAGTCCACTCCATTCTTCACGGAACAGATTTGCACCAGTTAAGCTACCATCTCCGCCAATCACACAAAGATTAGTGATTCCTCTCTGAACCAAGTTGTAGGCTGCCTGCAGGCGGCCCTCCCGGGTACGAAATGATTTGCAGCGTGCACTACCAATAACTGTACCTCCCTAGAAAAAGGAAGTATAACAGTTTCAATTTATAATCCAGTATTTTAGTGGCTTTTTAAAGATGGATTAATGATGAATGGGTATTTTGTAGCATAACCTCCACCTTTAATTTTACAGTGAGTAAAAAGTAATGAAAAGCAAAGAATTATCAAACCTATGGGAAATTATGTTGTCAAGGGCAGATAGACAGACCAGGGGAAAAACACTGAAAAATGACTGATAAAGAGCTACTCTTGAAGGAAAACGCCAATAAATTATCTAATTGTTACTTATATGTGATGACAATAGTAAAAGTGATACAATACTAAGTAGTTAAGTATTTTGATGAATTTGCTTCAAAGCGTGACATTTTTCCCCC
Source organism: Ibycter americanus (assembly GCA_035590275.1). NCBI lineage: Eukaryota > Metazoa > Chordata > Aves > Falconiformes > Falconidae > Ibycter > Ibycter americanus. Next base: position 63,128,815 of record JAVJGI010000050.1, on the reverse strand, counting down.
TAATATCAAGAAATATATAAACAATAACAGAAAAGATGTATCCCTAAAGCTCAAAATTAGTATTTATTGCCATTCCACAGAATTATGGAAAGAACTGCATCCAAATTTAGTGCCTTATAGATCAGACTAATGCTAAATTTTCTCTTATTATCAACTATATTTATTAATATGATTTAAAGAACTTTCTCCAACAATGGAAGTTATTATTTTCAAAAAAGACTGAAGCGCCCTGTCACTGAGGATTGCTAGGTATTTTGCTGAAAACAAGTTATTTATACATCTCCTGTGTTTATGCTGTTCAGTCAATCAAGAAAAGTCTGATTTTTGTCTTATTTATTGTCATAGTAAAAAGTACAATTAATTAAGACTGCAAAAATCTTTTTTTTCCTGCAAACAAATCTGCAGATGATTACCTCACTTTTGCACAAACATTTTCTTTAACTTACAATAAATCAGTCATGCCAGTCTAAATTTGAGCTTCAAATCTATAGAGGCTGTACTGATATGATCTGCCCTGTCAATACGTGTTGCAGTTCTCAAGCCAGTCTTAGGCACTATTTTGCCATTTACATGGCAATACACAACAGCTGCTAGTGGAAGAAACAAAAAAAGTAATAGTGGAATAGAAGCAGTTCAGCTTTCAGATAAAAAAGTGTACACAGGGAGATGTTCTAAAAATAACAATCAGGACTAAAAAAAACTATCCAAACTAGATATTTTCATATTTAAAACAACCATAGTTGTAAGTGCAACATAGTCTATGTATTTGAATCAAAATATTACAACTTGTTTTGATTAAACAGAAATAAATTTTGGACTGAAAAATCTTTTATTGAAACAACCAAGCACATTCTTTAAGATGTATCCTCAGCTTCACTGTTGGTCTGTTGAATTCCTAGCAATCAAGCTCAGAAAGGTGTTCTTCTTATAGTACATGTGCTATATCCATGTATAGGATGCCTACATCCTGCTCCTGCCTACGCCCTTGTGTGGCTTGCCCATGGTATCTTAATTCTCTCTTAATCATAAGTTGCGTCTGGATGATGCTCTTAGTCATATGGTTTAGTTTTAGGTAGCCCTGTGAGGAGCAGGGAGTTGGGCTCCATGATCCTTATGGGTCGCTTCCAACTCAAGATATTCTATGATTCTGTGATTACAGATTCTATGATAGACAGGGGATTTTAAAAAAACAATCAAAAACCTAAACATATGTGGACAAAATATCTCACAGTACTCCCAGGTATTTGTTTGCTTTTTTAAAAAAATAATCTATTTTTATCTCTGCTAACTGTTTTATGTTTATTATATTAGCTCTACAGAAAGCTCCAAAGAAACCCACGCTTCACCTGGAGGTAGTTTTCAGAGAGCTTGGCACTTGCCAAGTAAGGCCTCTTCGCCAAACATAGCATCTGCTCTGGAAGAGGTAACATTACCATGCTCAGGAAAAGCGTAAGGAGATCCAAACGGCCCCCTTGCAGACGTCGTAATATAAAATACAGACAAAGTCACTGGTATTATCTGAGCTCTGGAGAATTGTACTGTAATTACACCCACTACTATAACTCTAAATCCACTTACACAGAAAGCCAACATGGTTTCGTAAGAAAACACTGGCCTTACAAAACACAGTTGTTCCGTATTTTGGCCCTATGATGTCTTTTTTATTAAATATAGGCTTGTCAATATGGCCTTAGGAGGCTGATGATGTGATGTTGACAATCTAGGACAAAGGTTTCCAAGATTATTTCTGTGCACTAAATACAAAATCACACAAAGATCTTTAGAAAGTATCAAACATCCATGCTGTAGAAACCAGGCTCTGCTAAAAGTGGTACGTACTGGTCACTCAGTCATCACAGAATTCGAATCCATAATTACAGTGCTTGCCTAGATATAGAATTTTGCTTCCCTGTTTAAAGAGAGAGGGTTTAGGTCCCACCCCACCACCTAATACTTACCACTTGTAGGATACTTGAAACACTTTCCCATGAAACTTCTACAATATTATCACCTCCATCAACCATTCCCTGGTAACCCTGAAAGAGAAGAAGTATTTCAGAAGTCTGATTTGAAAAATTTTGTAACATTTCCACTGCAGAAATACTCACTTTGTATATTTTAATGCAACTTTAAGTAATTAAAAACACTAAATAAAAAATTAGTCAATTTACATGCAACAGTATTCAAACAGGTATCACATTAGGGGGAAAAAAAGCCAAACCCTCTTCCTAAAAGCTTAGTTCCAAAGACAACTTCAAGAGAAAGTAATACTTTACAAAGATTACACAGACTATAAACTGGAATGGCAATGTATTTCTCCTTTGTTAGGAATAAATATTCAGTTATGTTTTAAAAACTACAAAGACGGAAAAACTTTGAAAAGCATTATAAAATGTGCTTCCTAAAAACATAACCTCAGCTTGAGGTCATGATCTTAGAAAAAAAAATCCACCTTTGTAACACTTAGTACACTTTCTCCCCCAAGGTTAGGTATAAGCAAAAAAAATAAAGAGCAACAACCAAAAACTCTTCATAAACGAAGAAGAAATCAGGTCACACAATCTTTATTCTTCTTTGGAGGCAGTTACACAATAAATAGATGAAAGGAATTTAGTAGAAAAATACAGTTTTAGTGATGCATTTAAGAAATCCTTAATAGCTTAACTCAAATGGTCATCAGAAACCAATGCACGCTGTAATATGGAAAGAACTATACTTAGTTGAAAGAAGGAAAACTATCCAGTGAGCAGCTGAAGGGTTTTGTTATGCCTGGCTTTAACAACGCTCTGCATAAATACCAGCAGAAAGATAGCGACAATTACAGATTCTTTTCCATTAGGTGATATTGTGAATATTGTGAACACTGATTTACAAAAAGAAAATACATCAAAGTTCTAACCTGGAAAAACCTAACCGATACAGACACCAGAATAAAACCGGAGTTAACATTCAAGTTTTTGACATTTATTTAAATCCAAAAGGGGAAAAAAACCAACCCACGCTAGGTTAAAGAAAACAGAAAACCACTGAACAAAATTAAACATGACAATGTTTATGCCTCCATTTTTAGATTATGTGTGCCTATGGAAAATCATGCTGAGGAACAATTATTTAACCTTCCTTCTGTATGCAGCTCTTGCAAGACTGTACATATTTAGTTTTATGGTTCTCAATAACAAATCAAGTGGAACTAGAAATAGAAGGGAGTTTAGAAGACAGCAAAACTGATATCATAAATTGGAGACACTTACTTCAGCATGATCTAGAGTATATGTAGATTTTATCCAGTAAGCCATAACTTGCAAATTAACTAAACAAAATTAAAAAGCCATATATATTATATGAATACTATATCATACTTGGAGTCCCTCACTATTATGATAGGATAAAAATGTAAAGATAACCTGGACTCAGCAGAAGTACAAGTTACTCAAATTAAGTCTTCTAGGATTCTAGTACAGATTCCAAGGAGAAAGCGTAAAGTTTCTGCTCAGTGAGACTTGACAAGTGAATTTACATGTAAGATGATCAAGTATTACTAAAGAGCTAGATGGAAAATGAGCTGTCTCTAATTCTGTCATTCAGTAATCTTTTCAATATTTTGTATGCTCTTCAGATAACTTTGATATGTGTCCAACATATACACATACTCTCTTGCATAGTAATGTATACACGATGGCTCAAAGCTAAGACATTGTTTGTACAATTTCTTCAAAATTAGAGCAAGTTGGAAAAGAAATAATGCTTGATCTAGATGTCAACTTTAAAAGAAGAAGAAAAAAATAATCTCTCTCAGACAAAGAAACATTCCAGTGGATCCAACTGAGCTTGATGAAGGGTAATAAACTACTAAGTTCACTTATCACAGGTTTGCTGATTTTATTTCTTTAAAGCAAAGAATCCAATGTTTCTTTTCCTATCTGTGCTCCTTTTGGCAACAACAATAACAGAAAGATACATAGGCAACAAATTCTGAAAGAATATTGTGCTGTCTCATCCTAACCCAGTTTGTAACACTGACTTGTAACACTGTAACCTGCTCTACAAGCTGACAAAATACAGTTCGCATATTTGCTCCAATCATTCACCTTCCATTTTCACTTGAGAGGAAAAATTAAGAAAGTGCATCCAAAAAAGTAGTATGTACAGTAAATATATACACCATCATATACATATAATGAGACTCATGGATGAAAATTCCCCATTCATATTTTATTAACAAATCTAAAACACAGGGGAAAGCAAAGAGATGAACTACTACTTGAAATTATCTATAAGATTTGAAACACCTTATAGCTAGGCTACGGATGAGCTATGACCGACTCCTGCACCATGCATCTTTAAAATCAAAAGAACTCATCCATTCTGGTCAGCAGTCCACATCAGTTTTACTTTCCCTGAGTAGACAAGCGAGAACAGGGGCTGTATTAACAATTCCTCCCACTACAGGGTAAGGACAGGGAGCTTTTGGAACAGGCCCGATTCATTTTAACTGTCACATGAGCATTTCCTAACGCAGTTCTGCTTGCCAAGTTGTGTATGTAAGCAGGTTCTGTGCAATACAGCTAGAATTTCCACGCTGTTCTTCCATACCATTAAGAGACACAAAAGCCATAGAACTAAAACATCTTTGAAGAAAAGCTATAGGGAGAAAAACATTGATTAATTATAACTGAAGTATTAATAATGATCATGATTTCCATTTATCATTTTAGTTATTTAAACACTGATGCTAACTTGGGGACTGAGCAATCCATTTTAAAGGTGGAATTTAACTTGAAATATTTTATCAAATAGTTCAACACTGTTACAAGTGTCTGGTTACTGAAAATTACTGGCAGATGTGAATACAGACATTAATAAAATGGGGGTGGGAACATGTCAATTTACATTAAAAAAAAATCATACTTAAGATTCTAAAAAGAGCAGCTTGGGTACTCAGATACTAAAACTATGGGGCAAGAATAGAAAAAAGTAAACTGTCAAAAATACAGCAAGCACTATTTGTGAAGATCAATCCTATTTTATGCTTATTCCTTCCTCTACCCAAAATCTGAGTATTCAAAGATGTACAACAGAAAATCTCTGTGGGTCATATGTTCACAGGGTACATACATATACACTGTAACTCCTGGAGAGTGCCAGACTGTAAATCTTGCTTCCAGTCTTAACTTCAAAAACAAAAGCTTTTGAAAAAGAACAAGCCATTCTCTGATATGTTACATGCGAGACATTCGGGGTTTAACAGTGATTTAATTACTGAGCTTTTTTAGCTACTGCTCAACAATGTAAAATACTAGCATCACTGAGTGCACAAACCACCACATAAAAGACACGAAGTTTTCCTCACAGAAATCCATGACTGCCGTACCATTGCATTTCCAATGCTGGCCTCTTGGGAAAAAGACTCTTAATCAAGATGAAGAATCTAAAAGTTCCATAGCTTAGTAGTATGAGCACGCATCCACTGGGAACTATGTGCTTCAACCCTGGAAAAAGGGCAGGTTATTTGTATAAATATTTAAGACCTCAGTTTCTAAAATGAATTGCCATAAATGAGAGGATCACTTTTTTTCCTCATTATCAATTAAAAAAAAAAAAAAAAAAAGAAAAAAGAAAAAACCCAAAAACTTAAATCACTTCTGATTAGTGAAAAATTTAAACTAGCCTCCTAGAGCAGCCTGGTACTTTTACATGTACTTCCATCTCCTAGATTTCACAGCGTGAGTGAAGTAAGTCCACAGGCATTCAAATTTTAATTCCGACTGTGGTAGATTTGAGGAGTAATGTGATGTTAGGCAATGAGGATGACTACACACTGTTTATATACTGAAAATAAATACTAAAAGATGTTAACATGAACAAAACACGAAACTAAGGCAACTGTATATAGTAAGCATTGTTTCTATGAATTAATAGCAAAAATATCAAATGTGCTTATTTCAATAAAGATACACATTTTTAAATTTTATAGCTATAAAATTAGGTTTATATATACACACTATATAAATTATACCTTAATGTCTGTAAATAAATATTGATATGAATAATGTATTAATTATAGTTTTACATAAAAACTATTATATAGTTTTGTCACACGAGCTTTTATTATTTTCCCTGTTTGGGAATCAAAGTATGTCCAAATAGCCCATGAATTTCAGTATCTAACTATTTCTTTCTTTGGGCTTTGGTAAACCCAACTTAAAAAAGGTTAGAAAATTATTGTATCTAGTTCATTGCCAAATTTTTTTATTTCTCTTGGTAATCTCTCATCACAAAATAAAGCAAAATGGAGCTAGAAAACAAAAGGAAAACAGAGTTATTGTTTTACTTAGAATACAGGGCTAGTTTTGGCCACAATGTAGAAGACAGATAGTTTTACAGTCTTTTACAGTGAAAAAAAAGTTCTTATGACAGAGAAAATTGCAGGAGAAAAAAAAGCCTATGACACCTACAGCAAAGTAGGCTTGAAAAGGCTGAGACTTTAACTCCATTTTTGGCTCCAAATAAGAAAACATTCTTCACCTTTCAGATGTTGCCACTTCAGGCTTTTTCCTCACTTTTTCAGAGCAGCTTCAACACACGTAACCCTTTACCTTGACGTATGTGTGTCTACTTGAAATGCCTACTCAAAACATAGGCTAAAAATATACTATTGTCATTGCTTAACACACTGAAGTCTGCATTTGATAAACTGTAATTTAGAAGGACCTTATTAAAAGTATTAAATAAAAAAACTTCAAGTATATACAAAAATATCTCTGTATGCATCATGCAAAGGCTTATAATAGGGATCATTAGTGACAAATCTTACCCTAGGATTTTTACCTTTCACTACACTTGTCACCTCTATCTGATTCCTATTTCAAAGTGCTGAAATTAAATAGTTGTTTCATTTCAAAGTTTGCAACAGTTTCTCTGAAGTACTTATATGTATTGTGAAAGAAAACTGACTTCATATGTTAATTGAAACAGCCAGAGAGGAAAAAGGCTTAGCATTCAGTACTTCCTGAAACACAGAACTGAATGGACCACTCTAGAAGCAAAGATCTCTTTCAGAGCTATTACCCATACTCACAGTGAAATGTTCATTTTTCTCCCAGACTACTCTGTTACAATTAAGATAGTATGAAAAATATATAACGGAAACTCAAAACTCGAACATTAACCTGATTGTTACCATCAATTTTCATTCAGAAATGTTTCTGACTTCACATTTGCAAGCTCTAGCAATTAACAGAGGCACATGATAACATAAAATGGTGCAATTTTGCTAAGTGCAGAAAAACAGAAATATCCAAATTTCTCTGGAAATTTATCACTGAATATACTCTGTGATACAAAACAGTTTTTAAAGGGTGACAAAAGTAAACATACTGTAAGATGAACTACCGGTATGGTAATTATTAAGTTAAACATAATTAAAAAAAAAAATTATTAGAATCCAAGTTATGGTCTTTAAAGACAGCAAAAAATCCCTCCTTATCTCCACAAAAGTATCTGACCCATTTCAGCAAGCCTGCAAAACAGCTGAACACTGAAGGAATTCTAGAGTTTGGCCATGTAATTAGCACACACTAAGTATTCAGAGCTACTTGCTGTAGTACTGCAGTACAAAAGAATTTTGGAGCACAGTGCTCTTCTTATTTGCATTTCAATATACTTCACATCTCTTTAGTAAATGAACTATAGGAATAAGCAGACACAGAAAGAAAATGGATAAATAGCTACCTTCTAAAGATAAATTGTATATTTCGCATGTGCAAAACTTAAAGCAAAGTACTTTCCTACAACTTCTATGAATTCTAGTACTCTGTACTTTTATATTAAACATTAAAATTACATTATGCTAGGAATATTGCCTCCCAAATTTTAACCCATATCAAATGTTTATTATGATTTGTAATCACCTCAAACTTCTAAGGAGTTGTACAGGAATTCCAGTGTGAATAGAATGACTTCTTGCTAAATATATTTACTTTATTGTTTAATCTGTAAATTTTATAAAAACTGAAAGTGTCCTTCATGTGGAAGTCTAACTATAACTTAGTCTTCCAGTAAGACATACACATATAGTATTATTTTAGCATTTACATTAAACTTGTCCCATAATAATTTATTCATATCAAGTAATTGTTACAGAAGTTAATCTTCATGCACATACAGTCTTAAGTTTCAACCACAAAATTCCGATGTCTGGACATGCTGCTGATGGCGCAGGTTTTTTGGTGGGGTCTTTTTGTTTGTTGGTTGGGTGTTTTTTCAGTTACTATTTTCTACCTATAAACCAGGGAAGACAGCACCAGCCTGACAGTACTCTGGATCAAAACAAGTTGGGTAATCTGTGAAATGCGGGTGATGGCACATCCTTAATACGCTAGGAAAATGGGCTGAGGAAAAGTCAAAGGGTTAGCAATTAGTAGCTTAACTAGGTTTGGAAAGGTATTTCTAAAGTACAGTATTTGGGGCCAAACATCTAACAAGTACACAAATATACAGCTGACTGCTGGGTGAACAACCACCTCCGGTTCTCTAAGTATTTTCAAGCTTCTGGTGGCACATCAGGAACTGCAGGTAATAAATCTGCATTTCTAAATCAAATAGTTTTAGTGTATACCTCATAAAAAGTACTTTCTATAAAAATAAAAAATATGAAATAAAATGTTGACATAACGCAAGGGAATGACATCTACAACATTTTTTAGTTTATACTATTCACTCTTCAAGATGTTTCAACAAAAACTCAAGTATAGTCAGAAGACAAATACAGAACAAATAAAACAAAAACTAACCTCATAAACAAAATACACTTTGGCTTTTACATAGATTCCCATGCGTACTACTGCGCGCACAGCAGCATTCATACCTGGGAAGAAAAAGCAAAATCACATTGTTACAGGTTATCCAGTATTTTTTGTATACTATAAATTTTCAGTCTTAAAAACAAGGGAACATTAATTCATTCCTAAAGGCAGACAATGATCAGCATCTATTAAAACAGAAATTTGCTTAATGACAGTGCAATCAGCCCATGAACATGAAGAGTGCAGAACTATTTGCTTTGTTGCAATAATTATGTGGATACCAGCATGCGTGTCAATCAGAGATTAAATTGCTGCTGATTGTAAAACAGCATTGTAAAATAACAGCTACTAAATAAGAAACAGGAAGTAAATTCATTTCACAATAATGATTAGTTTTCTATCTGAAATGCAAAACACTCAGCCAGTTAAAATTTAGCTTCTTCAAAGGAGAAATTGTATTGTAATAGGGTTTTTTCCTAAGCTTTCCAAAGTAACACAGGTTTTTATACAGTATTCTGTGGGGACCACTGCCAAAGCTGACATGGACAGGTGCCCACTTAAAAAGAGAACAGTAGCAGTAAATTAACACAAGAAATGCTGCATAGACTCATTTGACAGAAAAATGCCTAAATGCCACTTTGCTTCCTGGAATTGTAAGTTCAAACTGGAATTCCCTGCTCACAGACATCTGACAAATCATATTACTGTAAAATCTTCCGTTTAACTACGTGGTCAAACACTTAACCTCCTGAGCAACAGTGAAAGTTCCACTAGTCCCCCTATGTGATCAAATGAATTCATTATAACCCATCCCTTCAGATACTGTGTTACCCTACTCATTATTCAGGAAGTTCCCAAAAGTAATAAACTAATTGTTTCCATACCACTTAGACACAAGAGATTATGCAAAGCATGAGAACAGAAGTAGTTAGGCTACATTGAAAGAAATAGCCTCAGCACATCAGATGAAAAGCGATGCCAGAAATGTGATGATCAAAAACACTGGGCCCCAATTCTCCAATTCTGTTGCACTTAGTATCACAACAGCAAAGCAGTAGGTCACCTCTGCTGTCTGACATAGGTGTTAAATGTTCACCTATGTGGAGATACAAAAAGTCAGTAACTAGAATATATAAACCCACAACACAATAACCCATAAAGATCTATTCCTACAAAATCTATCATTAATGGGAAAAAAACCCTGGGCTATAATAGAAAAGCTTACCTGTCTAAAAAAAGACTTAGTCTGAGGTTTTCTCAAAAATTTATTACTTAGGAACGTAACAGAAAGTCCCGGAAGTTGCCCAATGAGAAACGAAAAATTAAGTTTGCCAAAATCAAAAGTTGCTATGCTGTTTGTATAGATGTCACTTAGCCTTAAGATTAAAATAATGAGTAACAGTGTTTTCGCATCAGTTCTGTATCAGGAAATAACAGCGAGAATTCTCTCAGCCAGAGTCAGCCTTGTGGCAGACTTGGAAAAAGTTCCCAAATGCCAAGACAGCTAAAAGCACAGCTTTAGATGATGAACTGGATGATGCCAAAGAAAAGCAGAGAATCTCATGTGACGGGCTGTACTGAAAAGAAAGCTAGCATGCTGAGGCGCAGATTAAAACAGATCTACTACACAGAGCAAAGTTATCTCCTCAGTGAAGCAGTTTCACGACAAAATGAACACTCTCACACCCACACAACATCCCCTGGAAAGTGGGGACAAAGACCTTTATTTAACTTTTTAAAACTGACGGTTCTTCACAGCACTGCCATTTTCCTCAAACAGGGAAGCACAAGCTACTCCTTTCATCAAAGTCCACAGCTTGCTTCTATTAATGCACAACATGTTTGTGGGAGGGGTTTTTTTTGTTGTTGTTGGGGAGTGTTTTGGTAGCTTGGGGTTTTAGTTTGTTTTTTTTCTTCTTTTTTTGGGGGGAGGGGGGCATTAGATATTTTTGTTTGTGTAGAGATTTTTTTATAGGTAAAAAAAAATTTTATATTATCCATTTGGCTGCAGAGTTCTAGAAGAACAGCTAAAAGTTAATTTTCTGAATGGAAAAAGTTCATCCTCACGGTATGAGGACTACTCAGAACTGCCCTTTTAAGAACCTTCTGTTCTTGAGGTTCAGTTTTGTCACCTCTCCCATTTGGCACCTGAGAAGAAACACTGAGACTGTTTCAGGTATCTAATATATGTTCAGTTATAGACACTAGTGTCTCATTCAGCAGTAGTCTCTTTATTCCAAGTATCCAATTAGAATAAAGAAAAAGCGTATGTGGTCCAAACAGGCTAAAGCAGAATAGTTTTGTCAGGGAAAAAAACCCACACCTTAACAAAACAGAAAAACATTAAATATAAACATTTATGTGTCTACCAAAGTTACGTATTTCTTTTTTATCTGTTTCTTGCTCACATTTCTGCTTTATTGGTCGCGTATCCTCTCTTTTACCTTTGGCATGCACCTCTCTTAATCAGTGCATTTGCAAAGGTAGTTACTCTGTTCTCATCACAAATTCTCCAGATCCTCCATACCTTTTTTATGTACAAATTAGCCTACAAATGTTGATTTGGCTTAATGTTCATATTTCTTCTAAAACCAGAGTAAAACATAAGCATTTATTTCTCAAAATGACAAATTCATTCTTTTCATGTGAATATATTTGTAATATAGCCACATGCTTTCTTAGTGAATACTTTCCAGTTTCCATGTGTCTTAGATGAAAAATTGGTAAAATTCATAATTTACCTGCTGCAAAAAAGGACAAAAGCCCATGAAAAAACCCCATAAATTACAGACAGAAAGCATCTTCTCAGTACCACCACCACTGTAACTTCACAAGTTTATGCAACATGTATTTTATTATTTGGCAATGTATACCTTATATCTTTTTACAGAAAAAGGTCTTGGGTGTCTACTGGCAAGCTCCTAAAGAAGTGGCTTACATTTCAGAAAGGCAGAGGACTGAAGGATGTTATAATTTGATAACTACTAAATACGTTAAAACATTGAAGCTTTATACTTCTACATGTTGGCTATCTAAATCAGAACACAATGCTTGCAGTGATTCAAGTAGGTAAATACAGAGAATTTCATGAAGTCTCCACAGAACTTGTCTAACAAAACGTTGCTGTATTTGATTATTTGTGGAGTCTTACAATAGTATTTTTGAATTACCATAATAACTATGAAATGTAATTATATGCTTATTACTGAAAAAAAGAGATTTACCGGGTTAACCACGGATTTAGTTCCAAATAATAACCATAGCCTGATAAACATATAGGATTAGACTAGCAGCTTCAAAAGAAAGTCATAAGTAAAACCAGTATTTTTTTATAACATAAGAATTAGTTAAAATCTTTCTGAATTACCCCTTGCATTAAAGCCTTCAACAGAGGAAAAGATTTATTTTGCTCTTTTGGGCTCAGCAAAGATTAAGTAAACTGCAACTACTTACATGGCTTTCCATAATGTCTGAATTAATTTAAGAGTTGATAATTTACTGTCTTTCTTGATATTGTCTATTCCATTGCCTTTGAAAGCAACAGTTTTCATAGCAGGGTTATAAACGGTACTGCAGAAATCTTTAAATTATTTTAAAAGCATTCCCTTCCCCCAAAAGGGTATTCCTTTCCTGTGCCTACATCCTGTTCCACATCCAACAGGCCCCACTACACTATTTTCTGTTTAAGCCAAGTTTTCCTCACTTGAATCAGCTATACAGGCCTTTAAATAAATAACTGTAATACTAACCATATAAAAGAAAAATCAGAACTATGCATCTTGGACAAGCATCAAGAAACACTTAACTACCACCAATTTCAAAGATAAATATTGGCTTTAATGCATGCTTAATGACTTAACACATATGTTTAAGTGCTACCCTGAATAAAGATCTACACTTAAAAGGCTATATAGCAAAACACACAAACTAAAGAAAATGTATAAACATTACCAAAACAGAAAGACTTGCAAGCATGTAAATGGATATATCAGTAATTATGTAAAAGCCTATAATCATCAAAAGGAAAGATGAGAAGAAACAGTCAAATATAAGAACTGAAGAAATCATTAAGAAAACAATTTGGGTTTGTTCCATTTACTTTTAATTACAGAACAGATTTTATTGCATATAATCACAGTAATGATTCTAGATACCTGAAAAAAATACTGTACAATTTTTCTTAATAGTAACACCATATTATATCAGAGCATTCTAGTGCACAAATATATACAATAGCATAACAACTAGATGACATACACATCTTCAAAATTTAAAAAAACATCTTAAGAGACTAGCTTCAAACATAGCATCCACAAGTTATGGAAGCAGTTCCTCCAAGATATTAAGTGTACTGAAATAGTTATACACATCCATTAATAAGTATATTCCTTAGTTTACATAAAATTGTATTTATAATTTCATATATATGGACACATATATATATGTATTCTATATACATATTTATACACACAAAATTATTTGCTGGAAGAGATGCCTTTTTAGGGGGGAGGACTCAAAAATTCCTTGTGACTATCTTCCAATTACTTAAGTGTTAAACTGTAAATTTGATGACATAAAAAGAGTATGTGGTGTTTAGAGGTTTGTTTTTTTTTTTCCTTTTTCTGTTTGTATGTTTTTATATTTTATTTGTTCAGTGGCAAAATTTCTTTTTCCATCATATGCTACCAGGACAAGACCAATATATCTGCACTTGTCTTGTGCAGTTCCTGTGAAGCCGGCAACACCTCAAAAGTAGATATATGTAGAACTTTGCTTCCAGTCATGCTTGTGGCATTCCAAAACTCTGGAATCCAAGAGGCCACAGAGCTCTTTACAGCTGTTTCTAAGCTCAGTATGTGCTGAAGGAGTGGAGGGTTTTTTATTTGTTGGGTGGTGAAATTTCTTCTTCCAATGTAAGTTACCAGGACAAGAGCAGTACGTCTACACTACTATATTAAATATGCCTTGAAATGTTGGGAAGCCTGTAATGCTTCACACTTAGAGATATGTAGTAGATCTTTACTTCAGCAGTCATGGTCTGTGATATTCCAGACCATTGCCGTGCAATTCGTAAGTCCCTTACTTATGCTGTCTTCCACAACACTAAATCTTTCAAGTTTATCTCAGCTAACATAGGCACATTCAAAGACAATAATCTTGAGCCAGTGAACTGGACAGCAGCTCAGAGTAGCCACTAACACATCATTCCCCAGTAGCACACAATCGTCTTCTGTCAGAAGCTTTCAGATGACATTGTTTCTGCTGCTGAGCCATACCTATCACGGTCCCACACAATCATCAGTCTGATCGGAGGTTGTACGAACTTAAGAGACCTACAGCAGCCAAAATTGTCTGTGGCAGCCACTGGAAATCCACATAAAATACAACCAGTGTACTTCATGAGCTGAAGCAAACCATGGCCAGACAATCTCACAAAGTGAAGACAGAAGTGTGACTTAAAACCCATTTATTAGTCCACCCTTTTTGAGCTGCAACCACTACAATTTAGAAATAGTCCAGAACTGACCTAACCCATAAATCTTGCAAATCAGTTGCCAAAACAAAACTTTCTTTGCCTCTCAGCTTACTTGTTATTATGGTGGAAAGTACTTGTTTTACTTCACAATTGAACAGCTGGCTACCTGAAATGATTGAGTGCCAAGTTGACATACATTAAGTGTACAAAATGTAAATATTTTTCCCTGTGAAATAGATCGCTGATAAATTCTTTAACTCCACCAAAGAATATACCCATGTTTAAAATATGGTGACTAAACCATAATAGTTCCAGTATGACATATACACATTCTATAGTCTTTAATATTCCACAGGTAGTAAAAAGGAAAAACAAAAAAACCTTGCAAAGAAATACCACAAATGTAGGGAAGTAATTTAAAACTTAACATGCCCTACAAATAGAAAGGCTTGTGTAATTTACATAATGCTACTTCTAGATTATTAAAATGTACAATAACAGCAAAGGCAGTAACTTCTATTTTAAAATAATTTGAAGCATATTTTATTCTAGGCTAAGATTTACAGCCCAGTCTAAATCAAGGCACCTATTGATATGAAGATGATGTGTTTACTACAACATTAATGGGTGTTCCTTCCACTCAATTTCCTGTGAGTTTAGTTTGCATTACAGATATTCTGAAGACTTCTAGTCTCTAACAAATTAAAACAAACACACAAACAAGCCCCAAAACAGGAGAGTGGAACTTTTTTTATATTAGTACTTTTTTGTCTACTTCAGATTTAGTAGTTTTTCCTCATCTACAGGTTACTCGAACATGTATTTTCAAACAGCTCTGCAGTAATAGCTGCGTATTTCCCTCTACTTATACTTCACCTCTCTCACACATTTGCCCTACAGAGGGCAAACGACCTTGACAGAGCATGACTCATTCTGGCCCTTGTCTAACTCCTAACTTAGCATGCAAACAGGCTTGAGGTTGCATATTTTACACAGCTATACTGTGACCAATATAGTAAGGGTTATGAACCTCAACTGTGTTGTGGGATTGAACTTGAAACAATCAAGTTCTAAAGTGTTTTGGTTTGGGGTTGATTTTTTCCCTTGTTCTTCTAAGTTAGGACAATAAAGCTGACTACTAAACAACTTGGAAGGCATTCAATTCACTTTGGTCTTTGTGACAACCTCACTCCTCAGACAGCAACTTCCACAGGCTGTTACTGTTTATCCATCCAGGAAAATATGCTTCAGTGGCAACCTGCCAGATAATAAAGTCTAGATGTTACCCATGGATTCTGCAGGTCCTTTAAATGCTTTAATTCACATAGTGGCAAGTGCAGATTAATACTTTATAAAAAGCGATACATCTGCTGCTGCATTATATAATCTCCAGCCACGCGGAAGCAAGTAGCAGGGCTCAGCCTCCTGCTGAACTCGCTCCTGCTGCTTGAGGCAATGCCCTGTCACACTTTAAAGCTAAAATGGCGATTTGGTGACCAGACCATTAAGACAGAGATGCCTTGATTCACAGTCCTTCCTTGAATCATTTAGCAGTGGAATTGACAGCACTGAGCGCAAACTGTGGATGAAACTTGAACAAGTGCAAACCCACCAAAGGGCAACGGAAAAGCCATTAAGGGCATCGATTTGCTTTTTCTCCGAAACAGCAACATTCCCCTCTCCGATTGGTACCAAATCCCTTCCACGCCTGATTAAGAGTTTCAGATAATCCCAGGTAAACCCGGGGGCTCCCCGTTATTCCTGCGGGCAGAGGGAGGGAAGATGCTTCTCCCAGCCCGGATGACGCAAAGAGGCGGAATCTGCAGCGACTCGCAGCGGATCACGTACACACCGGCGGCGGGGAGGGAGCGCGGAGACGCTGGTCCATGCAGGCTACCACCTCATGGACGCGCTGGGAAAGCGAGGGGAGGAGAGGCCGCTGCCGGCGCCCGCTCCCGCCCTGGGGAAGCGGACAGCAGGCGCGGGTGCGGGTGCGGGCTCGTCCCTCCGCGCCCCCGCGTAGCAGGCTAGGGAAAGTGGTCATTAAACTGCCCAGCCCGCGCAAAAAGGAGAGGCTTCTCTGCACCACCACCACCCCACCCCCATCCTCTTCACAAACGCGAGTAAGAGTGCCGTTTCTTCTTTCAGCGAAAGTACTTTCTAGACACCCCCGGGAAAAAAAAAAAAAAAAAGAAAATAATCGTAATTTAAGGGAAGGAGCTAAAAGCAATCACGACTGAACAACTCTCCTGGCAAAAGCTGAGCAGAAGTCCTCTCAAATAGCATAGAGCATTGCACATCTTAATTAACTGAAACTTCAAACTCTTAATATATGTAATCTATACGTTAGGAAATGGGAAGCGAAAGTGTAGGAAAACATGACTTGATGACTAAGTACATTGCGATCAAGCCTCTCTTCTTTCCCTTCCCTCTTAATGTCTGTAAGTCTTTTGTTCACCCTGTCCTGTAGCTACGACTCCCTCTACACTCCAGAGATTTAAGGAGGTGAAACACGTTTCCAACACACTCCTACAGGGCTCGAGAGAGTAAACTACCAGCTGAGCGTTCGAAATCATGGCTAGGAACACGAAAGCGTTCCCGGTGCCAGAATGAAGTGAAAAGCAGATGAGGCGAGGGCTGGCAGAGCCCCAGCAGCGCAGCCAGCCTCCCACCCGCCGTGCAAGGCAGCACGACCTCCTCCCCTGCTCACATCAGCCATCCGCGCTCCCTCCTGGCTCTCCTCTCCCCACCATCTCCCGAGGGGTGAAGACATGTCGGTGGTGAAAGTTACTGGAGCATTTCTACCCTCTTCCCTGCCAAGGCAGGCTCAGAGGAAACGTGATGAGAAAGGGAGGGAGGAGGAAGCATGAGGGTACGTTTGCAACTCAGGCGCCCAGGCCGCGTAAAAATGATTTATTTTCTAAATCATCTCAGTAAGCGAGACAGCTCGAAGGCCAGCGCGGAAAGAGGAACCCCAGAACCACGGCGACCTCGTGTGCTCCGCTCCCGGACCCCGCGCTGTCCCCATCCTGTGCCCTCCGGGAGCCCCCGCCCTGTCCCCATCACCTCATCCCCTCCTGCAGCCCCACCACTGTCACTGTCCCCCATCAGTGTCCCCTCCTGGACCCCCTTGTCCCCATCCCTGGTCCATGACCCTTCCTGTCCCCATCCTTGTCCCCTCCTGGACCTCCTTGTCCCCATCCTTGGTCCATGACCCCTCCTGTCCCCATCCTTGTCCCCTCCTGGACCTCCTTGGCCCCATCCCTGGTCCATGACCCCTCCTGGACGCCTTGTCCCCTCCTGGACCCCCTTGTCCCCATCCCTGGTCCATGTCCCCTCCTGGCCCCATCTCTGTCCCCTCCTGGACCTCCCT
>JAVJGI010000050.1:63039252-63109871 GCA_035590275.1 Ibycter americanus | reverse complement strand
TGGCAGCGCCCACCCGCCTCTGCCGGAGGCTCCGGTGGGAATGTGCCGCCGGCGTGTGGGCGGCCTGGCCGGCCCGTTCGCGCTCCCCTGCTGCCCGGCAGGCCCGCACCAGCGAGCGAGGAGCGCGGCTCCCGTGAGGCAGGGAGTTCCTTGTGCAGGCTCTGCGTGGCAGGGTCGGCCCCGCGTCCGCCTTGTCAGGCAGGGAAACCCACAGGCCTGGAGCTCTCTTCGTGCTCCTTTTGCCTCTCATCCCTTCGCGGGTACGCCTTGCTGCGGTGGCATCTCTAAGCCGCGGCAGCCGTTCAGGTGCCAGCAGGGAAAGGAGGATCTTTCCCGTAAGTGTTTACAGCTTAGAGATGAAGGTTGAGTCTAAGGGAGCAACAGAGATAAGGCAGTTGGGAGAAACTACTCTAGGTAGGAATCCCAGTCTTTCTGCCTTCCTGTTGTGCACTGGTGCTTTTGCTTGGGGAGTGCTTAGTATTGGCAGAGAAGCACTCAAACTCACTGTATTGTAACGCTGCATTGGAGTACAACAGAATAATTGTTGATCACTGCAATGCATGTAGTCACAGAAACAATTTCAGCCCCCGATTTTGTTAGGTTAAGCAAATAATGCTGCATTATCCCTTATACAGTTCTTCGTAGTACTTAGCATAAGTATTTGCAGTGTCGGGGGCTAAGTTACTTGCCCAAAATTACAAAGCAAGTCAGGGAGAGAGTCAGGAACAGCAGCAAAATGCTGACTCAAGTTTTACATTTTAATTGCTGTAATAATTGTTGGTTTTATTCAACATCTTCATCACATCTTAGACTTACCTCACATTGTACAAAGACATGTGCTCATCCTGTCAACTTGCACACAGACACATGCAGAAGTACAGTCATTTGAGTAGTTTGGTCAAAATTACTCATAGATACATTTTTGAAGAAATCATACCTGCAAATAGATAGCTATACCTAGTATCTGGGCAGCTGACGTTTGCAAATTTACTCAGAGGCTAAAATGAGTGTGTGAATTGAAAACTGAAAAGACACATTGCCAAATAGTTTGCGTACCATGAACTATAGTGATTCTACAGGGAATTTAACTGTATTCTTTCCTGAATCTGAAGAGAGCTTGGAGTCATAGATTATAAAGGTGAGGTTTTGTTACAGAAATATGTAAACCCCCCATAAAGTCACACTGTTCAAAGGCTTCTGGTGTGAATTGGAATCACATTAGTTTCCTGGAGAGTAGCTCTACAAAGCTAAATTAAGGTATTTCAGCAATGCAGGGCCTGATCCAAAGCCTGTAAAATCAGTAGGAAGATCTTTGACTAATACAAACTATTATGACTATTTTAAGATCATGGACCAATGATAGTTTGTCATCTGAGCAATACTTTGAGGAAGCATTCATTGGTTCTTCTTGGTTTGGTACAGTTACTTAGACATTCTTTAAAATTGGCTTACTTTGTTTTGTTCACTGTAACTTAAGTATTCACACTTTGGAAGTAGTCTTGCCCCTCTTGTTTCCGATTACAGCCTTGATGCTAAGGAGCTATTGTTTTCTGAAAGTATTTTTTTCTCCAGTTGCCTTATGGTACATAATGAACTTATAAGTGACGTATTTTTTTCACCCTTGTGTAACCAGGAAGCTCCCTATGATTTCACTGTTTTCATCATTTATTACAGTTACTCATTGTTCTTCAGCAGAGCTCTCAGGAAAGAATTGTATTTTGTCCGTGTCAAGTCATTAAAGTAGTGGTGGGAGGAGAGGAAAGGATGTGGAACTGTTTGTTCCTGAGGCTGTCTTGATATACTTAAATATCTTAACAGCAGTACAATTGCCTGTAATCTTAAAAGGAGTGACTTCTTGGCTTGAGTATTGAAGACTGTTGGGGGAAACAGTCTTGTTTAACCTTGTGGGATATAGTTGCAATGCAGCTAGGTGCAGGTGTATAAATCACACTGACACTAAGAGAATAGGCTCTTTTGAGATGTGCAAACTGATAATAAAGAAACTGCGTATCTGAATGAAACCTCAGCAGGTTATTTACATGCTACATTAGGCACTCTAATTGTCCTCTTACTGTAATACTAAATAAAATCAGTTTACATGGGATAGGGAGAGGACAAGTGGGTTTTGACTATTCCCTGATACTGATCATTGCAGGTGCTCTGCTGCATCCTCTTCCCATTGCCTGTTTGTTCCCAATGCCATCTAGATCAAGCCTATCTGTCCATCTTTAAATCTTTTCACTACCTAAGAAATCCTGATTGATCCTTTAAAAATACTTTGGATTGCTACCCATCTCATCTTACTGAGGCAGTATCATTACACATGCTACCTTTGAACTATAAAACAATTCATATCATGCATGTAATATCACAGAAGCATCCAGTTCTTCATTTGGCATTGAAATTAAGTTAAACTAGGAGAAACAAGTCAAGTCCAAAAAGAACGAGATTATTGCATGAGTAACAGAGCTGAATGAATGGATTTCCAGCCAGCTGGAACTATTTTCTACAGCTAGACCTTTCTTTCATATGTGGGTTCTCTGGCATCTAGTGATACATGAGCCCACACTTCAAGTTTGTCTGAGGTGCTTATAGGAGCTGTCTCTTCTGCCCAGCTGTTGTTTTTTCATGAGACTTATGAATCATAAAGAAAATTAACTTTTGCATATTCAGCTTGTTAATATTATTAAAAAATGGGCCGAGAACAGAGAATGAGATGGAAGGTTTTAAAGAAATTCCAGCATTTTAAAACAAAACAAGCTAGTCATAGGATGCACAGATTAGCATGAAAAGAAGGAAAGAAGTCATCAAAATGTCATTTCTGGGCAGATGGTTTCTTTAAGAGAACTGACTGCTTTCTTCTATGAATACTACAATATTCACTGGCCCTACATGTTGCATATAAACCCTTGTACTAGTCACTTTCCTATTTATTTTCACCCTTCAATTGTGTCATTCTAACAGCATAAATTCCGTAGTACAGGGGCTGGATTCTATGGGGGTTCTTTCATTTCTTGCATAATGACAGTCCTAGCGACTAATATGCAAAAGGCTTTCTTTATGCTAGAAATATAAGGTGTAAATGAGAGGAAATCCAGAACTAGTGTGGGACAAGAGGTATAGGAAAATCTCCAAGAGATTCGGAGGACTCGCTGTTAGAGTTGGATGGGGAAGGAAGGGATATGAAGGCAATGGAAAGATAACACGGATTTCAGAAGGGGATATGACTGTATCCAGAATAGTTAAACCTTTTAATAAATATTCAGACAAGATTTTCCCATGTATTTTTCTTGTTTTCATCTCTCACTGGTACTGATTTTGTTAGAGAACAGCAATTAACATAGCCTCAGAGACAGACTCTGACAAGTATAGACATTATGGAAAAGGTGATCAAATTATTAATGTTACTTCCGAGTGGCCATATAAAATGCATCAAAATAATTCTCACTGTAAAGATGGATAATGTCCTGAGTCACTGTAATATCAGCTTTTAAAAAAGAGAGAGTCGTATCAGTGGCCTATGGATATGCCCATTTTACACAGGGACAAAAATACTTAGTAATGTACTGTAGCAATTGTAAGGCATTTACAATGCCCAGGTCAGCACAAGAAGTGGGAGAGTGAAAAAATGCCAACTGTAAAGGATGTTTGATTATTTTCAGTGAGGGATGGTAATGTAAAACGTCACCATATTCATAATGAAAGAAAATCACATGCCGAACATCAGCTACAACTTTTTCTTGGATGTTAAATGGCTGTTGCTTTGAATTTACTGTCCCTGACTCTTCAGTTGAGAGTTTAGGTACAAATCTAAGGCATTGATGAAATTCCCACTTAAATGAAATGGCAAGACTTTTTAATGGTACTTGAATCAGGCCTTGTATAAAAGAAAAGCACATAATTAATCCCTATGTTTACTTAAGTGTGTCTGTTCTTTATGTAAAAAAAAGGCGATGACTGAGCAGTATTTTTCTGTATGTTATTTCCTCCACAGTGGTTTTATCTCAGAATCTATATGTAAAACATAATAAAGCAGTAGCAAATTACTTCCTAGCCAAAATATTTTGAATGGGAATGTTATATAACTTCAAAACCAAGGAGGATTGTTCAGCTCATACTAGCTTTGAAGCTTCCAGGTTTTTATGGAAAATGTTCTATAAATAGTTATATGGAAAATGTGTCAGCGTGGTCTTTGGGCTTGATAGTTATTTTTTCCCTGGTAAATTCATGTATCTTTTCTTAAATGACACTAAAATTTCTAGTTTGTGCTCAGGGAGTTCATTACGTGACATTTTTTTTTCCTTCCTTCTGCTACCAGCCACTAAATTCACTGTTCAATGCCACCATCAAACAAATATTATTAACATGCTGTCTATTTCTAATTTATCTAACTTTCAGACTTTGATTCCTGAAAAAAAAACCAGGTCTAAGCCCCTGAAAATGCATCTTTCTGTGGTTTGACATGACCTGGAGTCCACTTCTTAATTTAGAAGTCTGTTTTTCTTGTTTTATTGGGTAGGAAAACTCATGACTGAGCTAAGCACCACCCAAAAATATTGCAGATCAAAGAGGATTTGTGTTATTGTGAAAGATATGTTGTGTCAGATATGCTAGGTTTGGAATAATTGAGCCGTGCTAGTCATACATGTATCATAATTGCTCAGAGGTTTAAAAAACTCCGAAACAGAAAAAACTGCCAAAGACACTTCATTAAAAGGAAACATTGTGCTAATTAAGCGATTAATGAATCATACAATTGACTAAGTTATTTCTCCTGGTTTGGGGGGTGAAGAATACATAAGCATTTCTTTCTCACCCAGAAGACTTCCACAGTAAGCCATCGTTTGGCGCCACAGCATAATTTGTAAGCTTGCCATACTGTGAGCCACAAAAGGTATATGTCTGGTTGGGAAATGAGTAGGGCCATGCATACATGTTCATAGTCCGTGTTAAAAGGATATAGACTAATTATGGTATTCTCAGAATGTGGTCCTTCTGCAGCTTTCTCTTAAGGACTGCAAATGATCTTGAGGAGAAATCTTACTATTTATGTGATGTGAATTATGTTTGTTTACCTTAATGCTCAATATAAAAATATGAACGATAACCTCAGAACATTGTCTAGAACACAGAACTTCTTCCTTATAGATGAGCGCCCTAACTACTTAGTTATTAGATGGTGTTATCCTTCGTACAGTACTTCTGGATTGGTGAATCCTTGTGACAGCTTCATCAGAACTGTTGGCGTGTCCTCGTCCAGAAAAATGTCCTCCTGACGAATAAGGCAGATTGCAGAGGAAGACGTTAGTGTATTTGGGCAAAACTGATCTCAGGAGCATCATTTTCTGGTCATATGCTGCAGTTGTTAGGCTATATTATATGAAAGATGAGTGATGTAGAATTTTACATGGAAGTCACTTCTGTTGAAAAGTGGGTGATATTAAGGAGTTCTCTGAAGATTCTCTTATATTCCTCAGCAGAGTTTGATTGAAATAATGCTTAGTCAGTTGTTTCCCAAAAGGCTTGAATAGAGGACACATCAGCTGAGT
This sequence comes from Ibycter americanus, assembly GCA_035590275.1. Lineage (NCBI taxonomy): Eukaryota > Metazoa > Chordata > Aves > Falconiformes > Falconidae > Ibycter > Ibycter americanus. The sequence continues at coordinate 63,104,322 of JAVJGI010000050.1, read as the reverse complement.
GCTTATGTGGATTGGGGCCAAATTGACAATTTGGCCTGAAGCTGTCTCTGATTTTTTCCCTCAGCAGAATTGATGAAAATAACTGCAAGGGAGAGATAAATAAGAATTTATATGATTTGTGTAACTTAGGGTTGCTCAAGGAAAGAGTAGTCTCTTCCCCTATTTTATGATCTTGGGAATTATTTTATGTGGAAAAGAGAAACAACCAAAAACCCACAGAAATAATTTTCTACTTAAAATTACGTACCCTTAATTATACTTCAAGAAATGATACCTTTAGTAATGATCTAATCTAATCTAATTCAATTGGTTTGGTAAGTGCAACTTCATTTCTAAATGTAAGCTCTGATGTTCTGTCATCACAATGGTTGTTCCCTTCCACAAAGACTTGGAATTTTATAATCCGGAATTAACATGGCAGTATAGTTAAAGTAATGTAAATGTAGTTAGACAGTTACTGATATGGTGAATTAAAAATGTACTCCCCCCCAATATGCAGTGGTTCCCATGACACTGAAGAATTTCAGTTTATCTAAAATAAAACTAATTGAAACTGTGGTCTATGATTTGCAATCTTTACATGTTCTATAATATATGACAGTTAAACAAGTGAACTTGTTCTTTGTTGCATTGTAAATACTCGACTTCCTACTTACTGTAGGTTTTTGCAAAAGTTGTAGTATTTATATTACTTTTATTAGTACTGATAAACAATGGATTTGATATGTATTTCTCATGGGATTCTTTTCCTTTTGAGGGTAGATTTCACTCTTTACAATAGTGGTTATGCATATTTTCTTTGCAGTCTTGTGGCTTGCCTGAAAATGGAAGCTCCAGCAGTGCTTGAAATAACCTAGGTGGTTGTGGAGACTTCAGGCAGCCATTAGTGGTATTTTGCTCAGATAGATAGAATGATATATGATTGTACTTTTTATTGTAGCTGATATGACCCTAGTGCTTTAAAGGCTCTTGTTATTCAGTGTGGAGTCATACTGTTGGATTGAAAGAGGATTCAGTATTCAAAATGAACCTAATGGAGACATTAATTTGGGGGACTGTAAGGTAGGGGGAGAGCATAACTGGTCAAAATGCAATGTCTTCCAGAGTGTACAGGGCATCTTTGTCTCCTCCACAAACTGTCTGGGAGTACAGTGCCACAGCGCTCTTTCTGCAGGACTGAGGAGACTAGAAAAGCAATTTTGGTAGTAAAGCAGATAGTGGGGCCATCATTAGAGCTTGTGTGTTAGCAGCCAGCAGTTTCTCAGAGCGATTACAAGTACTTAGAGAACACAATAAAATTAGGTATTTGGTCTGAATAATTTGCACTTCAAGAAGCAGTCCTTACCTTTGATTTATTGTTGTTGTTTTATTCTGTTGTGGTGTCATGAATAATATATAACAGCAAAGATTGTTCCCTCAAAAGGACATACTTATTTTTACTTAGACCGTTTCCTGATCATTCAGTACCTCTTATTTCCTACCATGCATTTGCTGTCTCTCTTTCTCCTCCCCTACTTCAGCCTTCCTTTTCTTCCTTTCATTTATTTTCCTACCATCTATTTTCCTTTGCTCCTCCTTGCTTTAACTACTTGCAACTTTCTCCCCATCTCTTTCTTCCTTTCTTAATGCTGAAGATAAGAATGTCAGGAGTTTTTTCACTCCCATTGACAGTTATAGTATAGTAGTTAACTGATGCAAATTTCATATTCTTGTTTGCAAATATTTTTATGACACTGATTTTATGACACTGAGATCTTAACCGATAGTAAAAAATATGGAATGTTTCCCTTTGTGAAATAAGAAAAATAGCCTTTCATGACTAGCAGAGTAATTTTCATTTGTCAGAAGCTAATCTGGATGCCTTATGCAATGTTGTCAGTTTTCTTCCTGTGAAGGCAGTTAATAACATCTTGTTTCTCCTTGTCTGTGAAATTTAAATAGTTGGCAGAGATGTATTTAATATTCATTTCTGTAACAATGCATTTGTATGCCTTCTTTGCTCAGAATGATGCCAGAAAAAGTCTTATCTCACATTCTGTAGCACAAAAAACCCCACCCAAATTCAGACAGAAAACATTGCATATACCAGAATCTACAGTTTAGAAATACTTTGGCAGACATAGCTGAGAAATTAAGTAACATATTTAAACTGTGGAACAGAACTAAGAAAAAACAAATGTTTTTGCTTTTATTTATAGACTTAATAATGCTGTAAATATATATGAAATGTAGTATTTAAGACTATGTGCTAGGGCTAAGGAGGTATAAAGTATCTGGCTTTTTACATATTATTTTTTTTTTCTGTACTTGCATTATAATTCCTTGGAGTTTCTAAGAATTCTAATAAAGGAAAAATTGATTTCTTTGATTGTTTATGCAAGTGAGCAAAGTCCTTTTATGGCATGTTTGTGTAATACCATTAGGATCAGTGAAAATATTCAGTATATTGTGAATAAATTGAACGGTGATTGTTGTGATCAGACATAGATGAAAGATTTTTAATGTTTAATGTTTGCAGTCAATCTTAGGCTTATCGTTTCCCTTCCAGGAATGCAGTGTTTCTTTGATCCCTTTTAACCTTAATTATTCTATGATTCTGTAATTCTAAATTTTACTCAATTTTGTAAATTACTGAGAGGATGAATGTGTGTAGTGACTTCCTAGTTGTGTTGGCTAGACGGCAAGTATTCATCTCCCCCAGTGGAGGATGCGACTACTTTGGGGTATTGTGTAGTGTCTTGCATGGAAGGGAGGAGTGTCAGTTACAGGCTAAAAAGTTCTGAAGGAGGTTATGCATACTGTTAGGCTGCCGGCCCAATTGCAGCCACTCTGAAAATACTTTTGTTTTAAGAAAGAGCCAGTGTAGTTTTAGAAACTTGGGATCTTGAGAGGAAACTCTTACTGTGCAGCCGACTGGGTGAGTAGCATGAGTCAGGGCAAGGTTGTGATTAATGAGCAAGCAGGGAGAACGTCATAGTTTGAAGAAAGTCAAACCCAGGGGAGTACCTAGATTCCAGAGTAAAGGATCGTTTGGAGAAACCAAAATAATTGAAATTGCGGTTGGTTTCCTTGCAATTGTTAGGGCCAGAATTTCTCTGAAAGCTGTGCACGCTGGCAAGAGGCCACAGTCTGTGCTGCTGTAGGTGGTGTGATCAAGTGATAGGAGGTTGCTATAAGGTCAAGGCAGTAGTGAAAACGAAAGTGAAGATAGCTTGCAGAGTAGGTCTGACAGCAGGCAGCCAGGTCTGGAGCACCAGTCCCTTAATGGTACCCTTGAGCAGCGATCAGTCAGCAGCCACTCGGGCAAAGTGTAATTGATATCCTTAACAGGAAAGAAATAATATGGGTGTTGGAGGGCGAGGCAGCTGTACACGTGTCCAGCACAAAAATCACATTAAGAGGGCATATAGGTGGAAGTTTGTACTCTGCTCCTTTATAATGGAGCTAATTCAGTTTTACAGCTGTTCCAGCCTTGTAATGAGTTGGCATGATCTCGTTTGCAGTGCAGGCTCCACTCTGGTGTGGGTTAGGGCTTCAAGGTAAACTTAATTTGCATGAGATAACAGGCAGTTACCTGAAAGTTATAAAATACTTCTTACTTTCTTTTTCTTTAAGCCACTCAAAATGAAAGTGCAGTTTAATGACATCATACAAGTTTGAGGTAGAAATGGTTGGCTAGGCCACCCGTCTCATACCACAATATGAAATTATTTTCCATAATTTATTTTCTGGTAACTTAGTATTTCATTAACAAGCATAACTTAAAACAGACTGACAGTAAACTTTCATCCCCACAGTTACTGTTACATTGAGAAGTGTGTGAATAGTAACGGTGTTGTTACCAGTACTAAGTTAGGGATACTGGGCTTTGGGGTTTTTTCCCTTTGCTTTTGTTTTTTTAAAGAAGGGCTGTTTTTATGTGACTTGAATATGTAACTTTAGGTTCTGTGTTACTGATACTGATACTTATTTCTTCTTGAATCTAAAGATATGAAGTAATGTATATTCATCTAAAAGTCAGCTGTCTTCAGTCTTCATTCCTTTTTCACTGAAGACTACTTAAACACTTTAAGCACTATTTCTAGTACATTTGGCCACCATTGTTCTATAATTTTTGTGTCAGTGACCTGGACCACCATCCATGTTCTTGACCCCTGTGGAATCACTCCTAAAATAGGTTTGTTTTCAACTCATCTTTTTCACCTTGAAGAGGGAGTCAGTAAGCCCTTCTACAGACAATTGGAGGGAGCCTCACGATCACGGGCCCTGGTTCTCATGGGGGATTTCAACCTCCCTGATACCTGCTGGAGAAACAACACAGCCAGGCTCACACAGTCCAGAGGGTTCCTGCAGAGCCTTGATGATACCTTTTGATGCATATGTTGGAGGAGCCAACAAGGTGAGGTGTGCTCATAGACCTCATATTCACACACAAAGGACCGGTCGGGGGTGTGAAGGTTGGGAGAAGCCTTGGCTGCAGTGACCATGACATGGTGGAGTTCAGGGTCCTGCGTGGAGGAAGCAGAGCAACAAGTAGGATTGCAACCCTGGACTTAGGAGACCTGACTTTGGCCTCTTCAAGGACCTTCTTGGAGGGATCCCATGGGTTAGGGCTCTGGAAGGTAAGGGGGTCCAAGAGAGCTGATATTCAAGCATCACTTCAACAAAGGCAAGTGCATCTGGGGAGAAATAACCCCACGCACCAGTACAGGCTGGGGCTGACCTGCTATAAGGCAGCTCTGTGGAGAAGTACCTGGGAGTTCTGGTGCACAGCAAGGTAGGGAGGTGATCCTTCCCCTCTGCTCTGCCCTGGTGAGGCCTCATCTGGAGTCCTGGGTCCAGCTCTGGGCTCCCCAGTTCAAGAGAGACAGGGAGCTGCTGGAGAAGGTCCAGTAGAGGGCTGTGAAGATGATAAGGGGACTGGAGCATGTCCCTTATGAGGAAAGGCTGAGGGACCTGGGCCTGTTTAGCCTGGAGAAGAGAAGACCGAGAGGGGATCTTAATATCTACGGATATCTTAAGGACAAGTGTCAAGAGGCTGGGGCCAGGCTCTTTTCAGTGGTGCCCAGCGACAGGACAAGGGGCAACGGGCAGAAACTGCAACGCAGGAAGTTCCACCTGAATATAAGGAAGAACTTCTTTACCTGACAGAGGTGACAGAGCCCTGGAACAGGCTGCCCAGAGAGGTTGTGGGGTCTCCTTCCCTGGAGACATTCAAAACCCATCTGGATGTGACTCTGTGCAACCAGCTGTAGGAGAACCTGCTTTAGCAGGAGGTTGGACTAGATGGTCTCCAGAGCTCCCTTCCAACCCTGACCGTTCTGTGGTTCTGTGATTTGTAGTGCTGATTGTATATGAAGTGCAACAAGTACACTACTTCCTTTATAAGATATAAATGTAAACATGGGAATAGGATAATAGTATCACATTGTCAAGTTTTATTTGCTTTGTCTCCTGTGTTCTGAATGTGAGTGGCCTTTCCAGTAATAATCCATGACATGCACATGCATGTTCTAAAGTTTCTGTATGTCACATATTTATGGTTTAACAGACAGGCTTGAAATAGTTTCCAAATTAACTTTAAACAGTGTTGCCATGTAGATCTTGTACTTAAAAATAAAGGTTGCATTTGGTTTTCTCTTTCAAGGACTTGAGAGCTTAGGAAGAAAATTTGTTTGACCAGAAATCAAGAATTCAGATGTGAGAAGGTACTGTATGACAGTTCAGTAAAAATTCAAGTGGTACAGTGTTCTGGTTTTATGAATAATTCACATTTTGGAGCTAAGTTTTCTTATTCAAGAACCAAACATATTGAACACAATTAAACTTTTCCTTCTTAGGTTTATATCTGAATTTTAACATGCTAGAAATCTGGAGCAGGCAGTTGCTTATATTAAGAGTGTAAAAAATCAGTATTTCCATTATTTATCTGTAATGCATAATATTCACTGGAAATTTTACCTGGATTATCTATATTGTTTCTTAAGAGGCAGCAGTTATCCACAAAACAAAAACATGGACAGTGGTTAAATATCAGGAGGAGTATCTGAAGTAATATTTACATTCTAGCCAACATTTAACAGCTCCATGACAAAAGAGAACGAAGTCTTATCTTTGTAATTTTAGCAGTATAGCCGATGAGAGCCTTGTGCCCTGTTAACGTGACAGTTTCAAGTTTGAGTCTAGAAAGAATCTGGCACCTGCTGTGCTGGACAAAGGCTAAAAGTAGTCTTCTCTGTTCAAACCTCCATTCTAGAGGGGAAAGCTGGGGTTCCACGTGAACTCAGTGTTTGTGGTGAGACTGTCTTATGAACTCAGATCGCTGATGATAGAATTTTTTCCAAGACTCTGTGCTGCAAGCCTATTTGGAGAGGGATTTGGCAACTAAGATAGACTTTTCTAGTTTTTTTGTGATATGCAGTTATGGTATATGCAGGCAAAATGCATGTGAAGCAGGAAGAAAGATGGGGTGGGAATATGAAATACACAACCAGACAGGAAAGAGCTTTTACCATAAAGTGCTGCCTCTTTGTTACAGAACTGCTGTTCAGTTTGTCAGAGACGGCATTTTCTGTGAACAGTTTCCATTAGAAAGGCGCACTTTAATATTCCAAACCAGCTACAAACAGGAGGGCTATTAACTTGTACTGAACTTGAATGATGTTTCAAGAGGTGGAAGTTTAGTAATGTTATAGTATCACAGTGAGTGAAGTAGTAAAAGTGAATTTGAAGGAGCAACATGGTTATTATAAAATCCTTAAGTTCTTTTCGATAAATCTTTCAGAATTATCTAAAGTGAACTAAACACTTCGGTTTAGGGTGATTGTGGCAATAAGGTTGTCACATGAAGAGTGTATTGTTAACAAAGTCCTATAAAACAATATAAAACTATCCCTTCATCAAAGCACCACAGAGTATCAGAGTTTTGATACACAATGTGGAATCTGACTCATACAAGCTTAAGCTCCTTAAAATAAGTGGCAAGCCCATCTGTTATGATCAGGGCAGGAGACTTTTCTGAAGTATAATTCAGAGCAGCTATTTTTTTCTTATTAGCTACAAATAGCTTCCCTAGTTTGAGACAGGCCTTGCTATACCATTTTTTTTTTCTCTTGTGAGTATATCTCAGAGTAAAGATCACATAAAATGGTAATGCAGGGCTTCTTCTGGTGCTGTGGTTAGTTCAGAATGCTGATAGCACCACATAGTTCTTTAAAATGAAACCCGTATATTCTCACTAAATTACAGAAATTGGTGTATGGTGCTCATTTCTCCTTTTTTTCAGCTGTAAGCTCATGTTAAAAAGCTGATACACTACTGTTTTCGTAACGTCATCTAAAAAGCTCAGTTGCTGTAGCCAGGTAAAATCACCAGTAAGAAAATGTCTCCCATTCATGACTTTGCCTCATACTGTTCTTCCACATCCCTCTTGAGATGCCTATGTGCAAATGGAATGTTTAAAAACTTCAGACTTTAAATAACTAGTGTATATTCCATTTGTCGTATGCTAATAACATAAATATCTCCATTTTCACTTGTGCCTGCTATTCTTGCTATTCCTGTACACCACCAGGTCCTTTTCTCCTGAGTAATAGCTGGGTCAAGGACAGATACAAGCCCTTAGGGTATTGGTTACACTAAAATATAGGCAATGAATCTGAATGAAAAACCAAATCATGTAATGTGCTTCATTAAATTAATTAGTTCAGGCTATAGGGATGGTACCACTAGACTTTCAGTCTGGTGTTGGTTATCTGATAAAGAATGAGGAAGAATTTAAGATCAAATTACATGAGATTATATTGGAAAAAGCCTACAGAAATAAGAATCCAGGCATATAAATCTTCAAAGTCATCATGGAGCCATGTGCACAATGGAAAATGACTGCTCTCTTGTCTCTTCCACAGGTTGGAATTGGAGACTCACTAATAAATCTAGTCTTAGTAAAAAGTGCTATTTAATACAACCTCTGACTCAGTATTGTCCCTTGAGAAATGTTTTTTATTTAAAAGATTGTGCTTACTACATCTGAGGATGTACACATATCTTCTATTTATGAAGTCTGCACTACATAGGTATGAGTTCTACACAGGTGCTTTTAAGGTGAAATTTTGGATGTGAATACTCAACTGGTGCAAGAACCTATTCTTAAATTTTGCTATTACAAATTCCTCTTGGCAGGTAAAATCAAGTTTGCTGGACTCAAATAGTTGTGATAGAAAACAATATTTTTAAGCTTGTGCATACTAGTGACTTCAAATGGAAGAAAAAATAATTCTAGTCTATTCCAAAAGTGCTGTTTCATAGTGCATAGTGTCTCCTTGCTTTATTTGTATTCTGAAATACTTTCATGTTTAAATACTTTGTAAAAATATGCAAAATAAGGCAATGTATATTTAAACCTGTACCTAAAGCTTTCTGAGACAAAGTATAGGCTGTTTAACATGATCATTCTTTCACATTTTTACTTCTCTTCCTTTTAAAAATCTTCCTCCTCCAACCTCCCCCTTTTTTTCTCAGTACGTGCTTAACGTTTTAGAAGACGCTGAATAACTTTTGCCTTTTTCCAAAGCATAAAAATCTTTAGCAATTCTAATCCTGTTTTTCAGGAAAAAAAAAAATAAAAATAAACCACTCATAATAATGAATTATGCATTGGTATTTTTTTACTCATGTTGCATTTTTGCTGTATAAAGCTAGGATTGCTGTTAATCTGCTCTTTGCTGCCTAAGTGAAGAACTGGTACTATTATCTGTAGCCCAAGTTTTTATCATGTTATAGCCAAATGTTTTAAAGCTAGCTCAGGTATTTTTGTACTACCCTGTGCTGTAGAAAGATGTCCTCAGAATGGTCCTTAATGGAGGTGTTATACCTGCTAGTCCAAACTGTTCGTCACTATCTGGCATACACAGTGCATTGTGGCCATGATTTCTGTTTTTCCCCAGATGGAAGATAGAGACTTCTTAGTTTCACATATTGCTTTAACTTGCCTGCATATCTGCAAATACATGGAAAAATATGTTCCTATGGAGAGAACACGGGTTGTTTTATTCGTTGAACATCTAAGAAGGTTAGAAGTTGACAACCTTTCCAGCAGGAATTAAAGTGTCTGTCTTTGGCTCCTACTTGAAATGCACAGTATCACTGCTAGATGCCTGAAGATTTCATAATCCTAATATATCTTCCTCTCCAGTAGGAGACTGGGGTAGATATTGCAGAACCGATGCATTCATCAAGTGATTCATTAGCTGAGACTTTAAAGCCCAGTGCATCTCTTTGCTCCTTTATTTTTGTAAGGTTACTTTTGTGTGCTTATATTTTCTACATTGAATACTTTAAATAATTGATGTCCATTCTAATCTGATTAAAATAGGTTATGACTGTTAAAATAAATACTCAGAGAGATGTATTAGCATAATAATCCTACCCTAACTCACTTTACAAATGTCTACATGTTAAGGAATAAAACTATATATATATGTGTATATATATATTTGCAACTATATGAAAAGGAACACATTGGAAAGGCAAGAGTAGGACAATTTTAATTTATTTTTTTTTTTTCTTTTTGGGTATTTATGCCATCAGTATGTATAGTGTGCTTACACTGGCAGTGTACCTTTTATGATGAAAAGGTTGGATCCACATCCAAACTACTGCAATGTATATCAATATCTGCCTTAGAGTGCAGTAGATGCAAAAGCACTTCCTCAGTTCAAAGATGTGGGAATTTTGTTCATTTTTTTAATTTAGTATTTGTCTTAGTTGAATTTATTCATTGAAGCATTTTTATTCTTATATTGATTACTGTGTGACTTCAAGGGGTTATTTTTTCTGCTGGAACACTGTCTGCACTCTCTTGGCACCCTGATCTGTGACACAGGTCTTGGCTGAGTGAGCAGCTTCTGGTTCAGATGATGCATGAGTAAGGCAGTGTAATGAATATGCCACGGCAAATGATCAAAACATCAAAACTGTGTTGGTTCTTAATCTTGGTGACAAAGCAGTAGGTCTAAAAGAGTTAATACTGATTACCTGGTAACTTTAATTTTTCTTTGTAATAGATAAGGGTTTTTTCCCAAGCCATTTTTGAAGGGAGGGCTGAGGGGATTTTGGGGATTTTGGGAATTCATATTGAATTGAGGTGCTAAGCTACCTGTGAAGATGCGAACCAGATTAAAAAAAAGAAAAAGAAAAAGTTAAAGAATGGTAAGAATATGGGACAGATACGGTATTACAAATAATTTTATTCTTTTCATCCTTGTGTAATCTAAATCAAGTATGAAAATTAGAATGTTTTGCAAAGTCTCCTGATTTGTTTTAACATCTGTGTTATCTGAAGAGGCAGGTTGAAAACCAGTGCCTAGAGATCTGGAACCACAGGAATGAGCATTGTCTCGATGACAAAAGATGTTATGAAACACTGTTCATTCACAGTACCCCTCCTTTCTGTTCTTCAAAACTGTCAGTTTCATAGATGTTATCTTCTTTTACAGGCTTTCAAATAATCAGTGAGCTGTTTGGAAAAATGTGCCAGTATGCAGTGCTGCCAGCGGCTATTAGATAGCATGTGAGCATTTAAAGGTGTTTCACTATTTAGGGTCTTGTCTGTATAATGGAATGCAGAGATTTTTGTTTGTTGTTAGTTTTATATATAAAGAGATATAGGTATGAAATTTACGTCTGGATGATCAAACTGAAATCTCAGAATTCTTCATGAATGGTTGTGGAAGCCTGGCAGCACGGCATTGTGGAAACAAGCATATCTTTTCACACATGAACAGCTAGGTAGCCTTGTAACTGCAGTGGTAAATGCAGCAGTGCAAATGTGTGGTATGAGATGTGCATTGGAAAAACATTAGGCTTTCATAGATTCATATTCCCATAACTTGATGAATGTACTGTGAAATTAAGTAGTAACTGATATGCTCACTTTTTAGCCTGGACAGAAGATTTTGAGGGCTCTATCTATGATATTTATTTTATGAAAATGTCCCCTTTTTTTAGTAAAACAAACGCACACAGATATATTTACATGCTCTTCTGCATCCTTTTTATTAAGGCTGAAGTTATTACAGTATTTTAGAAAAAATACCTTGACAATAATAAGTTAAGCAGTTTATATTTTTAAATAGGAACTATGTGTATATTCTTCCTTTAATTTTTAGAAAAATAGGATAATTTATCTTGACGTGATATAGATCCTCAAAGTATTTGATGGAAACTGACTTTGCTAATGTGTTGCTCTTCTCTTGAAAGAGTAGTTTTCAATTCTTTGAAGTATCTCTCTGGATTGTGCATGGATCTCTTGCCAAGTGCAGTGATCATTTGACTGTGAAGAAAAGATTGTAAAGAAGTGTTTATTAGTTGTTTTGTAAAAAATGACATCCAGTATTGTGGCAAGCAAAATGTGAATTGAGAACAAGCATGTAATAATTTATTCAAAAGAAATTTAAGAAAAAATGAAGAATACTTTTAGGAAATTTAGTTAAGATTCCAATGTTCTTAGGTGTATGAAATGATCGTTGCTGTTCCAGGTGAAATAGGCACCATCAGATGCATGGCTAATCCTGGCCCATGTGATGTAAAGTGTTTCTAAAAAGGCATAGACTGCTATGGGTTTTGGTGCTGAATTAAAATTAGATGTTTTTAGAAAGCCTATGATGATTGACCTGAAAATGGATGTGGGCTGAAAGATTTTGTGTGAGTGAAAATCTGTAGTGCTTGGTAATGTGGCGCAATCCCACAGATTCATACAGCTTTGATCAGCAGTGGGGCTGCTGGTATAAGAAGCTCTTCTGTATCTTTAAAATTCCTTAAAGCCAGCTGGAAGTAAAGAAACAGCCACTTACCTTGGCCACAAATTTATCCATTTTTTTGAAGCAGTCTTTCACTATAGATTCATGGATAATGTTAAGTCTGGACTTCAGCTGTTATTTTAATGGAAAAGAAAAGAAACTTAGTTTGAACAGTGACAAATAAATAGAAGTTCAACATGACTCAATGAACAGTACCCTCTGATAGACATGGTCATGACTGAGAGCTTTGTAATGTTTGTGTAAGGTGCAAGCCTGCTGAATATGTTAGTGTTAAAGGTAGTGTAGCACACACTTGCTATGTCTACAAAGAGATCAGGAGACAAATGTGAATGTTCAAAGCAAGATAAGGGCTCTATGGATTTTTTAGTTCTGTGACAATACCGGTTTTGTTTATGTACGCTGTCTTTGAAGGCAACTGATTTCAGAATAACTGGTAGTCATTTGACATATCATGTACCAGTTATTATGCTTTGTTGTACCCATCTTGTTCTAGGGTCTAGCCAGGTCAGAAGCAGCAGTGTGGTTTTGGAGCTCGGTGTTTATATGCTGTTGCTCAGGCATATGTCTAGTTCTGGAAACCTCTCTCTCCTGCAGAAAAGCGCAGTGGGTTTCCTCCATAGCAGCACAGAAGGGTGTGTTAGGATGTACGTTTGTATGCCTAGGTTTGTTCTCCTGCAGGTTAATTAGCGAATCTGGTGCCTGGCATAGGCATTAGTTACAAGGCAAGCTATAGTTAATCTGAGGCTTCACCCTCTGTAAATAGTTCTTAAACTGACCCCAACTGAATGAACTATTTGCACATGTGTTTAAGTAGTTTACTAAGCTGAAATAAGCTAAATGCAGACCTAATATTTTCCTGAAGTGTTTTGCATACAATTTGCAGCTAATTCTTTACGTTAGCTTGTCTTGACAAAAGTCATAAGTAGTTGAAGCAAAGCATATGACATTGATATAGTCATTGAGAATAGTAAGTACTTCTGTGTAGAACTAGTGCAGTCTTTAAGGAGAAGCAACTGGCTTATATTTTTAGGCATCACATATCAAAATAAGCCCACAAATACATATGTGTGAATTTAAAACTGCCTGTATCATACATGTCAGTAAAAGTGCTGAAAGATGACTGCCATTACTTGCATACAGGTGTTCTAAATGTCATTATTTGAAAATGTAGTCTTTAAAGTTTTCTCTCACATTTTCAGCATACATATTACCAGTTTTATTCACCATGAATATCTGACTTGAATATCATGTGGTGTAAAAAAAAATTATACTTACACAAGCTTTGAGCTGAGCATGAGCTTCATACATTCCTCTTAGAAAAATGTTCTTGTTTTGAAAAGGAGTGTCTGCTTTCTTGAAAAACTCAGCAATTTCATGTACTATATGAGCAATGGCTGCATTATCATATTCAACCTGTGAGGACAAAAAATAAATACAGACAAATTTGGTTTCTGAAGTTTGCACTTAAGTTTCAGTTAACGGTACGTTTTTCAACTGCCAGAGTCTGGTTTAAGTTCTTAAAGAATTTTCACCACTTTCTTCTGCTATTCTAATTTCTTTAGTACAAAAATTATAGAAAGTAATATGCATTGCAAAGATGGTATTTATTTGAAAATCGGGAATTATCTGTGCATTTCCAGTTGCAAATTTTGCTTTCATAAGATAGATCTCTGTTTTGTAATGGAAATATATCTTGCATTTTTGAATTCCATTGACATTCTTGGATATATACAGTGTATGAGGAATACTCAATAAGAGGCCAAGAGTCAAGAGCAGATCTTTTGAATTCAGACCCAAGGCAACAGACTAAGAGTGTGCAGCTCTTTCCTCACAAGCGCAGTACATATTTGATGAAGGGGAGCTCCCTCTGTCTCAGAGAAGATGGAAATGCAAGAGAGGCTGATAATGATTTTTTCCCCTTTGTTCCCTGGTTGTGTTTTAGAAGCTCCATTGACGAGATGAGCTGGAAGTGGGCTGAATGAATTGCTTTGTTGCAGCTGCACGCTCTCAACCCAGTACCTTCTTATTTTGTGGCATTGCAGACCTGGACTGAAAGTGAAGTGTGCACATGAAGTACATGCATGTGCTGAACAGTATGTAAAATCACCCCTGCGCTAGTTTTGTGGGGTCTGCTTCTGACTCAGCATGCCGTGCTGGTAGTTTCCAGGCTAGCAGACTGATTCCAACTAATTTTCCACTTTAAACAGCAGGACTAACAAAAAAGCACCTAACCCTTTTCTGGTAAAAGTAGCGTAATAACTTAAATAATAGGAAAAGCAAAAAAGTTATGATTTCCATAAGTAACCTCTCAGGCAAAAGAATTTGGACTGAACACTCAGCAGTCAGATTTATCATTTAAAGCTGTAATTTAGTATGTCATAATTCTAATGTAAAAGTCTTTTGACAAGTTGCACACGCTTTGTAAGGTAGAGCTGTTACAGTGAGATAATGTCAAGTACGTATCTTTTTCTACTTACTGCTTTTAGCATCTGCTCAGGGAAACACAAATCTTCATTGCTCATTTCCTCACACTCCAAAGAAAAGCCTTTTTTGTTCTTAAAGAAAACATCAATAAAGAAATTTTAAGCATATGCAAAACCAGGCTTATGGAAACAATTAATAAAAGAGTTCACTTATTAGTTGGTCACTTTACAATGAGGTGTATGAATGACTACATTCATAGAGGACACTATATATCTCATGCGGTTGTGTGAAGAAGATTAATTTGCTTGTATGTTCCCAAGTCTATCTGAAACGGAAGAAGTAGCTGCTTGATACCTATTTCACCTTTTCCTCAATTGGTCCAGGGGGCTCAGTCTGTATGGTGCTGAGGAAAAGGCAGGCCACAAAAGAAGCCAAACTGGGAAAGGAAACATGCTTTTCGTATAGCTGATTTCCAAAAACACTTTCAGAGAGTATTTGTACCAAAAACTTTATGGCTGTGGATGCCCTTTTCCTTAAGTGGGAGTAAGTTATGGTAACTTGTGGTGGTGTGGTTTCAGTTGATGCCAATTAGCAGGAATCCCAGATGACTATGTGCTCTAAAATACGTGACTTCTGTGTGGAGGATGTGTTCTCAGGAAGACACACAAATGTCATATATTCAACAGAAGGAGTTTGAATTGAAAAATCTACATTTAAGATTTTTGGCTTTGTAGAGAAGGGACATCTGCCTCATAATTTTTTAATAATGTGAAAAAAAATTGTAATTGGGCAATTATTATGCATTTGGGAATTTCTTGCAACTAAACTGAAGAAAGATTGAAAATGACATCTATAAATTGTGGCAATATTTTACACATTGACTTACCAGTTTCTCAATCTCCTCTAAAAGCTCACTCCACTGCACCCTTTCAAAGCACTGATGACTGTTGCTGCGGCGATAGCCAAGGGATGTAGCAATAAGGCAGGCAGTTAGGAGGAAGAAGCAGCTCCCAGGGCAATACATTGCCTAGTTTTGGAACAGTAAGAAGAAGACAGAAGTCTTAACAGAATCAGGATGGTTTTACAGCATTGTAAAGTCACACAAGCACAGTTGATCATTTGCTTCTGCTTGTTCACTTTTGCTCTGTGTTTACTGATGTGCTGTGATAGGCCTAATAAGTTCTAAATGTTAAATATGTTTACCCAATGTATAAAGAGAAAAAAAAATCATATAAGACAACATTTTTTATACTATTCATATAATATATAAAAGGTTGTATGTGTTTTTTTAAAATATCCTATTCTGATTTTCTGAAATACTTATTTCCACAGTATCTAGAAAACTGCCATTATTTGCTGTAGTAAATTTGAATAAATGTAAACTATTGCCTACTAAATAATGAAATTAAAAGGAATATTTTTTTCCCTAGTGGTTTGCTGTGTAGTAATACCTGTAACCTTCTTACCTGTAATTTGTAACATGATTTAAAGTGATCACTTCTAAATATAAGGTTATATTTTAGTCAGATTTTGTTTTCATAAACTCATTGGGCATTACAATAGTAAAATAAAAAGGAAAAATTAAATTAATAAATTGATTTCATCTAGAAAAATGAGTGAGAAAATCAAAGAAGCCTACCTTGTGGATAATATCCGCTCCTGATTGTGCACTTCTGTAGGGCTCCTGGGGGTACATTCTGTCAGCTACCTCAGTCCCTTTTAAATGCTCTTCTCCAACTGTTACAAATCTCTGACCACCTCCTCTCAGCAGATGATGCAGAGTGAAACTTCTTTCTTTCACTATTCCATCTCTTCAGGTATGTTGATTTCCAGGCAATAGAGAGGCTATATGTGGGTGGCAGAAGCCACATTTTAAAGTTTTTATTTAAACAGAGAAAAACTACATGGCTGAAGTCTATAGAACAAAATGTTAGTGTTTATTTTACTTGATTTTACAACTTTATAGTTAGCAGTTTGTAAATATTCACATCAGGTGATAAAATATGAAAACCAGTGTTCTTCAATATGAACAGATACTGTCTTCTATATTTACATTATGGATGTAGAATTTCATATTACTTACCGCATGTGATTTATACTTGTATAAGTGATATTGAACATAACAGTAAAAAAGTTTAACTGTGCTCATTCTATGTGATCATCTGACTTTCTAGTTCTATAAATATTATATTGACCTTCAAATGTAAAATACAAACTCATACGCACACACATATACATACATCACACACATACACATATACATATGTTACTTACCCAAGTTGCACCAAGTACTATCAGCATTAAGTTTTTCATTCAGTGTAGGTTGGAGGTACTGGAGAGAATTAATTCCAAGAGAGCTAATCCCTATCAAACTAGAAAATGCCTTAATGATAATGATATTCTGTTTTCATTAAATTTTCTCCCTGGGGCTTTTAAATTCCATTAAAACTTAAAGTAACTCTAGCACCCAACTGTACTGTTCTTGTTATTTCATATCTGTCTGAGTCCCTTCATCTTACTGCCTAAAATTTCTCTGTGTTGATTTGTCCAAATGTTAAGCACTGCAGAACTTGCAGACAGAAAAGATTTTGCACCAGGTTTTTAAAAGATTTTTTTTTAGAGGGATTGACTTGCAGTTTTAAAAGTCTGTAGATATCTAACATCCAGCCTCTGGAAAGCTCATTAAGATCATATTTGTATCTTTCATCTCTAATGCTTTGTCAATTTGTCCCTTTACACAATACCTGCCGATCTTTAATAATTTTACTTTACTATTGCTAGTGGATGTCTATTCTCTATGTACCATTCATAACTCTTCTGGAATTGTAGTAAGGAACTTAACACCTGGAATTAAGGGCAATTTTTGGCACTTTTCTGAGAATAAGTACCTAACGGGTGTGGTAAGACAGGCCTCATTTTATCTTGTCTTGGAGATGTTTCATGAATATCTTTTCCGCAGTAGATTCTGGATACAGAACTTAAATATTTACCATAAGATACATGCAGACACTAGGGAAGGATAAAATTCAGGGTACCACTTTCTTAGTATAACGTCATGTCAGGATTACATAGAGAACAGTGGTATTAAGGCAAAGAGGACATCAGGAACAGTATAGTGCTGGAAGGTGGAACGGTTTTGGACTTCTTGTTCATTTCAGTGTGATCACACCTTTCAGTGTGATCCACCTGGCTACCTAACTTGATGCTACAGATGTTAACCTAAATATTAAGGATTCATTTATATTCATGTGTTGACTTTTCAATGCCTAACAAAAAATAAGAAAGGTAATAATTTACTGATTACTAATTTAAATTTCAAGAATGGAATTTTAGACCACTGAAGTTGCTGCAAACCTCACTATGCATTCCTTAACATTCAGCGCAGAAAATAGCTTACTAGTTGGATGCTCAGTTTCAACAACCAACCATATAAAGGAATAGTTCTGAAATTCTAAGGTGGTGGATCCTGTTTGTAAGATTGAAAATATTGGTTTCCCTTTGAACTGAATAATTTTGTTTTAAATAGACTGGATGGTGCTAAACATATTTTACTCCATATATAGGGAACCATGCTGGTTAAGTTTCAGGTTCTAAAATGCATGTTATGTATATTACTGTAAATATCTGTAAACAGTGGTACTCTAAATTTTTCATGTAGTGTTTGGTCTCATCTTTGCTTTTGAATCAACATCAGTAAAAAATGGAAAATATATGTTACATAGTACATCTTCAAAAGACTTTCCATAGTAAAAATTTAGAGAAGCATTTTAGGGGAGAAGGAGAGTTGCATGAAAATTGCCTGTGCTCCTTGTCTTAGTCTTCTCGTTTCTTCCTTTTCCCATTGTGGCTTCTTGAGAGATCAAGGCTACAGAACAGAAGATGCACAATGATTGCTATGTAGTATCTTGTGACTAAATCATAATTTTTCTTTCTAGAATTTCATTGTACTTAAAATAAAATTCATTTGGACCACTTTGGAGAGAATATTCAAGGAAGGAGTACAGTGGGGTTGCAAGTGAAACAGGTCAGCATTCAAAAGATATTTCTTCATGTTATGTTTGCTAAAGGGGGTTCCTTCTCAAAAGGTTAACGAAATAACCATATTGTGATTCTGCAATTCACCTCTGAATGTTTTCAATCATTTGTCTGACACAGGAATTCAAGTATGTTCTTTTGAAGGGGAAAAAACCCAACAAGAATATGAAAAGAGGAAACCAATTTTTGTAGCTGTGTAAATGATCTTGAACCTACAAATCTTTCAATACCAGTTTTGGGGTTTTTTTTTTTGTTTGTTTGTTTGTTTTTTTAAATCTTCTTAAAATAAGACTATCTTAGTAAGAGAAGCATAAATACTACTTGTTTGTTGTTGGAGTGACAGATTTTTCTTGGCCCGAAAAATGACTGACAGATGTCTGTGTTTGAAAATTTACCACTTCATTTTTTCCACCCTGCTTGGCTTTCAGCATTAGGCTTCGCAGTTCAGGATAATGTCATTTCCTTTCATGCACTGGAACTCCAGGAGTGACCGGGGCTAGGCACCTGAAATGCTTTAGCATTTTTCCTTTCATGTTTTCTCTCTCTATTGTGGTTTTCCTTTTACAAGATGCTCAGCAGTGATGTGGTAAAATTTTTGCTCTGCTGTGTTTCTAATTAAAACATTTGCAAACAAACAAACAAGAAGACCTGTAAAAGAATGAACTAAAGAAAAATAGTTCAGAGTATTTATTGAACATAAGAACCATAGCCTTTGTTGTGTTTTGGCTCCTTTCTGCTGGTTTGCCAGAGGAGACAGCAGCTTGTTTTCTCAAAGTGAGGTAGTTGAATACTGTCAGTATCGCTGTGTAACTACAAAAATTCCTTGAGCTAGAAGATTCCATTCAGTTTGGGACTGATGTGTGTGGGAGCGGGTTTCCGCTCCACCCCACCCCCTTTTTCGTATTGTGGGTGTGAACTAGTTTTTTTTAAAAGGCACACTTTACTGTATAACGTATATCTGCAGAAAGTGAAAGCCACACCTGAAAGTAATTTCCTGCTGATCAGGAAAAGTAATCCAGAAAGTCTGAAAATTAAACATCTAATCTCACTGTTTATATACTAGAGTCCTGTAAATGAAATGGTAGCATCATAGATCTCAAAAAATTTTTCATTCACTCGTTTAAGAAGGTGGATGGTGAGGAAATTATAAACCTTTGTTAGGCCTGGTATAAATGTAGATTATAAATCATCTTCAAGGTACCAAAATCAAACTTGGAAGATCTGGATATCAAGACTTTTTACTTGGACGACATTTGTGCAATCACTTTTATTTTTTAGTACTTTAATTCTAATCTCTAGAAGAATGTCCATAGAGAAATTTAGGATTGTGTTGACTTGGAAGAGTTTAACAGAAGGCTTGCTATCTGCAGAAAACAACATAAATAAGCTGTGAATATGTGACATCACTAGGTGGCATGGGTAGGTTATGGAGAGTGACCATTGAGAACATGGTCTGAAGACATTGCTCCTCAGATCTCAAGTCAGATGAGTTCATATTTGTAGGAAGCTGAAGGAACCTCCCGGTATTTAGAGAAACAACACAGAGGACTGATGGCTTCCTGATTTCATTAGGGCTAGGTCTTCCAGGGTACTTAGCACAGCTGTTTTGAGAGATACTCCACTATAGAGAGACCATTTAAAACATACCGATATTTAATTGTCATTCTGAATGTTCCCAACCTCTGGAGCTCTTGGATTCTGGAAGAATTTTCTAACTGGAGTAGTGATAAGGTATATTTTGTATTAACATACAAGCTTTATAAGTTGATGAAAAGTGTAATGTAATACAATATGTGCCAGGGCTGGAGGCTGGAGCTGGTTATATTAAATGTTTCTTTATATGTTTTTGATAAGGTGTGGGCCAGAGTAAACATCCTTGAGAATGTTTTAACTCAGCCAGGTTGAATTGCGATCCAAAAGCTAGAAAATGACAGTAAAATATAAGTTGCCTCTTTTTCAGATGTTCTCACAATCACATCACTCCCTAATTAAAATAAACTATTGGATTAGTTAAACATTCCAGTTGGGCCTGAACCTTGTTTGAGAATGGTTAATCCTTACCACTTTTGGTATCATTTCCTTCCATAGCATTTAATGCTCACTGCTTTCTATTCTTGGAGTTTATGCATCTGTTTTAGAATTCTCACTCATTTCTTTCTGTGTGCAATTTTTTTTATGCAATGAGCAAGCTTTATGTGCCAGGTATTCCTGACTTCACATATGGAAGAGCTTTGTGGTTTATGTAATCTCTCTACCAATCTTGTAATGTGAAACGTTTTAGTTGTCATTATTTTGGCATCCAGACAGAGGCACTATTAAAAGACCTGACTTCCCGGAAGTGCTGATCATGCAGTCTCTGAAAATCATGCTTATAATATAAAAAATTATCAATTCTTTTGAAAATTATGGCCATGTCTAACTTTGCACCTTTTCTTAAAACTTACTTTGAACTCACCCTGTTTCTATGAAAACATGCATGAATGTAAGCCCTGCTAGCGCTTAATTTTTATTAATTAACTCAATTCTGTCAGAAAATAATACAGAAATGTTTTTGGAAAATCTGTTAATTAGCTCTACAGTTCAGTAGAGTGTGACAGTTCATCATTCAAAATTTAAAATTAAGATCCTGATCAATTAACTGTTTAATTCCCATCCAGTTCTGTAGGATTTCTCACTTATATAAAAGTAAATGCAATTAAAACACAGATGGATTTAGCCATGTACTTCAGTATTGAAAATGTAAATGACTGAATTTATGACAAGATACATGAAAAACCTATACTGTTTTACAGGAGTATAAAAATGGTGGAAAAGCACTAAAAAATCTCATAAAAAACCCCCATGTTTTGTGATTGACAGATGAAATTCCTGCTTTGGGAAATACTTAATAAAAAAGCAGAAAAGCCAATAAATTACAGAAACAGAAGTAAAACAAGGAGAAAAGCTATTAATAGGAAAACTACTGATTTTCAAATCTCTGCAAACTACTTCTGCCTTGTCATATTCTTTATCTTTACATGATTCCTAATGCGAAGTCTGGGCTCCTGAGCTGGGCACAGAAGTTCTGGAGAAGGGCACAAAGGTTCCTGGAGAAGTCAGCTGCTTTAAAATGATCTGAAACACTAGGTAGACTGAGAGACCAAGCTAAAAAAGGAAATTGTGCATTCTTCCTTGAGACGGGTAGTGTCTGCTACTTACTGAGCTGTGTGCTTTTACTCCTGCAGTTGGAGGACAGGTGTCACTGGCAGGTGCAGCTAGATTCCCAGACATGCAGCAAATTCCATTGCTTTCCATTGAATAAAGAAAGAAATAGGTTGATACAGGTTGAAAAGAGGCAGTTTTTAAAATCCACGTGAAGGATTTTGAAGAGTTGGTAGATGAGGGGGGAGCAGTGGATCTTGTCTACCTAAACTTCAGTAGGGCTTTCAACGCTGTCTCCCGTAATATCCTCATAGAGAAGCTGTATGTATGGGCTGGATGAGCAGGCAGTGAGGTGGATTGAAAGCTGGCTGAGCAGCTGGGCCCAGAGGGTGATCATCAGTGGCACAAAGTCATCATAGGCCAGTAACTAGCAGAGTACTCCAGGGATCAGTACTGGCTCCAGTCCTGTTCAACATCCTCATTAATGATCTGAATGATGGCACAGAGTCCTAGTCAGCAAGTCTGCAGTTGACACCAGCCTGGGAGGAGCACTGATACACCAGAGGGTCATGCTGCCATCCAAAGGTATTTCAACAAGCTGCAGAAATGGGCCAAGAGGAACCTCATGAAGTTCAGCAAGGGGAAGTGCAAAGTCCTGCCCCTGGGGAGGAACAATTCCATGCACCAGTATATGCTAGGTGCCACCCAGCTGGGGAGCAACATTGCAGAAACGGACCTGGGGCTCGGTGGACACCAAGTTGACCATGAGCCAGCAATGTGCCCTGGTGGCAAAGAAGGCTAATGGTGCCCTGGGCTGCATTAGGAACAGTACTGCCAGCAGGTGAGGTGAACCTTCCTGTCTAGTCAGCACTGGTGAGGCCACATCTGGAGTCCTGTGTCCAGTTCTGGGCTCTCCAGTACAAGAGAGACATAGACATGCTGGAGAGACTCCAACAAAGGGCTAGTAAGATGATTAAGGGACTGGAGCATCTCTGCTATGAGGAAAGGCTGAGAGAGCTAGGACGGTTTAGCTTAGAGAAGGCAACAGCTTGGGGGAGATCTTATCAATGTATATAAATACCTGAAGGGAGAGTGCAAAGAGGATGGAGCCAGGCTCTTTCCAGTGGTGCCTGGTGGCAGGACCAGAGGCAATGAGCACAAATTGAAACGCAGGAGGTTACCTCTCAACATCAGGAAACACTTTTTTACTGTGAGAGTAACCGAGCGCTGGCAGAGGTTGTCCAGGGAGATTGTGGAGTCTCCATCTCGGAGATACGCAAAAGCCATCTGGACAACCTGGGCAACAGGCTGTAAGTGAGCCAAACCTTGAGCAGGGGTCTGGACTACGTGACCTCCAGAGACCCCTTCCAACCTCAACCATTCTATGATTCTGTGAGTGATTACAAGGGCAAATTATTGGGAAAGAACAATTATGTTGCTTTACAGTGTAGGTTACAAACATAAAGGGTCTACATGGGCAGGCATTGTTTGTCTGTTGAATCTTCTCTCATTCATCATTGGTGCACTTGTATTCTGCTGGTGCATGCTGGTGCTGATCTTGGGCATCTCCTGAGACTACCACATCCATATGGGGAGGAAGGTGAAGGTTTATTACTTGTTTTGTGGTGTTTGCTGACTGGCTGATGTGTTCATGTTAATTGACATCTCTCATTCATTGCGGTTTCATGATTATAAATGCGATGCTGTGTGCCTATGCAGTGAAAGCCCTGCAGAAGTATGTCTGACCTAGGGCACAGGACAATGGGGGTTCGTATGTGGTGTGGTGGGTTAAGTCATCACATATAAATGTGGGATGTGAGTTGGTGGATTTGGAAGAATTAAGGCAGTGTCCTCCACAGGGTGGGCTGTTAGCATTGCTTATGAGCAACCTGCACCAAAGCTCAGTGTTCCTAAACATTCCCCTGTAGCAGATCAACCCAGGACCTGTGACAGTTAGACAGTAGGGACACTCAGAGAACTTGATCTGGAGTAAACTGTTGGAGATGCTATAACAGAACTTCACCCTCATACAAGTAGGAATGCTAACCATTGTGTTAAATTGGTATCCCTATGCCAAAGAAAGGTATGTCTACAGAGGAAGAGACAGAAACATGGGCAATGTCCCTCAGTTTAGAATAAACTGTAACCTGGTGATTAAGCAAGGCTGTACCCACTAGGGGTGACCATAATAACTATCCAACTTGTGTTACTGCTGTTGTGTTTAGTTGAGTCTTGTGCCTGCCCTTGTGCCTGCTAAGGCAGGCAGTTACAGGCAACGTGAGAGATATATAGCCTTCCCGTTCAAGAATAAGTGGTTTATTTATTACAAAGGGTAAGAGGCACTGCTCTTCTTTCCCAGATACACTTTGAAAGCAAACTTCATTGGCTTCTCTGGAAAGCCGATCCATTTTGTCTTCCCAAAGTAGAGCTGATCCATTTTGTCTTCCCAAAGCATTTGATTGGCTCCATTGGGAGTTTCAGATGCTGGATCTGTGCCATGCTTAAAATGAGATGGATGCTGGACAAGCTTAGTAGAGTACAAGAGAACATTAAATGGCTGGAATAAATAAATGTCAAAAAGCTGAGGTTCTGTTAAATTCAGGCATTTCTAAGGCTTCCAGAACTGAAGCTTTGAACATAAGTGTGTAATGCATGAATCCAATATTAATTCAATCCTTTTTGGAATTATTCCAAAAGAATCATTTTTACAGAAGCAGACATTACTGCCTACTGTTACAGCTACTTTTTTCCCCCTCCAAATATATATGTAGTGTACACTGTAATAGTTGCTCAATATGCATTAACCTACACCGTGAAAAAACTCCCATTATTCACAAGATTCCACCCACCTGCAGCAAAATTTCATTATGTGACTTCTGACATTTAAACAGTGAATGAAACTCGAAATGTCCAGGGGGCTTACAGCCTTTTAGAAGCTAGTAGTTAATTACTAATTATTGCATGGAAAAGCTCGAGGATTAAAGAAGAAAGGGGGGCAACCAGGAAGAATGGATAATACAATATAAAAGGAAGTTTTTTTCCAATGAAAATTTAATGTCCTCAGTTCTCACGTACATCTCCAGAAATTAGGTTCTTTTAATCTATAAAAACATAGTAGAAGAGTTTTCTGTTACAATGACTGCTGCTTCTGCTTTCTATTTTTATCTAGATTTGAGAAAGTAACTGAGTATGTGGTAAAAACCAAATGCCTCATTTTTATTGCCATACAGTGTAATTCAAAGTCTCCGGAGACTAGAACTTCTTTTTTTTTTTTTTTGGGGGGGGGGGAAACTTAGGAGGACTCATTTCTTTAAAAATTCATAGTAAGTCACTCATATTTACATAACGCCCAGTGAATAAACCTGCAACCTGAATGCAGGAGACCTAAGGTCAGAGCTCTCCTCTGCTTTACATAGTGCAGCCTCCTAATCCAGCCAGTGCCAGCCTCATTTGTAATAAAATGTTGTAGGTTTATGGCACTTGTGCAGGTATGCTTAAATTAAGGGTGATACGCACAAGGCAAGTTTATTAGTATGATAAAACAGATTTTTCACAATGTGGTAAATGAACCAAGGTAGTTTGGGAACTGTTACTAGAGCGTTTTGGACTACCTCCACCCATGGATTGTATAACAAGACTGAGTTAAATTAATGAGATTTTCATGAACTTTAATGTTCTTAATCATTTGCAGATGGCAAAATTATAGAAGATACTTTTTAAATTGGTACATGTATCAAGCACTCTGCAGTTTCTGTTTCCTTACAGTTGTACTGAATGGGAAGAGGAGGTAAGAAATGTGGAGAGAATAAAGCCAGTTTGTTATCAGTTCCCAGAAATGGACATTTAGAAGGTATGTATAGTCTACATTTAGATTGTCAGTACTAAGGAGCTCTGTCTTGACTTGCAGTAACAATCACAAGTTTGCGTGTCTTTTTTTTTTTTTTTTTTTAAATGGAGTACTTATGGGAAAATGCATCATCATTGGAAAGGCATTTTATAAAGTCTAGCCTTAGAAAACTATACCTGATCTCACACAACCTAGAAACTTAGAGTATGAAACTTTTATTTCTGAATAGAAAATATATAACAAATGCACTTTCAATGAGTTTAAATTTTTAGCACAAAGTTCTTCAAGTTTTTTAGAAGAGGTATTTGACATAGCATTTAATTATTAGGTATTTTTAAAGGTTTATGATTTTCATAGTTAACTACAAATAGCTTTTTCCCCAAATCCAGAATCTTTCGAAGCACTATGAAATAGCAGATTTACCCGTCTCTTAATTGAAGATTAAATGAGATATGTTTATTTTCATTCTTACTGTTATCAGAATTCAGGAAGATATTTTAAATGGTGAATATATAATTGTGAGATATTCTAAACCGATGTGTATATATATAAATATATACACATACATAAAAATATTAGTTGCACTGTTGATTTACACCACAGAAAAAAAAAAAAGTAATCTGCAAGAAGATTTGAGAGTGGCATTTGTTATAATTCTTTAAACCAAACTTTTGTAGTGATTGGGTTTTTTGAACTGCAGAGGAAAATGAGGTCTTAAAAATTGTTAAGTCACAACTTGTTGATAAAAACAGCCTCAAGATAGTAAGAAAACCAATAAACAAGATTGAAAAAGCTACCAGTTTTTAAACAAACCATAAACCTTAATTCCAAGTAGAAAAACTTACGTCTGTGTATAAATGTTTAGTCAGCTTTACCGTGGGCTTTGAAAGCAATGTCAGTAGTGTGACATGGATAGTTATATACAATCTTCCTATATATACATAGCTAAAACATTTTATATAGCAAACTTTCTGATTTCTTATGTTTTAGATAGTTCCAGTTGCCTAACGGAATTTGTTTCTCACTGTGCAAAATCATAATGTACAATTCCTTTCATTTTTCTTTTCCAGAGTAGCACTGAAGGGTTTCACTTTACTCTAACCAGCAGCTGGAAAATACTCTCCACCCTTCCTATAAATTAGATACCTCACTTTACAATAACTTGCAGAAGCTTTTTAATGCCCAGCTCAGTTTTTGTTTTGTTTTATAGTTCTATTTCATTAAATGAAATGAACAATTGTTTGTGCACTGCATTCCTGTAAATTCCAGATTGGGATTGGGTTGATTTTTTTTTTTTTTTTTAACTCACTGAATTCCATCAGTGAGTTTCCTAGCAGTAAGTGGAACTTCTCTGACCATGATATAACAGTGAGACTTGGGGAATTTTGCAGCTACCCCATGCTTCATGACTCTACGTTGAGATAAAGTCTGACATATTTAGTTTCTTTTCCTTCCAGTGTACCCTTGACCATTTCCTTGCTATATGCTAAGTTCAGGAGGTAGTACAGGGCTTCGTAGCCTGGAAGAAAGACTTGTAACCCTTAGGCCAGCTGCCTAATTCGGTCTGTGAGGGATTCAAGACCCCAGAGAATATCTTTTAAATAGTGGCAAAGTGTGGCATTACACAGTACTCAATTTCAAACTTGGTCTCCAGGCTGCATCCCCAAATGCTATCTTTCATGTAGGACTAATGTGTTTGTCAATTGTTGAGCTTAGAGGATCTTGCAAGGTGCAATTCATGGCTATTCTTCATATTCCTGTTATATAACTGAGTTGAAAAAATCAGTCACGTAGATTTTAGTTTACTAAGGCACAGGACTTTGCATAGCCTTCTCACCGGCCTATGTAGTTTGACAGAAAATCTTACAATGTCTAGCACCATTGCTGCATATACTTTCCACTGGATACTAAAAGTAGCAAAAAATACATTTGTAAATTATGTGATTCCGGGTTAAAATGATAATGTCATATGACAAAACTTAGTACATCTTTATTAAATGTAGCTATTTTGTTTTATTATATGAATTTGTGATGGAGTGAAGTTAAGAGGAACACCAGAACTTGAATAAACCTTGAAAAATTAAAGCGAACTCTAACAAAAACATAAGCAATAATTTAAATATAAACATACAACAAATTCATATGGAAATTAATTATTAAATGTATCACCAGTGAATTCTGCCCCTGTCTGTTTCCTGTGATACACCACTGATATTTCCAGTAGGTAAAATTATTTTGATTCAGTCATTTCATTTATCATTCACTTTCATCTGAATTGTATAACAGGAGTCTGCAACTTTTGAAACTGTTTCAAGTCTGGTAGACCTGATTGACCGGTCACCCCTGAAATGAAGCTTAACCACCTGTCTAATAGTTCATTAGAATTATTATCACGCCTACAGGACAGGATCTTACTGACGAACATGCAGAGCTAGAGATCATAGTCTTCTGCATTGTCTGTCATAGGAAAGTTACTTTGTTTTCAAATTCACCATGAAGTGGGAAACATGACAACTAAGAACTCTTGAGAAGAAAAAAAACACCAAAAAACTCTTCTGCCAATGGTCATCTGGGAAACAACTGTCTCTTAAACCCCACGTTAATATGACATTCTTGGGGACCTTCCAAAAGTCAGTAGAAGGCCTCTCTACATCCTGTAATATTTACAGATAAAACTTTTTATGTCAATATTTCTTCTTTTAAGTTAATAAATGAAGACACATTCTAAATCACAAAATCAGTTGAGAGCTTCAGTGACATCTCATTCTGAAAACTAGAAGATCAGCTGTACCCTCATAGTGAAATAAATGAATAGTCTTAAACATGAATGAGTTGTTAGTGACCGGGTTCCTAAAATGAGCTTAATCTCTGTAAACATCTTGGTCTAAAATTCAGTCGCAGGCTATGTCTTCATTAGAAAATGATGGAAACAATAGGAATGAATTTGTAGAACCAAAACAATTAATTCTGAGTGAAGATCGACACTATGCAAATTTTGGAGGGGTTATTCCTGATTTACTGTAATCTCATTGTCAAATAATGATCAAAGAAGTATTCAGTTGTGATCCTGGAATGCATCTTCTGCTTTACTTTCTTCTCAAAGGAATTCAATTCACAGGCTGCAAGATGACTCTGAGATGCAGATGAAGGCATTGTCCCCACTCATGATCAGAAGATGTGTTTTAGAAACACACTCCTGACCAAGAACACTGACATGCCCTTACTCTGCGTTAGCCATCTGAGGCTTCTTTAATAATCAGTGAAGGTAAACAGGCACCTCCAGAATGTGATTTATTGGCACTTAGACACTCTCTCAGGACTGATGTCTTGAAATGTTTATTTGTTTATTGATATAAAAGGAATCTACAATGAGTAGCTCAGATGATGTCTAACAGCTAAAATTGTAGCTTTGGGCTAGGATCCAGCCTTACTATGTATAAATGGCATCGGTCTGGTTAAAGTATCTTATTTAGTTGCCCTCAAAAAGATCACCTTAACAGTTAAAATAAATCTATTATTCTCAAATTGATCATCATTTTCTTTGATCAATCTCAGCTGTCGAGAGTTTGAGGGTTTTAGCCAAAGCTGTCTCCTAATGGATCTATTCAAAAGCTGGTGTTTAAAGAAATCGTTGTTGAGTGGTTCTGAAACACATTTATAATTTTTGGTATATAGACTAAGGAGTATAGATTGCGATTTTTATTAGCCTATGGGTTTGTGTATCTAAAATGAATTTTGTATACAAGAAAGTATATTTTTATGGAGTTATTGCTACTTCATTTTCTTAATCTACCTATTTCTCATGTAAGGACTAGTTTGTTTTTCTCCAGGATTTCTCTTTTAAGTTCATAGATTGTTCTGGGCATTAAATAACTAAAAAGCTAGTTGTGTAGGGATTTTTTCTGAGCAATTTCCTGGATGAAAGATTAATTTATTTTGTGTAATATTTACCATCTACAAGTTAGCAGCTATAGAAGCGGTTTTCTTTGCTGCTTCTCCAGGCAATGAAGAGAGAGGGGCTTCGGGTAAGTCACTTCATTGTGCAACTGGTGGAATAAATCGGCCTATAGAGGAATATATCTTCATAACAGAATAAAATAGATGAGGAAAGACCTCTGGACGTCACCTGGTCCAACTCCCTGCTCAAAGCAGGACCAGCCTTAGGGCAGGTTTCACAGGGGGGTGTCCGGCTGAGTTTTGAATATCTCCAGTATGAAGAGATATAGCCCCTGTGACCACCTTTTAAAATATTTTTTATTCTCATTGTGAATGTTTTTTTCTTACTAGTCAGAATTTCCTTTATTGCAATATGTGTCCACTGCCAATTGCCCTTTCACTCTGCCCCTCTAAAAGAAATCTGACTCTATCTTCTCTATAGATTCTCTTTAAGAGGTTGTAGATCTCCCTTTAGTTTTCTTTCTTTCAGGGTTACAAACCCAGTTCTCTCAGTTACTACTCATATAGCTTGTGCTCCAGCCCCCTTATCATCTTGGTGACCCTTTTGCTGAACTTGCTCCAATATGACAGTATCATTTTTTGTGCTGGGAAGCTCAAAACTGAACACAGTACTCCAGGTGAGTTCTCACAAGTGCTGAATAAAAAGGAATAATCATTTCCCTAGACCTGCTTGCCACATTTGCTAATAGAGGCCAGTACGTTTTCTTCACTGGAAGGGTGCAACCTTGTCTCATTTTCATGCCCACCAGGACCACAGGTCCATTTTGCAAAGCTGCTTTTTAGCCAGTAGCATTCAGTGTGTGCAGCTGAGTGGGGTTACAGGAAAGTACAGGACTTTCCTTGTGCTTTTGTTGAACTTGGGATCAGTCCATATCTCTAGTCTGTTGAAATTCCTCTGAATGAAATTCCTCCACCTTCCAGTGTACTGTCCCCTTCCCCCCAATTTGATATTCTCTGCAAATCTGCTGGGAGTGTATTCACTTCAATTGTTCAAGTCATTAAAAAAGACTTTCATTGAAAGTACTGTCCCCAGCATAGACTCCTGAGGAACACTGTTGGGTACTCACTGTCAGTTGCCCTTTATGCTGTTAATTGCAACCCTTTGAGCCTGCCCAGCCAATTTTCCACTCATAGCTCATGTGTCAAAACTGGATTTCACCAATTTGACTAAAGGCTACCTTGGAACATCATGCCAGAAGCATTGCTGAGATATTAAAATTAGTTGAATGAGTTACAAAAGCATGGAGGAAAAGACTTTAGTTGAAGGTTTGGGAATCTGCAAGCCCAACAGTGTAATCAGAACGAGCTACAGAATATGAGGTCAAATGATTAACTTTGAACGTAATTAGCCAGAGTCTGAAACTATCACATGGTCATTGTGCTTTTTGCCATTTGAGTGCTCTAGATAAATGGGAATACAACTACAAAGGCTCAGCAAAACATTCCTGATGATTCGTCTTCATACTTGTCTCATCTTGCAGCTCCCAATATTCACTCTGTTATACCCTTTTGTATAACAGCTGTTCTTCCTTCTCTGAATACGTTAAAGGTAGAATATGCATTCCAGGGGAGTTCACAGTAGTTTCAGTTAGGAAATAGTGTTCTTCTGTATTTGGATCTAGTGAATTAGGGCTTGAATCTCACCATTTATGGATATTCTTATTCTTATATTTAATGAATTAAAAATGCAATAGTGTCCCATGTGTTTTAGTAAAGGTCAGATTAAAAGTCAGATTAACTAGTACTGCAAAACTGAATTTACAAGCAAAAGCTTTAGTATTTACAAGGCCTATTCTGTACTTCAAGTGGGTAAATCTTCCATGGAACTTGTGCTTTTGTTTCTCTTAGGCTGTGTTCAGACACCTCAGAGTAATTACTTGCTATTACCTCTTAGTGCATGCCCTAACCTTGTTTGAACAAGAAGTGAATCTGTGCTGGGATGGGGCAACACCGTTTCCCTTCCTGTTTCTGTACTCCAGTTCCCATCTGAAGAAAACGCATTCACAGAAGCCAAAAGAGCATTAAAGGCCAGCTGAGTATCCAGTATGCCTCAGAACTGCATTCATTTGCCCTATAGGTGCAGTGATATTAGCAGGCTCCATGTGAGTGATGGTTTATTGTGGCAGAGCATCTCTCCTGCTCTTACTTGACATTTTTAACCCTAGAAGGCCAAGATCTGAAAATTTTTGCTGTCTGGGAAGACATACCAATCCTGTCCTACACAGCTGTACATCCACATATGTAACCACTAATCTGTAAGAAAGGTCAAATATGTGTTTTCCTAAACTGGTACTTAAAACTTAATTTTCCCTGTCTTTTAGGGGTTTATTAGGGTTTTTTTGGTTGTGGGTTGGGTTTTTTATTATTTATTAAATAACTTTAGGAATATTTCTGAATGGGTCTAATAAAGAATATATTTTGTCTAATAGGCTGGAGTGGACTGTAATTTGTAATAGTCTTTCTGAATATTGCAAAACTCATACATATGTGGGAAAAAAAGTAACTGGCAGTTAACCTCAGCAGATACACTGATAATAGTCCAGATAAGAACTACCCAGTAAACAGACAAGACTGTTTCTGCAGTATGTTCCTTTTGACATTTTGTGAAATGCTCCAGGAAATAAGGTTTCTTATTCTCTAAACTAGTCCTGTATTACACACCTTAGATGTAATATGTACTGACCTAAAGACTTCTTCAAACTATTTTTTGCTGCAAAGAATTTAACTTAAATACAAATCTTTTCTCTAGCTGCCCTAGACTGAAAAGGAAAAAAGGAATAGAGGACATTTTCTTGCTGAATAGGATCCAGGCAAAATGTTTTTTTTTTTTGAAACAACAGGCTGTGCTTAAATGGCATTTTCTCAAGATCTTCATCACCAGTGGCAGAATAGAGCTATTCCCCACATGCTAGAAATGCATTCCTCACATTCCCCACTCCTAGAAACAAACCTCTGTTGGTAACAGGTTGATGTGAAGTTAACAACTCCATAAAAAGACATCAAAGTGGTGCTGAGTTAAGGTGTTAAGCCTAGATCTTACGTGAGGGCTTTTCTTTTGCATCCAGCAGGTTTTCTGTTCATCTCTTCTTTCCACTTCATCTCTGTTGCATAAATTGTGCACGCTGAAATGACTAAAACAGCCAGTATCCAACAGGAAATGAGACCTTGTAAGATATTTCATCACACTTGTTAGATTACATAGAAAACCACAAATTGTTTCTGAAGGAGAACAGGTTATCCCTGAAATGGCACAATAAAATGAGGAAAATGAAACTGAAGCTGTTGTACATATATGTACATGAACGGGCCATGGGTACAAAGGGAAAACCTCAGCCTAGTCTGTTGAAACATGCAGGTGAAATCTGACGTTCCTATTTTACAGCCAAAATTCTTTGAGAATACATGACCTGCTCTATATCAGTAGGTTTTTGTGGAGAAGCACTTCAGGAACTATCATTATCTGGAAGAACTCATATATACACAGAACAGTTTAAAGAATTCCTCTTGAATCTGTACTTCAAATGCATACTACTTCATTTTTTTTACTCAATATATACTGTCAGATACTCGTCACTGCTAGCAATGGACCCTTGCTACAGGGAGTCAGTCAGTTCTGTGCTGTACCTGTGTTACTCTTAGACACTGGACAGCATATGCTATAGCACTTGGGCACCTCTCAGCTTTTCTGGATCTGTTGCTAGTGTATTCCTTACCATTATCAGAAACTGTAAAACACCTCCACCTTCAGAACGCTGAAGTCCATAGTTTGGCTAATTCCATAAACTAATTTATTATTTATAAGCAATCTTATTTACTTGACTACTTTTGTGTATTCTTTCTGTTATGTCTTGCCTCCCATCATGATACAATTCCCAGCAGAATTGCTCTA
This sequence comes from Ibycter americanus, assembly GCA_035590275.1. Taxonomy (NCBI): domain Eukaryota; kingdom Metazoa; phylum Chordata; class Aves; order Falconiformes; family Falconidae; genus Ibycter; species Ibycter americanus. Next base: position 63,071,210 of record JAVJGI010000050.1, on the reverse strand, counting down.
TTTGATAGCATTATGGCAGGATATCTCTGTTTCTATTTTCAATCCTGTGTGTAGCACTATGCCAGGAGAATCTGTTATAATTCTGCTTAGAAAATAATTTTGACCCAGGTTAGCTTTACCCATGTTACCTTACTTTGCTTATTTTGTATTTTTTCTGAAGATTGCGTGTTCTTACACGTCTGTGTTCCAGTTATGATTGTTATTTGACCACTTCATACATTCCTAAGTTTCTTCCCTTTTATTGTCAGGACTGTTTGGTTTAGCATCAGAATGTTGAAATTCTAAGATTAAGATTTTGAGTAGTTTGAAAGAAGACTTTGAAATTGAGCCTGTTTTTCTATATAGGCTTTTATAACACCCTTAAAGACTGAATACTAGATCTCTGACTGGCATACCTTCAGTGCTCAACTAGCATGGATTCCTTGAAAATGATAGCTTAGAAGTATTACAACTTCTATAACTTTTCCTGAAGTTGAAATCTAGATGCTTCTGCAATAGCTAAAATGTACATGAATGTGGCTGATATATTTTGTTCAGAAATGGCTGTGATGCACGTTTTGGTCTTCCATATCAGTGCACATTGCAACATTCTAAGAATTACTGTAACTAGACTAGCAGATTTGTTAATTTTTATGCAGCATGCTTCAGAAATAGTTTGAACTATGGAGTGTGATCTTTCGTGGGCATTTTATCTCAGGACTGGAATAATGTAAAATTCCAGCAGGGGGACCCCTCATACCTTATAATGCACATATTGTGTCTGCATGAGACTTGTCCCTGGATGAGTATTTTGTTCTCACAGAAATTTTTGGCGTTTCAGTCTACACAAAAAATGAAGTGTGAAATAGTGGACTTCAAAATAGCATGTAGCTTCTAAAAAAATGTTCAGGATTTTCATTGTCTTAGGACAAATTGAAAATAACAGAAAGCAAAGAGTGTTATACTAGGGAAATATAATTTATAGCATCAAAAAAATTTCAAAAAAAACATATCTATTCTATAAATAAAATATTACAACTACTTTATCTACCCACTAGTCAAACCATTCTTTTTTGTCGTGTTTTCATGTTTGAAATCTAGAACCTACATTTTAAGTGTCAATTTTAATAGAAGGCCCTAAGAATTTACATCAGTCACACCTCTTCCAGCTGTGATAGACTCCATGTTTGGTTTTAGCACTGCAGATGAGTCAAGTTGTCTAGGAAACAACCTATTCCCATAGATTTACTGAGCATATTTCAAGTATTTTCTTATACTATTTTAAGCCTTTTGTAATTGGATCAAGGTAGAGCCTGTGGTGACACGAAAGATATTGCCATAAACCTGAAGTATATAACATCTTTCTATTGATTTATGCATAATTTTAGTAACTGTACAAGCTTCTTTGCATACTGTATTTTGACTACACTGGTGCTTATATTCAGTGCAGGAAAGGACTAATGTGAGGCCTATAGGATGCTCAGACGTTTTGTGGCTGTTTTTTTGCTGTTTCACCAGGACAGTTAAACCCTAAATATACTGGATCCATCACTGGAATTCTTCCATTCATGCTGTCAACTGCTCAGTCCTTGGGCCTGTCCAGATGCTGACCTTATATTTGCTAGGTGGTCCAGCCTGAAGTTCAGTAGCAGAGCACGTGCACGTGCACACACACGCACAGGATCGAGAGCGTGCTTGCACATGGTAGGTAGAAATAGAGTTTAAGGGAGAGGCCAAGTACAGGGCCTGGCCACACAACACTACTGACCTGCAGCCGGCTTACCTGTGACCTGCCCCCTTTTAGTCCCTCCTCCTCTTCAGTTTTCCATGCCTGCACCTCCCAATCCACCTTGATCCCTGCCCCTACCTTTGTCCTTTTTCCTAAACATCCCATAGTAGATTCTGCACATTCCTACAATCCCCTCAAAATGCCACGTAATATGTCTTGTGAACTCCCACAAGCCTCCTCAAATATCCCATAATATCCCCCCTCAAATATCAGCATATATGCACTGCAAAAGAAACTCCATACCTAAATTTTTTCTCTGTGTCGTTGTTACAAGGAGGATATTGAGTCTCAAAGAAATCATAAAAAGCCATCAGGTCCTATGAAATGAAATGAAGAAATGATATATCCAGGGGTTGCTGGTTGATTTAGACATTCATAGAAGCATTAGCTGCTGCTTTTCACTCAGTGAGATAGTTTCTGTATCTGGCATTGTGGTTTTGCACGTTCTTTTACATTCTGTGCCACAAAACAAAAAAAAACTTCTAGCCTTAGTCTGAGACACAACAACAATGGAAAAAGTGTGAACTAGGAAATAAATGTTAATGCATTATGTATAGAATTATCTGAGAAAATACAGCAGGAAGAGGATTGAAGAGGCCGTCTATTCCATCCTGCTGCCCCTGCTCAGGCTTGACTCCATTTGAACTATTCATCTGTAGTAGCCTGGTTCACTTGTAATTCAAAAGTTCAAACTACAAAGCTTTTTCACAACCTCCAGATCTAATCTGTTTCAATCTCAACTATTCTTTCCATATGAAAGTCTCTCTTCCATTTTGAAGTAAATCTCCCTTAATTCAGTTTTAAATAAATTATAGTAACCTACCAGCCTCTTATTTTGTTGCTGAATTAGTGCTGCTATTTAGATTGTTGATGTGAAAGCATCCACACTAATGCTGTGAAAGGAAGGCTTAGCTCTTGTAATTTTTGACAAGAGACTTAAGTAGCAAAGAGTTGTATCAAGACAAAAAAAAAAAGAAAAAAGATAGAAGAGAGTGGATTCTACTCTGTTGATGCAATTGGATTTAGATTCTAAGCCTGGCATCCAAAGCGAATTTATGTAATCATTGTACTTGTTTGTCTGTCACTCTGCTAAATTCAAAATCTTGTAATGCAAAAAAGAAACACACCTTATAAGTAAAGCCAAGAATTTATCGTTGGTATAACTGAACCCTCAACAGAATAATCAGAAGAATTGTTATATCTAATTAACGCAGAAAAAGGGAAGAAAATAATGAAAAGAATATTACTACAAATAGGCTTGGCAATAATAAAGTACTTCAGATGGCTGTGCACGCCCACCCACTGCCCTTCTGGGTCCTGGATCAATGGGTCCAGTCTTTCTCACAAAGAAGGCAGGGAGCAGTGGGTCACAGAAAGGTTCGGTGTCTCGCGTTCTTTGCTGGGAGGAGTGATGATGGTAGAGTTTCTTCCCCTTTGCCAGGGAAGTATCGTGTTGATAGTTTCTTCTTCACTCTGGTTCACTTTGGGCAGTTTTCATGTTTTCTGGCACAGATTTGCACCCTGTTCTTTGTTAATGTCTGCAACATCATGTTACAGCTATATTTTGTATGTAAACTGTTTTACAGATATTAGGTACCTTTTCTTTGCTCACTTTGTGACCCCTAAAACCAGTTTTGTCCAGCTCCATTTGCCCATTTCTTTAACTAACCATTGATGAATTGTCTACATCCCTGAGGTCTCCAGGGCTACCCTGTGGCCTCCTTCTTACCACCCCCATCCCTGCACTCCTCCACACTGTATCCTGCGTTCCCAGTGCCATCATACCATCCCTGTGCTGCTCTACCACTACATCACTATGCTGGAGTGGTAAATATTTAACTTTACACAGAGGAATTGCTTGTTTATATATAGAAAAGCTATGGTTGTACCATTGAAAGACAAGCAAAAATAAAACTAATTAGGCACACATAGAAAAATTGCTGTTACACCTAAACAAGCTAAAACAAAAGTCCAGGCAGTCCAAGCTCAAACAAAGGCTGCTGGGCCTCGGTCCTGGGACTCTGAAAAGCCAGTTCAAGTCCTGGTAGCCTGTAGCCTGTTACTAACAATGGCAGTGATATATTTATGGGACTGCTGGGCTACAAGAGCCTTCCCTTACTAGCTTCAGAAATTCAGAAACATGGCAAGAGAGAAGTACCAATAATACCCAGTGAAAAAAAGGATTCTATAGGAGGTACAAAAGTATGTGTCCTCCTTAGCCTGCCAGGTGAGGACCCAGCCCATGTATGTGTGCTTGCCAGCCATTCGATGTGTGCACAGCCCTGAACCAGCATCTGGGTGCCTAGATGCCAGCAGGACACAGAAGAAAGCTGGTGCTTTGTGCAGATGGCAGTACAGCTTGGGAGAACTAGAGTGAGGTTACCGGAGCTACTGCAAAGAGAAGGGGACGTAGGAAATCACTTACCAACAGGAAACTGGGCTATAATAGCTGTCTTTCAAGCATGTATAGTGTGAGACTGAGACTCAGATCACCTTCTTCCTGAGGAAACCCAGCAGCAGCTTTTAAAAAATAAGTTTTTACAGGGACCATCTTTCACAGTTCTTTGTTCCTTACCGCTGGAGTGGCTACATTAGCCATCCCAAAAACAATTTAAGACATTGATTACAGCAGTATCTGATTGCTTCATCATCATCAACATACTTTTTTTACGTAATTCTTGTGATAGAGAGATATGCTATTATTCTGATTTTAGGGATGGGTATCTGAATCATGGCTCCTCACAGATACACAGATACAGGGTAACTAGCTGCCATTCTAAAGGAGATAGATACCTAGAGAATTCTGACTTGTCCAAAGTCATGTGGAAAACAAACCCAGGTTCTACATCCCATGTTAAGCACTAAACCTCTTCCTCCCCCACCCACAGACCTCTCTTCTTATGTTCTTTTCATTTTCAGATGAGTTGTGCTTCTTGGGCTTTCTCCTGTCCTTGATTGAATGGGCACTGCGAGGGGAAGGAAATTTCAGAATTCCATACAAAGGATAATAAAAGCAATGACTGTTGAATCTATTCTTGTATAATGGACTTAATAAGACTTGGTTTGGTACATTCCTAATGTTTTTTTCTCAAAACTATGGGAAAAAAAAATTAAACCTGTTCAGGTAACAAAGCAGTATGAATGACACTAAAAGCTGGATCCTCCTTTGAGCCTTCCTCTGAAATGAGCAAATTGCTAATAAGTTGTTCCATGAGCACGAGATTGAAGGAAACATGACCTTTTACAGATTTTTGCATTTTCTTTTTTATAATTATTCTTGAACTCTTACATGACACATCACTTTCTTGCCAATGTTCTGTAATACCTCCAGTTTCTGCCACATCTTTAGTTGCCCACATAGCTACTCTCTAGGCACTGTGTAGGCATACGTGCTGTCTTTAGCTCTGGACTGCACGTGTGGAGTTTTTGAAGATATATTTTGAGCTCATGTTCTTACACATCTCATGTATAGAAGTCTGTCTTTCTACAAAGATACTAATTTTTCCCCTCTTCCCTTTCAAGCCACTGATGCTTTATAAACCTTGCAAGTTCTTCCTATCTTTTAGGCCTCTTCTTCCTTATTAGGTGAAATTAGCTTGAAATGATTATCAGAGGATTGCCACATGGACAGATGGACTGCCACATGGTACAGGCACATAAGCCTCATCTTCTGAAGTGAGCAAGAAACAAGTGAAACGAGAAGAAACAAGGAAGAAACAAACAAACAAACAAAAAACCAAACCACCATAAAGAACATCCATAGGAAAAGAACAGTAGTTTTTCTACAGCCCTTCATCTAGCACACCTTGCACTGTGCTGTAGATAGAAAGATAATATTTATAAAGGTAGCTGAAACTAGTCCTGCAGAAATTCATAAGCCTGCAGTGGTATTTCTAAAACTCAGTTGAATCATTAACAAGCAAAATCTTTCCTAAAGTCGTAAACTCTCCCCCTTATTCCCTCCATCTCTCACAGCATCATACCCTTGAGCAAATAAAACTTAGGTACTTGAACTGGGACTTGAAATTCTTTGCCTCTTATACCATTTTTACCATTTTCCAGTTGCAATGGCGTTTGTGTTTTATGAAGCTCTGAGACTTCACTATTTCAGCAAGTACAGGAAAATACTGACTTCATAAAATTCCCAGACTAGTACACAAAGAAGCAAGAAAGGTCAATAAGACAGAAATGTGTTACCTAAAGGCAAGTCAGGTTTTCAAAGACATTCTCTTTCTCTTTGTTTCTCACACACACATCCACACAAACATTCATCACAAACTTGGTATCTGTAGACTATGACTGTGAAGGAGCACTGTGATCTAAAGAACCTTAGTGCACTGGCTGAAAATTCCTGGGAGACTAAATAATCATTAACATAAAAGAGGTCATAATATATATGGCTACTGGGAGGGCTGTAGTACTCAAGTGCACAAGTGTATTTTGCCAAAGCAAATTTTACAACTGGAAATTGTAATTTTACACAGTTGAAATTTTCTGCTAGGGAAAAAGTATTCATTTCCAGATACCTCTTATTTTCTAAAGGGAAAATGTAAATGTAATAATTTGCTTTGACTTCGTTGATCTGATTCAGAATATTTTTCAGGTTGTTAAACCAAGCCAATGCATTTAATTATGAGTCAATTAGAGAAAACAATTGCAAAATACATGAATCAATTACATTGCTCTGTCAGGAAACTGCCTTTGAGCTGCTATAAACTGCGCTTCCAGACTGGCTTTGTTCGCCAGTCCTGGAGAATTATAGCTGAAATAATGCACAGAGATATCATTCTGAATTGCATGATGCTCAATAAAAGATGTAAATAAGCATAGGAAAAAGTGGGACATGGAACTTCCAACTGAAATTCAGACAAAACAAAATGCCAATATGGAGAAAATAATTTTGTTATGTAACTGACTCAAAATTAATCACTCCAAGTCTATTCTATACACTGACACAAAGCTTCCCCCCCCCCCCCAAAAAAAAAAAAAAAAAACAACCAACCCCACCAAACAACCAAAGCCACCTGAATGATACGGATTTGCCTGGGGAGATGTTCAATCAGGAGAAATGAAAATCAGTCCACTACTTTGGTTGGCATGACTGTTTAATAATCTGACCACTTAACTGTGCTATATAAAGTTGTCTATTATGCTAATTTTATCTATAACTGCATACGAAATGATGTCTACAAACTTCTTATAAAAGAATTAAGGGAGAAGATGTCACCTGTCTGTCTGGCATCACTAAAATAAAATGGAGTAAAAAAAAAAAAAGGAAGGAAAATCATTAAAAAACAGAGATGTATAGTTGTTAAATTTTGATATAATAACTGAGATATGAGAAGGAAAAAATATTACATTACAATTTAGTGGGTGAAGAATTTAATCTATGAAACTGATCCTGTGTTACCTTTACCTGGAACCTCAGCCTGGGATATTGAGTATAATGAGTATGTAACCACCACTGAAAATTAACCTAACGCCATTCATACCCACTGGTTTCAAAGATTCAATGCATGTGATATATGTGGACACTAGAGGGGAGCACTTAACTGAGCTATAGCAGTTTCTGACCCTGATGGGGAAGCTGGAACAGCCACTGTACTGATTGACTGTTTCATTTAATGGCAATATTAAAATTTTTCAGGGAGAAAACACAATTAGCAGACTAAGGAAATGAATGTAGGTTATGAGGCTTATTCTTCCTGTAATGGATATAAATGTACTCTAAAACTTCAGTTACTGTTATGGATCATGGACAACCGAGCAAATTATATATTAAACTAATCGCAGGTAATGCTTATGTGTCACGGTTTCATCTTTTCTTCCCTTCTCCTGCAATTGTTGTTTCCTAATTTAAACATGTTCCTCCTTTAGTACAAGTAAAAGGGAAAAATCTTTAGGGTCTGATTCACTACCTTTTGTAGTTTTTATTTCTGGCTTGACATGGTAAAGGAAAGCCTTGTCTAAAGAAGCTTTTTTACTTTGTGCCAGAGTTAATGACTATAACATATTGGATCTCATGCACAATTCATGAGAGCTGATTTAGCATTAATGCAGGTGCATAGAATGGCTGGAACTGTTCACCTGCTCTCCCTGATGGAGGCAAAATGCTGCCATGATTTCTAACAAGGAGAAACTGGAGGAAAGAATCAGGGAGATAAAATATACAACGTATATGTAAACGTGGCTTAAAATGCATTGTAAATGATTTGTACATAGCTAATCAAATACCTTTCTTTAGTGGCAGGCTAATCTTCTAGTCAACGCTAAAATGCGAGGCTGGATTGTCATCCTGTTGGCAGCCCTCTGAAGCAAATTAGGACTTGATCCTTCTGCCAGAGGAATCATTGGCAGGCAATCATATGCACAATATGCTGCTTCAAATGCGATCAGAGAAATGTGCATTTGACTTAACTGGGTAAAACTCTTCACCTGATAATCACCTGCTAACTTATAATCACTTGATAACTTGTCACTTCTCTAACTAATTTTCTGGTAATATATAGAAAGAAATTCTAGCAAAGAAAGATTTTTTATTCCCATGCTTATTGGAGATAGATTTTGGTCCGCTGGTTTCAGTAACCTTCAAAACTGCTGTCAAAATTGGGTTTCTTTTGAACCGATCTTATTATAGAGTTACTGCATTTATAGGAATGAAATTATTTTCTTCCAAAATTAATATTGACAGGCACACCTGTATGATTTATTAGATCATGAAGATTAAGTTACATCTACCACAACTGACCACCAGTGTATATATTCTGCCTTCAGTATTAGACGTGTCTAGATGTTGCTACAACAGTGCTTTACCATCCTCTGGATCCACTAGACTTTCCAATAGTGTTGCCTCTTGTGAGAAACTTCTGAGCACAACTAGTGCTCAGTCACTAGTTCCTGTTTAGTTTCTCATTTCAGCTTTTTAGCTTTTGTCCTACTGAGGGAATACGTTAACAGGGAAAAGCAGGCCTAAGTACTTGGAGTCAATATGACTCGGTTAGACTAGAAGTACAACTTTAAGATGCTAATATTAAGTAGAATTCATTCAGTAAAGAAGGCTCAGGGGGGATTTTATCAATGTGCATAAATACCTGAAGGCAGGGTGTAAAGACGAGGGACCCAGGCCCAGCGAGAGGGCCAGAGGCAATGGGCACCAGCTGAAACACAGGGGTTTCCCTCTGGACCTCAGGAAGACCTTTCACGGTGAAGGTGACTGAGCACTGGCCCAGGGTGCCCAGGGAGGTGGTGGAGTTGCCACCCTTGGAGATACTCAAAAGCTGACGTACATGGCCCCGAGCCACCTGCTCTGGCTGAGCCGCTGATGAGCAGCAGGGTTCAGCTACGCACTCATGAGAGGTCCCCGCCAGCCTCAGCTGTACTGCGATCCTGAGATTCTGTGAAATGTACTGTCTAATAAAGTATCACCTAGAAACCGTTTATAGGTATAAGAAAAATGCACGTTATTTTAAACTGTAACATAAGTATGTAATATTAGATAATGATAAATATTAATAGCAAATAGCTAATTAATCCTTCTCAAATTTAACATAAAAGTGGTTTGCATGGTATTCAAATTTTCAAAAATGTTATACTCTATTTGGGATACATTTTGAAACTCTTGCTGTAGGTTAGTAGGAACTTTTCTCCAGACTTAAGTTTTTATGATGACTTAATCTCCCTGACTACCAGATAGTCATTGCAAACTTTCCTGAGAGATAACATTTAGAAGCTAATTCACCTATCATTGTCTACAAAGTTCTATGTGACTGTTTTTTCATAGAAACTTGCATTTGATGCCATCATTTAAAATGAGCAAGTAGACGAAAAGATTCACATACCATCCATAAGCCACATTGTAGAAAATATTTTAAAACTACTAGGTAACTTTTTTATCTGTCTGGAGTATGCATTGATAGATCTTTGCCAGCTAAGACTTTGTATTGCACGATAGATGATGCTACTGATCTGTAGAGGTCTGCACAGTTTTCCAGAGAGTGCAGATTTCTGCGGAGAATTGGCCCATGGTATGTGCTGTACACGTGCTACTATACTGACGGCTGGAGATGTGTCAGAGAAGACAGAAAGAGAGAGAAGTTTTTTACAAGAGGCAACACTGTTGGAAAATCTAGTGGATCCAGAGGATGGTAAAGCATTGTTATAGCAACATCTAGACATGTCTAATACTGAAGGCAGAATATATACACTGGTGGTCAGTTGTGGTAGATGTAACTTAATCTTCATGATCTAAACAAGTCCCACAGGATATATTAATAACATTACTACTGTGACCACGACATCCATTATCTCTGCATCGTTTTTCTGCACCAAAAAAGAAAGGTGTGAAGGGACAAGATCATATCACCAATTTGAGGTTTCTGAGCAAGTCCTGAAATCTTTATTTCTGATTACAGCTTCATTTCCTTTCCTATCAATTCTAATTCCATCTTACTGTTCTTCCATCTCTTAGTTTCTTTCTGTACAATAAGAACTTAGTAAACCAAACACATGCAGCTGTGTTGCTGTTTGCTGTGACCAGTCTGGTAGCCTGAAAGTAAGTCCTGGGCAGGCTGCAGTGTTGTGAAGGACTGAGATGGAATTTACAGTGTTTTCTACAGCCAGGAGAGTAAAGGACTAGCTTAAATGTCAGGCTTTGGTTTACGCACCAGATGTTTTAGGAGACTATGTCTCACCTAGTGGAAACTAACCTTTAGTCAGGAGAGAGTGTTATCTTTCCCCACTTTTTGTTTGTCTTTCTCTTGATACGCTGTGCATAAACTGAGCTTCACGTTCGAGGTTTCAAATTGAGATTGAAATGAATAACCATTGCGTACTTGATTCTTTCTAGTGCTCTATATGGCAATCAGATCAAGGGAATAAATTAAAAGAGTAGCATTTCCATCCATGAAGACTGAAATTTCAAAGCTTAGATAACAGTGATAATACTGGAGTTACATTAGGGATCACGCCAGGGTCCTGAGACTGCATTGAACAGGCAATGTTGCACCCATATAGTGCTGAGGAAAATTCTATAGACAGCCTAAAATAATTATCCAAAAGTAACTGTCTAGTTTAAGGTTGACTGAACAGATCTCTAGGTTTCACTAAGTTTATCTGATTAGGTCTCCATTGAGTGTAACAGGGGCTTAGCTTACATGTAAGCATCTAAATTTAGATGCCTAAATCTGTGAGCTGTACCACTCAGAATGACTGTATTGTAATAAAAAGACACCCAAGATACCTTTAAACTATCTGGCTTGGGTAAGTCCAAACTAATTTGACAGCAACATAGAATTTAGCTCAGAATAATATCCTGCCATGAAGGGTGACCACAGTATGGGCTATTTTGGAGACCTGCAGTAATTTACTTTGGGTAATAAAAGTTTTAGCATTGACTTAATGGGTTGTTATTTGGTAACCAAGCTGTTTACCAAGCTGTGCAACACAACCTTGATGCAAAAAGTGTTTATTCCTTGTGCATTAGTGCTGGGGATATAGAATGAATTCAGCTGGTGAAATCCTGGCCACTTTGATGAAAGAATGACATACTGTAATGACATTATAATAATCTTTATTTCATTTTTTATTGTGTAATATTGCTTCATTTGCTTGCATGGACACTGAACTTGACTGAGGTCATGCAGTGACACATAGCTCATTACCTTGGCTGGCTTCTGTTAAATAATAATTTATAGTGCATTCTAATAGTCAAGGTTATTCTTGCCTTAAATGTGCAACATTACAGTTACTGCCACATTTCTTCTGCCACCATGCTTGTTTTTGGTAACCCTTCTGAATACCTTTCTGAACAACTTTTCTTTATAATCTTCTCTAGTATTAATTAACAGAAGGCTCTGGGGAGACCTTATTGCAGCCTTTCAATACTTAAAGTGGGCTTATAAGGAAGATGGAGTGAGACTTTTTACCAGGGTGTGTAGTGATAGGACAAGGGGTAATGATTTTAAACTAAAAGAGGACAGATTTAGATTAGTTATAAGGAAGAAATTATTTACTGTGAAGTTGGTGAGACACTGGCACAGGTTGCCCAGAGAAGCTGTGGATGTCCCATCCCTGGCAGTGTCCAAGGCCAGGCTGGATGGGGCTTGGAGCAACCTGGTCTCACGGAAGGTGTCCCTGCCCATGGCAGGGGGGTGGAATGACTCTGTGATTCTATGATTCTACAAATACGTTTATATTTGATTTCTAAACCATTAATAAATTGTTTTAGTGATTAAAAACTGTAGGCAGTTTTTAAATTTGCCTAAATATCCCTCTCTCTTATTTTTTGCCCCATAACAAAAATCCTTTCTTTTTTAATCAGGGATTTTTCCTTGGAGATTAATTTGGCCTTGCATTGGACTAATAAAAGTAAAAGCATTCTTGTAAGATGTCACAGACATGAAAAAGTAACCAGTTTACAAATATGCTTCATCAGTGATCCTCAGTCACTCCTTTTGTCTTTTATATTCACAATAACCAACTTCAGGTAACTCTCCTGAATTTAATAATTTGTATTTTCTTTACTGTCTTGCAAATGAATTAAAAATAAAAACTTCTTAATCTCTTTTAAGATGTGATCTTAAGCAGCTTTTGGCTAGGATATCATTTACTTTAATTTGGAATTCTCCAAATTTTACTTTCAGTAGGTTCTTATCTGTTCTATAACAAATGATAGGGTCACACTACACTCCCAGGCTTCACTGGAGGAACCATAGGTGGCCACTGTTCGCGGACAGTTATGCAAAATTCTTGCAGGATTCTGACACTAGGCAAGCACGACAGGCCAGCAAGAGTGTGCACAGAGCAGGCTACCTCGGTGCTGTCATCTGCGACTATCAGTTGCAACTTAGAGTGGCATTCTGCCTCTTGAATTTTCAGATTTTCTGGAAAGTATTACTAGTGACCAACTAGAAATCAGTGACTAAATTAAACTTCTATTTAAAAAGGTTATGGTTCAGCCTAAAATGACCTCTGTTTTTCCACTGTGGATTTTGGGGTTTTTTGGTTTTTTTAATAAATTTAGCAATCCACTTCAGAATATGCTATTCCAAGTGTAATTTTAGGCAGGTTTTTTTATATTATTCCTTTTTCTGTTATCCTCAGGTAACCTGCCCATGAAATTTATCTTCACTGTCACCTCCCTAGTACAGCTGGGGATATACTGTGAGGCATTGCATTTTTCTTTTATACCACTGTGAATAATAATTTGGTTTTATTTTTTTTAATCCCATGGCCTATTCACATTAGCTGGTAAGAGAAATTTCCTAACCTCATATAATGCCAATGACAGTTAAAATTCATTATTAGCTACCTGTATGGTGTTATGCCAAGAGGCATATCTGATACTGAGGTTCTATCCTGTTACATCCTTTATGCAAAAGTAACAGTTTTTGTTTAAAGACTACACAGTAAATATACAAAACAGACAGAATGGGAGGCAGAACACAAGCACTAAGAGATGAAAGGTGGCAGTCACCATGGGTAAATATAGATGTCTGAAAGGTACAGATACTGCCTAATAGATGTCATCAATAGAGTAATGAAGTCTAAAATAGCATTCTTGATTTTTTTTTTTTTTTTGTAGTTTTGAGACTTCCAGAGTCATACAGCAGGTTAGCCAGAAAGCCAAGAGCAGATTTTAGGAATAGGAGTCACCTCATCTTCCTTAGACATATGTAACACAGACAGCTATTGCTGAACCTCCCTTTATATTCATTGTAGAGAAATAGAGCTTTTTAGGATTCAGTTCATGTGATGTATTTAAAATGTCTATTTTAGAGTTAGAGGAATTCTGTCTTAGACTTCATAGTCGGTAGTGACTAGATTTCTACTGATTATACGTGGAGACTGGGGTGACTCAGATAAAGAGCAGCCTCTGCATTTAGCTGGATGAATTCCACCCTAAATCTTTTGACTAAAGGAACAGTACTTTTCTCTCTGGACCATGAAATCATTCTGAATAAGAAGATAAAGCAAATGTAAGTAACTGCAGTACATTCCGGAATAAGTTCAAATAAACCTTTTCCTCTTCACTTAGTTAGGCCAAATATGCCTGCTTTGAAATTCTGGAGATACCTGACCCAAATGGCTGTTTTGTATACTCATCAGCAATACTGCTCTGTATTCTACCACCCTGTTATCCCAGACAAGGCACAGGATTTCAGAGTGGACCATCACGCAGGTACATTATTTCCAGTCTCACATTATCTTATTTGCATATAAACTACCTCAGTAAACCAGTGTCTAGTGAAGGAGTTCCCAAAATATAAGACATATGCATAGTTTCAGTTACTGATTTCTTATAAAAATCCCTTCAACCAGAAAAGAGTTCCAGGGATTCTAACTTGTAATTTGTATTCCCATTATATTTAATAACTCTTTATACAATCCATCTAGGTCAGTTTAAATGAATGCCTTGTTGCTACTTAGATGATTATGGGTTGCAATTCATTTAACGTGCCCAATGATTCATGTTTAATTTATTGAATTTAATGCAGTATCTGAGTGACCTATGCATGTGTAGTACTTTAAATGCATGCACACTGGCACACACAGCCCTCTGCAGTATTTTGCTTAAGTAATCAGCTTACCAATGTGTTAGACTATGAGATATTGTGTGACTCTTTATGCCACTGTTTAATTTAATGCTCCTCGCAGTAATGAGTCTGTCTGGGTTGACTGGCTACCTCTCAGGAGCTACATGGTTTTTATGCCAGCAATAATGGTGCAAGATGTGTCCAGTTCTATGATTTGTTACCTGGGCATCTGGCATCAGCCACTGACTTGTATTTGCATCTCATTGTATTTTTGTGTTGGGAAACTGTTTAATGAGTGCCCTATGTTTATAGCTAGAGGTATGAATCTTCCTTCAGCACCTGACAAGTCAAATGACATTTACAAGTAATAATTATTTTTTGTAGAAATGATCTTATGTATAATAAGGCTCTTTAGGGTATACCTGTACGATTCCCTGAGTCTTTTGTAGTGAAGTTTTTCATTAACATGAGGAGAGTGGAGACTGCCTTAGGGAAATTTGAGGTCTTTTAAAATCTAGAAGTTCAGGTCATCACTTTTGGCAGACCTATATTTTTATGCTACCTATTATCCTATTCTGTGTCCTGTTTGTGATAAAAGACAGTGATTTCACTTCTCATGATGATACTGGATCCTTGCAAGACATGGGCAATGGAATTATTGAGGAAAAATGCTGTTTGCCTTATAAAATCCACATTACCAGCAGTGTTTTTACCTTAACCACTTTCCTTTCATATCTCTAAACCACAGTACCCAGACTGGTGCTTGATATCTGTGATATCAAATAAGGGGAAATTCATGTGACATTGTTATCACCCAGTTCCAGAATTTTTTCATCTCTCTGTCTACATGACCAAATTCTGCTTTTTGTATTCACCAAATCCTGTGATTTTTTTTGTTATATGCATTTCCCTGGGTTTTAAGAAGTCCTTATAATAAAATAGCTGAGAAGGAAGACCTCACTATAATCAACTTTATTTCTGACTTCTGTTGAAGTACCTCAGAAAAAAAAGAGTTCAGAAACTAGTTATCTGCAAGATTTTGTATGTTCCATCTGCTAAATATTTGGATTCTAAAAAGTGAAAAGTTCAGTGTACTTTTTCTTGCCAAATAGTTCTCAAGTAAGCATCAATGTGCACTGTAGTGACAACTGAGATGTGCTGCTTTTAATTTCCTGTTAACAAATAGAATCCAAATCCCCAAGGAGCAGTGGTAATTCCATACTCAGATTTACACAACTTAATTACACTAAATTATACCCTGTGGTGGGTCAGAAAATTTTAAGGACAAAGTAGTATGATTGACTGTCAGCACATGCAAAACATTCAAATGTAGGCTAGAAAGAGGCCTAGGAGAGGCATCTAGCAGAAAGATCCTAGATCAGAGTCTCTTTGAAAAAAAAATAATATTTAAATTTAGTGCAAATACCTTTATTGGCTCCATAAATATTTAGAGTTTATAAAGCCAAGCTATCAACTTTATAAGAGAAAAAACTGCTGGCATAGCAAAGTTTTGCACTGCATGCTAGTTTATTTCCAGAATTCTCAGAACAGTTGTCTAGCAGAGGTAAAATGGCATAGTTCCATCACTGGAGTTATGATTTATGTCACCTGATATGTCAGGCCTTGACTTGTATTTATTTCTATTGATACCTGTTTGTTTTAGAAACATTTCAAATACTTTATACATTCATCTAAAATCAAACTGAAGCA
Organism: Ibycter americanus; assembly: GCA_035590275.1. Taxonomy (NCBI): domain Eukaryota; kingdom Metazoa; phylum Chordata; class Aves; order Falconiformes; family Falconidae; genus Ibycter; species Ibycter americanus. The sequence goes on along the minus strand of JAVJGI010000050.1, from coordinate 63,055,199 downwards.
ACATAAGCACATAACCAACCACCTACACATAATCCAAGCTTGAAATGAGTCCCTGGTCTCTAGCTGTAATGACGTTCAGAGAAAAAGTGGGTTGGCATGTAGAAAAAACCTAAGAGATACAAAAACCCCAAAAGCCAAATGTTCTGTTGCCTTAGACTTATAATTCATTTAAAAGACCAGAGGCTAACAGCCAAATTTTCATTAGCAATCTTGTGGGACTGAAAATTCCTTCTTGGACATTATAATTGATAGTGAAATCAGAAACATGTCCCTGTGAAAGTTGATTTTGATTCCATTTTGCAATCTTTTAATTTCTCTCAAGGAAAGACAAGTTTATGGTCACTTGTCTCCAGGGCACGCCTCTTGCCCACGTTATGCAGATTTGTTGATTGTTACCCTACAATGTCTTGCTGACAATCCTGTCATTCCCAAATATGGGTTCTGCAGATTTTGGGGTTCCATGTAAATATAGGGAAGGATTTAAGCACATCCTTAACAAATACACTAACAGTGAGCTAGATACTACAGCAACTGACTGGGCAAACCCAGTAATTTCTTCACTATTTTTCCATGCTTTAAAGTCTGTGAATTTGAGCGAATCAGTACTAACCATAATGAATTTGCATCTATCCTACGTAGACTGGCATCCAAAGACTAACATTAAAATGCTTTTGAATGTGAAGTAACCTACCTAAAATCTGAAATAAGTGACTCCATTTCAGTCATGATGATCATACCTCTTTTCGACACTACTAAAAGTTTGGATAGTCCTAGGTGGTTGATCTTCTTCCTGTGAGACTGAGAAATAGAACAGCTCTGTAATGAATGTAATAATGCCCTGTGCCCCATAGCCAGATGGTTCACTGACAGGCAAGCAGGGGCTAGAGTCCAGCACCTATCCAGTAACTAGAGTATTAAATTGCTACCTGACCGTCTGGATAGCATCACTTGTTATTCTGCAGATCTCCTGTAGTGTCTAGGACAAGTTCCTTAGTTAAATGATACTCTATTTTACTTTTATAAAGCGAAGACAATAGTTGTAATGGTATTGGGAAACAAATGCATTACAGATTTTGTATGTCTCAGCTACTAAGGTAATAGAAGCAATATAATTTCCATAGAGGATCAATTTTTGCTTGATTTTGCAATATGATTTATGACAAATCCATGACTGAACCTGATTTTTAGAAGTATCTTTGAAGCATATTGTACCATTTTTTTCTGCCAGCTCTTGTGAGAATCCTGGGTTAGTTACATTCTGCCTGTATTGCATCTAATGGAGAGTTTATTGTCTTAAATGCATCCTCACTGGCAACAAGGATTCCAGGCTGAGTTTGCTGGCAGCAGCCTGCTAATTTCAGAAATGATGTATTTCTATTGGTGGAAAAGATGCTTCTCTAATTGCCTTTTTTGACGATGTCAATATATATATTACATATAGCTGTTAAATTGCTCAGCAACTTTTAGCAATATATATCCTGTGAGATGTCACTTTCATTTCATGCTACACAGCTTTTCTTTCTTCCTTTAACTCTGTACAATAGCTTAGTTCCCTGTTCCCCTCTATGTGCTGAGGTTGTGTGATCAGGACAACAGTAGATGCAATCAAACTCACAATTAGACTGTGATTCACATTATGTAAAAGATTCATCATGCCAATTGATGTGAAATGACATGCAGTCTCCAGGCAGTGATTGCACAAGGCTTTGATCTCTCCACATGCTGAACCCTGTACGTATAGTGGTTCAGCAAAGCTTAGTTGAAATCATTTTTGGACTAATGCCTTTCTATGATTTCATTATGAAGAGTATAACAATGAGGCCTTTTTCTGCTACTTCTTTTAAATGCCAGGGTGTGCTGATTACACAGTTAGCATCCTGCGTGTAGGTGACCTTTTGGATAGAAATGGTATGAGACTAGGGGTTTTTTTACCATTCAGGGGTTAGGTGTTTTACTGAAGACAGATGACATTTTTTAATTCTTTATCCTTACATTCCTCTTTCCCTTCTTGACCTACTGGGTAAATCACTTGGAAACTTTTCAAAGACAAGTGCATATGGGTTTCTTTTAGGAACTCAATCCAAAAAGCATGCATTTTTGTAATTTCTAAGATGAATATGGATCTTAGATGAGATGACTCTTCTAAACATTGATTTCCGGGAAAAGTGACCCCTAGCCATAGCCTACATCTTCATGTAGTTTATTGCAGATATTGAAAATTAGAGTTTTTATATGGGCATCTCAGAAAGATGGCAAGTATCACTCCAGATCTCTGACCTGAGCTGTGAGTGACCAGTGTGTGTGTGTGCAGGCACGTATATCAAGAGCGAGGTGTGGAGGAAAAGCATAAGTACATAATAGTTACTGATTGGAAGCTGTGCAGTGACTGGATGGGCAGGGAGTTTCCAGCCTTGAATTCTAAGCAGAAGTGGATTTGTCTTTAAGACCTGTGAGTGACAAGGAATACATAAATGCTAATGTGCATGACTAAACTCTCTTTCAAAGAACTGAGTGTAACTGAGTGACACTCATTTTTCATTTGTGAATAACTTATCTAGATGAAAAATCCTTTGAGAAATGTATATCAAAATAAAAAAAATCAGAAATATGTAAATCATTATGTCTTTGGTCAATAATTGAATACATTCATTTCCAGAACTGTAAAAAATTAGTCTTTGGCTATTTTGGAATTCACGCTGTGTCCTATTTCATTAAGCAGGAAATGCAGATGATTAAGGATCAGCCATAAGCTGTAGTCACTGACTTCTGATGGAATACTTTGAACATATTTGTGCTCAGAGTTCTTTTAATTAACTACTCTTTCCACAGGATCAAAGAGAACTGGAGCCAAAACCCACTGAAAGCAGGAGATCAGATAAAGTTTAAACAAAAAAATGATGTTCTGCAGTTGGAAATCCCATTTTTCTATTCACATACATGCTGTGGCACAAAAGCTATGTTCCCCAGGCAGAGCTACGACCCCATGAAAGATGTTCTGGAGACTTGCTGAAGTCCAGTAGGGACTTTACTGTTGTTACTGTTTCTAGCATTGCTGAAAACTGTGTTCAGCTGCTGTAAATATGGAGGGCATCCTAAAACTATAATGCAGATGAATTCTTCATGAGAGAAAGTTGTGATATTTGGTTGGTTGGGTTTTTTTTCCCCAGAGGCAAACCATGTGTTTGTATAGATCAAATATATTGCACTATATTAAGACCTCTGTCTGATGAAGATTTGGATTCCATTCCACATTCTTGTGATTTGATTCCAGTTTGTGCACCACTGGTAAAGCCTCTCAAATCATGGCGTACCAAAGATTTCTTTATATGTAGCCACTCTGAGATTTTTCATTCACAAAAGCAGTGCATGTGCTGTAAGCTAAGTAGGTTGATGCAGTAAGGTCAAATAATCTTGTCCATCTTAAGGAAAATTGTTGACTTGGTTGTTAAAGCTCTTATCTAAAATAGGCGATCTCTATACTTTTACATTTTGTCTTATAATCCTCGTTATTGATAGGAGGAATTAAAACTCATCAGTCTTCACGGATCTTCAATGCCTTTAAAAACATTGTGCCAGACTAAGTATAACCCACTATTACTATGTGAGTAATATGGAAAGTCTGGTGTAGCTGAACCTTGCATAAAAGCATGTTCAGTTCCTAAGCAAATATATAGCAAAAAAGAGTCCTCCTTAATTTCTAAAATTTCATAGTCATGACTCATTCTTTCAAGTTTTAGTCTTTTGAGCAACAGGAGTAAAATGTGATATCTACTAGGCAAAATCTACGTATTTCCTGTTGATTCAAGGGAATTTAGTGCATCTCATGGGAAGAAATAATAAAAATCAGTCATTGCTCACTCAAAAATCTCAATATTGGGTTGCTACAAATTTTCTGTTTATTTGTTTACCAATGTAGCTATTTGGTTAAATATCTAAGACTAGGAGAGCAAGGCCAAGGAAAACAGCAGTGGTTCCCTCAGCAAATATGGTGCACAAATTCAGTAATTCAGAAAAAACGATGGTCTGGTTTCTCAGCAGTTGTAAATATGTAGAAATACCTCACGTATACCGTAATTTATTATTTTGCTGTTTTCAGATAATGTTGCTATATAAGAAATTGGACTTTTTTCATTACTTTTGTTCATTGCTTTTGGAAACTGTTTAATTGCATAATGTTTGATTTTAATTAATGCAGACACTAAAAGTCAATGAGGAGCTGAAAATTCTCTGAAGCAGTTTTGCAGAGCAATATCTAGATGGTTTAACTTTAAATGTCATATTGTCATTTTTTATTCTCCCATGACTAGACTCATAACAAAACTTTGTGTGCAAAAATGGAAATGGGAAGAGATGTCTTCGGGGACAGGCAGATGATTGTTAGAAATCTGTGACTTGGCAGGTTGCTTCTGGTCTACATTCCATGTGGAAATTGTGGACCAGACTCAAAGTCTCTTAGTTATGAATATCTTCCTCCTAATGCTCCATTCTGCGGTATTTTATTAGCATATTACCTCCAGCTTCTTGACAGAGGCTCTATAGGCAGAAGGAAGATAAGGTTCAAAAAACCAGAGAGAAAACAATAATAAAAAAATCAGTACTTATATAGTACAAGTAAGCCTGATCAAAATATTTTCTCTCTTTGCATTCTTGAAACAAACATCAGGTGTTGTATTCAGAAGCTATATATTTTGTAATATTTTGTACTTAACACACACTATAGACTTGGTGTTGCCTGAATTTTGACCTCTAATGACATGGTGACATGGGAGGTTGAACTTACAGAATATCGGCTCATCTGCCTGGGAGAGAGTCTTACGATACAATTCAGAAAAACACTTGGGCACATGCTCAACTTCAGCATTAGATATGACTATTGAAGTCTACGAAACTAATCCGGTAACAAGCACTTAAGTGTCTTATTTATTTAGGTAAGGAGCACAGAGAAGATGGGCAGAAAGATAAAAGGAATAGTTTTGGAGACCTTAACCAGTATCTAGAGAATGATCCTCAAAAAATCCCTAGCATTTGCCTGCAGCAGAATGTCTGATTTGGCCTCCTCAACGCTGTGCAATGCCACATAAAAAATCTGTGTTATGTCTCCTGTTGTGAGCTGAAAAGAAGCATAGCTTCATAAGCTCAGTGCTGTTCCCAGGCTTGTATATTTCCTTTTCCAGTTCTGGTCTTCAGCAAGAGTGGAAATAGGATAGCTGCTGACATAGACAGACTTAGAAGAGACCACTCAATCTATTTAACACATGTTGGTATTTCACTGGTAAGATTTAAATGCCCAAAATCTATCCCAAAGGCCATTTACAAGAAAACATTCAGCTGGCCATTTGATTTTGATAGATGTAATATTTTTTCCTAAATGAGCTTGACGTTCATGATAATAGAAACATATGTCGATGGTAACAGTGTTGAGGGCCATGTGCCAACCTTCCTTTGTTGCTCCCGATTGAACACTGGAACTCTGGCTATGCTCAGGTTGTTTCCAGCTAAGACTGCAGATGTTGGTTTTGCTCTTCTAGCCACTGAGCAATAGGCATGTCCGATTGGAATAATTGGATCACTAACTAGAGTCTTTATGCACCTGTAATTTATTTCTTAATCAAAACAAATCTACAGGTGGAAACTGAGATTAGAGAATAATTTTTCAGATGTGAACATATAACGTTAATTATTATTTTCCCATCCCTATCCACCTGTGATTTGCCTTTTCATCTCTCTGTTGAGTCACAGTTGCAGCACCATTTTGCAAGGGTCTATCTCTAGATACAGAGAATTACCAAGAGAGAAACTTTTCTTAATGTTTCCTCAGGAAGAATTTAGATATATACATTTAGAAATCTAAATATAAATTTAGAAATGCTGTAATGCACCAAGGGTGTGTGTAGCAGAGCAATGTCTTCAGAGTTTTGGCTTTCACCAGCTTTTGCCTCTAACTTTAGCAGGTCTAATGCTGGTGTAGTCAGCAGAGCACTTGAAAGAGTATCAGCTGATGGTATGGGAGCCCCTGGGCAGTCACTCACAGTTGCCTCCAAATAGCACTTTAGGAACCAAGTGGGTCTTAGTGACACTTGTTGAACTTGGAGCATGTTACCCAGCAGCAGGAGTTTCAGGGTTTGTGCCATGGCCCTGAGTGCACTAGCAGTACCCACTCATAGCAGTTCAGCTGACAGTCTGCAAGGTCTTCTCAGATATGGAGCCATTGTGTAAATCTAGATTAGACTTTTGTGAAATGAGCTATGTGAGAAAGATCTGTGAGAAATCTCATCTGGGATCTTCACCCATGCAAGCTCAGGCTTGGTCCTTGTCCGGGTTATGCTGTAGGTATGCCTGCACCTGGCCTTGTACCTTGCTGATCCTGACCTTGCCTGGATGACTTGCCTTGTCTTGACCACAGGCCTTCCTCGCCCCCAAGGACTTGTCTGGAGATCACTGGACTGGCTGATGATGCTGATTACCATCAGACCTGCTGCTCTTCTTGTTTAGGTCTTGTGGGACACAACCCCTGCCGGATTTGCCGTCACCTTTGGCTTCTAGCTCACTTTCCCTTTGGAGCAACCCACACTTGCTGCTAAGCGACAATATAAGATGAATGAAATGTATTTCAATGAACTTAAATTAGCCCATCCTACATTTATTTCTTGGACATATATTTTATAATTTTAGATTATTTAGATGTTCTACTCTTTTCTGTACAGAGCTCTTCCTTGTTTTTCCTTGATCCGTTTAAATGACTTGGAGGTTTAGGTGGACATTTTTAAATACACAAATAATGAACATATCAGTAGTTTGCAAACTGCTTGTGCTCTCACTAGCTGCAGTGCTTCATTCCCACTTTGTCCCTTCTTGCTGGTAGGGCTTTCCACCTTAACAAACACCAAAACCTACCATAATGGCGTGCAATACCACGTAGCAGCTGTAGCTTGCAATTCCCTTTTTTGTTCTACTTTAGAACTGGCTAAAATGGTAGTTGCATGCATTTAATTAGAGTAATTTTGGTCAGAAGATGATGATTCATCAAAATACACTTGTGATTAACCGTCAGGTTTGCCGATTCTCTTCACTATAAGCTTTTAAAACAGAATAGTTGCTATTCATTTCATATAGGATAATTATTAATGGAAACAGCTGAAGGAAGTAGTACAATATGACAGCAGGTAAAGCACAAAGGAAAAAAAACATAAAAAGGAAAAATGAAAGAAATTAAGGAAAATGAATGAAAAAAAAAGAAGGAAATTCTAATTAGTTCTTGCTTGAGGCAACTTTAGTAATGTTGCAAACTCATGGCAGAACCTTGTTAGTATAAAACAGCTTCATAGAAATGTATTTCCTAACAGCTGCACCCAGCTGAGATGCAGCAATCCCTACAAAAGGGCTGAGATTCATGAGAAATTTCTGTATTCTGCATCTTAATGTTGGAATATTTCAGTTTTCAATTTTTTTTTTTGCCAGTGTTAGAATATTTCTCCCAAATCAGTCTATGCCCTCTTGAAATGAGCTGAAATTCTGAAAACAGAAACCAGGGTTTTTTTTCTTAAGAATATGTTGATGCTATTTGTAAACAAACACCTTAAAAAAGACAAAAACCTAAACTTACATAGCAAAAGATTTTTTTTTTTTACATTTGCCTCCAGCTGGGATGAGAGAAACTGTTCTACCAGCTTATTATGGTTTTAATAACATGAGATGGAGAGAGAGAGAATATTAGCTTTGTTTTGTCAAAGAGTTAATATTATATGTTACCCATACATCCTTCTCTAATATAAGGTAGGTAATTAATGTATTTCCCTTCTGTTAGTGGTATTCCTGAGTGTAATGAGTGAATAAAAGGTGGAGGGATGTAATTGGAAAGGAGAGTTTTCTTTGATTTGTGGGTACCACATCACGAATCTGTCTGTTCTTTATACTTTACTCTGAACAGACTCTCTGAACACTGAAATACACTACTATGAGCATGTGAAAACAGCACGTAACAATCTGCTTGTTGGAGTTGCAAGCTGGATGTTCTTCAGACTGCTGGAGGTTAGAAAACACAAGCAAACAAAAACCAGTCAAATATTTTTGCTAATGAAAAACCCAAAATCTCAAACATGGATTGTGCATTGCTCTCACTTTTCTACTTATTCTCCTTTACAGATCTGTATTTTATTTGCTTTTCCTCTACTTCAAATTTAGCCATCTTACAACCGTTATATTTAATTTTATAGATTTCTAATGTTGGTTTTAAATCGGATGATACCTTTACTTGACCAAATTTTGAAACTAAATCCAGACCAATGCTGGTGTGATGTCAATATTTACCCACTAAATTTCTGGGCTTATATTTAGATATAGTTGTGCCTGTTTAAGCAATAGCAGTTTCTGCTGTTTGTACACAAAGCTGCCAATCTAAACTATGCAGAAATAACTAATCAGGTATGCAGAAAGCACAGTGTAGACACGTTCTCTGGATCCAATCTATGAAAGTAATGATGTCTTCTTATGTATATATCTAGACTTAACCTTTAAGGGAGAGAGGTATTTCGAAACTTCCTCTAAGAGCTATAGTTAAAGACCTTAAAGAATTTTGTTTCTGTTTTTTAACTCAGCTGTCTATACTCACACATCTGCCACAGGTTATGTCTGCATAACAGCTGGCAGGAGGGAGCATGTATGTGTGCCTCAGGGCTTTTCCACCCTGGCATCATAGCACAGACCACTGATAAGGGTGGGACTGAGCAAAGGCGTCTGACTTTGTTCTGCAGGAGCCAGAGCTCCTGCAGCTCACACACATATTTTCTTCTGATGACTCTGCAATTAGGGTAGTGTCCTCCAGGATAGATTTGGAACAGTCACGGGTGGTAATTTCTTTAACTGTTGCAACAGAGTCACAAGAGTTCATCTTCCATGTTATTAAATATTAATTATGTACATATATGCACAGAGACATGCACAGAGTCAGTTCACCCCTTGCATAGTGCTGTATGTTTAAAAGACAAGCAGTGTTGCTGTTCTGTTTCTAGTAAATCAACATCTCTGTCCTTAGAGACAGCTATTTTGTGTACTACAATAGAATCAAACCTTGTTTATAGTTGCTCTTTATTTCACTTGGATATCTTTGAATGAAAGAATTTAGATTTTTCATGTCATACCAATATATATATATAGGTATATACAAAACTTTTGTGAATAAATCAGACAGCTACCTTAAAAAATGTGTCCATCTGTGGCTAAGCAAGTATTGTGTATAACAATACTTATTACTCTGTGTGTCCCTACCGTGGGCACAGGTGTTTTTAAAGAAAAAATAATCTGAATTTTGCTGATATAAGTAGAATAAACTACTTATATAAACAGAATATTACTATGACCCTTTTAACTTTTTAATCTTTTCTTCAAATAATTCTTTTCAGAACAATTTAGTTCATGTAATTGTGCTTGTAAAATACTTTAATGTTATTATCTGTACTGGATAATTTTGAAAGGGAATATTATGAGTTAAATGTTGTGAAAAAGTACTATATGTTCTATAAACAAAAGAGATACGAAACAGATTTTCTTCTTTTCCTGGTTTAATAAGAATTGTACCAAATAATTAAAACAAGAAATTGACAGTAGCAGATTTGCTATTATTGCTGTCTTCTACATAGCACAGACGTTACTGTACTGCTTTCTCACTGCTTTCATCTGTTCGAAGAGCTGAGACAGAACAGTTTGCATTTTTCTTTTTTTTTTTTTTTTTTTTTAAATAACAGCTTTGATAGTTTCATCATGAAATGATACGGCACAACATCAAAACCACTTTTTGATTGAACACTTGCTTTTCATTAATGAGTAGTTTAATCTTTTCCCCCTTTATTTTATATTTTTACTTGAATGTTTTAATTTTTTTTAAGTGTTAAGTAAATAAGGGGCTGATAAAGCTGCCGACAGATAAGCAGAGGGAAGGCAAGACCCATTACTGGGTCTTGACAGCACTGTTGCAGTTTCTTCCCACCCTGCAAGCCCGCTGGCTCTGCCAGTCCTGGGCCTCCCTGAAGCTGACTGTTTCTGGTTCATGCACGGAGGAATTTCCTACAATGCATCTATATGCAGACAAAGTATTTATATGCATTTAACTGCTATAGTGCCAATTCTTCTTTCATTTTTTGTGCTGCCTTATGATGTGTCAACAAATACAGAATTTATAGGATTTCTGAACTCTGAGCCTGCCCGGTACGGTGGTGTGTTGTTACAGAAGTTATTTTCCCTAAATAAGCTTTCCTAGGAAGCAGCTAGATCATCCATGAGGATTTCTTGACAACAGAGTGTCAAAGGAGCATGTCCTTCTCCAGTGTGTCCTCCTTAACATTGCCTTTTCATGAACTAGTTGGTGCACCTGAGTAAGTAAAACCTGCTAGCAGACCATTGTGTGCATGCTACTTGTGGATTTTCCTGACTTAGACTGGTGGAGCCTACCTCATGCTGTGTTGTGCCATGTGGTCATAACAGTCCACATCTTCTCCACTGCTTATCTGTGACATAAATATTTCCTTGGTAAATATTATTCAGGTGCCCAAAACTCCATTGGAAAGTGGGCTTTCATAATATTGATTCACAAAGGACCTAGTATTAGGAGAGCATGGATAGGGATCTGCCACTGAAACATGATAAAATAGATTGTCCATGCCCTCTTTCTAAAGTAGGTGATCAAAAACTGCAGCTGGAGGCAAAATCTGGGTGGCTTGATAAATGGGGGTTGAAGAAGGGAGAACAACAGGAGTTGTACAAGGAGTTACAATTCGACCCAGTCTCCCTGAAAGGAATGTCATGGTCCTCTGTCAGTCACAGGCCCAATAAGTAGACTCTGAAAGCTGACTTTTTGAAAGCGCAAGGATCTAATAAATCAGTTACCATGACCCCTGACACCTGTAGATCTTTTTTTTTCTTCAGAACATTTCACTTTTTTTTCAGAACTGTTCATTTTATGAACTACTTGGTATTCAAATATCAGATGTAGAAACCTTTACCTGCTTTACTCACAGGACTGGTTGATTCACAGGGCTCTGATTCTGTTAATCATTTTCCACTTGTTCATGATAGTAAGACATTCCCAGGACAGCTAAGATAAAGATTCTGAAGTATGTAGTTGTTCAAACTGAATGAGTACTTTGGCAAAATATTAATTTTAGATATTTTTCCTAGCATGACCTGTCTTCTAGTCCTCTTCATTTTTGTTGTTGACAGAGCTTTGTTACTTAGGAGCATGGAATAAATTAAATTGTTGGCTAACATGCAACCAACAAATTGAAGTTTACGCTAGGTATGAAGAGTATTGAAGTCCACCTATCAAGCCTACCTCATTGTTAATAAGGACAGCATAACCTGATCCTGAATTAAAAAGAGACTTTAAAACTAGCAATCTTGGTTCTAGTAATGCTGGACATCACTTGAATGAAGCAACTTTTATTGTGTTTTCTGTTTGGTTGCACAAGTCAGCGAGGTTGCACAGGATAGTTTAACACAAAGTAGGTACCCCTGGTGAAATCCTGCTGACACCTTTGATCATAATCCCACAGCTTTCAAGTGGCAATTTATCCCAGAAATCTATGAAAGAAAATGTGTTGTAGCTTTCCCCTGTAGCAGAAAGTGACAGTATTAAAAGTTGCAACAGTTCAGCAGTTTACTGGCCTTATTAACGGGTAGTGTACCAGCTTACCTTAAGTATAGTGGGTGTAATTTTGCACTTGATAGCTGATGAATCAGGAAGCACAACATAAGAATAGAGAAGATTTGCTTAGACTTCCATTGCTATAGGGGAAAACATACAGTGCAGCTGCAACGCTGTTACACACTGCCCAATAAGTAATTTTCATCTAGTTCTTGGTTTCACAAACCATTTTGATCTGATCAGTTCCCCAGAGTAGGGATTTTTTCTTCTCTTTTTTCCCCCTCTTCACTAGACAGATGCATCAACAAACAGTAGGAGGGCTGGCTTATCTCCACTGATAATAGCATGCAGGATAATTTTGCCATGTGACTTACTTTCTTCTTTGACTCTAAAAGACATTTGAAAAAAGAGTGGCATTAATTTTAATAGATTTCCCATAAACAGGATTTAATTAAAAAAATAAAATAAAAAATCCTTGCTTTAATCTCATCTTTAAAAAGTACAGGAAAGAAAAAGCCTACTGTGATGTTCCAGCATTTGAAAATGTTATTGAAGAATGAAAATATTCTCTTAGTGAGTAAATGGAACATATTTGGGGAAATGTATTTGCAGTGAAGAATTTTTACCTCTGTGCACATCACTGCTCTCTTAGTCTGTCAAGGAAAAATAATGCTTTTTGCTACCCCCTGCTCTTTTATAGCTAGACCCTCATCTAACCTTGACCAGGGTCATGGCATGGAATGAATTGATAAGACATACTTCATTTAGGATTAAATAACAATGAGACTGACAGAGCCTAGAGGGGCTTGCAGTCATAATGGAGAGTTTATCAGCACTCTTATGGAGGAAAAACAATATGACTTGGATTAGTTGCTTCCTATGTAGTAGATTATAAAGCTGTGAAAGCCTGATTCTCATTTTTTACCATGTGTTTTGATCAACACCAATGTCCTGAGAACTTTTAATGATCCAATTTTGCACCTATTTTTCCAATAAGTTTTTTTCTATTAGCCATAGGTAATCATTTCCTCCCTCCTCCATTTTCACTGGCTGCAACAGTGCTTTATTTTATTTTCCAAGACGTATTTTGGTTTGCACATATGCTTTTGATAACACAATGTAACTGTATGTTACAGTTTAGCGTGAATTTTCAAATATGGATAACAAAAAGAAGGGACCTTGATTGGAGGTTAACATCATTTCCAAATTCTAGACAACTGTGTTTTAAAAATAGGTGCTTTTAAATAATTTCCCCTTGCATGTCCTTGTTGTAACAAATGCCTGTCTCTGTTTCATTACATGACATAGGTGACTTGTGAGTATCCAGTCTAAAAGCCTTGACCTAGAATTTTCTCATATCTTAGGAGATAGAAAATGTCACTTGTTAGTTGGATAGCTAAAGCTGATCCTTTTATTCAGATAAATACATAATCATCTTTTGACTTCTGAGTTGTAAAAGTTGAAGTGTTACGTGACTATTTCTCCAAGATAGCTTTAACTGGCATTTATCGTAGGAATTGGAGGATGCCAGTTATAGCAGCATGCCAACACCAAGAGCAAGGGAAATACACCATCATGATATATATTTGGTTTGATTTTATGCACTGTACATTGCATGAAGATTTTAAGGGATGTATTATAAACTGTGGCACTTATTTTAGAAGCAGCACAATTATTAATCGATTTCATAAAACTCAGTTCTCCACTGTAAACAACTATGAACAGTTTTCTTTTAACAAGCAGTCTTAGAACTACTTGTGCCCTTATCCATTATTTAGATTGCAATTTCAATACATGGCAATGAAACTGTTCTTAGCAATCTGTAAAATTAAGAGAGTATGTTTTTACTGGTGGACTTTTCAGTGGACTTATCTAAATCCTACCTAGCTCATTAGGAATTCTTCCTTTATTTTTACTCAGGGTAGAACTGCAACATGAAACGAATTTACTATTACAAAAGGAATTACCTGTATAGAATGTTTGTAATAAACTGTAACATAAGATTCATTTTAATGAGTCTCATGAATTTATGATAAAATTCCTAGCTTTGCCACAGATATCTTTTTGCAACCTTGAACAAATCATTCAAACTGCCTACTTTATTCTCCTATCTTTAAAATGGGGAAAATGCTTCCTTTGTCCCAAGTTTATAATATCTTGTTTATTAATGCTTCATGTTCTTCAAGTTGAGGATGTGTTTGTATAGAACCTAGAGTAATAGAGCTTCACTGATAATTGTGACTTCCACACACATTCACAACTGAAATATATAAAAGAAGCAACAGGTCTATTCTCTAACCTGGGTGGCATTTCAATATAGTAACACCTTTTCTTATGTGCCTATTGTATAACTGAAAATGATAAGCCTTTCCAAATATTTATATTTCATAGATTTCACTGGGTTAGCTCTGCTAAGATCTTTACAAGCCCTTCCACAGACAATGTATCTCCTTCATTTAATTTTCCAGACATGTACATTCTATGGTGATGAACTCATAACCAAGATTAAATGACTTGAGCTTGACTGAATAAAGGCACAGTTCTACCTTTTCTAGGAACTTCAGAGCTCCCAGGATTTCTGCATACTCAGTTTTCATTAATTCTAATATAGCAGTTCCTGTTAATGCAGTTTTGCTGACCACTTCCTAAAGAACTTGATCACTCACCTACTGCTTTATTTTCTGTCACGGTATTTTTCATGGAACTGTGCTTAATAACATAAAGTAAATCTTCAGTGCCTTTCCCTTTTTCTGCTGACCTACTAATGGATTGGGTGAGCATGTAGGTATACATTCTGATTAATCTTTTCTCTCATAGATCTTGCACTGTAATCTTTGCAATATAAACATGGAGGTGAATATATACTGATGGGCAATTCTCTGTTAGGGTGAATTTAACAATGTGTTTTGGCTGATCTAACAGCTCGCCCCTGTGCTACTACCTGGCTACTGTCCTCTCTCCTGCTCTCAGGCACAGACTTCCATGTCTTCCCTTGTAGCATTCCTGGTGCTTGTCAGGTTCTAGAGGAGCTGAGTCTGCTCACTAAACCAGCAGAAAACCAACACATGACAATTTAAAAGCAATATCGGTGTATCTGCTTACTGAGAGATCAGGCAAATTGTTGTACTAAACAGTGGTGAGCTATTAGATCATCTCAATAATGCAATGAATACCTTTAGAAAATCCTGATGTAGATTTTCTTCATTATTTTTCAGGCAAGAGTAGGAGGGACATCCTGGCCAACAGTATGTAGTTGTGGCCACAACGTTAAAACTTTTACCTTCAGTTTATTTGAAGTCTCACCTTAAAGGTTGACAACTGATGGTATAAAAGTCATTCTTCAGTTCAAAGAATTGCCCCATATGAAGCTGAAATATGGAATGCCTTCAGCATGGACTACTATCAGACAAAAGCACAGGCTGCTGTCCTCTGGTACTCTTTCATGTGGGTAGGAATGACACTGTAAGCCAGAACCCGGGCAGAATCAAGGAAAACTATAAAACCCTGGGGGTGGAGTTGAAAAATTTTGGTGCCCAAGTTATTTTCTCTTCCATTTTACCAGTAAGAGGAAGGTGTGCAGCCAGAAATAGATGTATAATGCACATTAACTTCTGGCTTTGCACCTGGTGCCGTTGTGAGGGGTTTGGCTTCTATGACAATGGGACATTCTTTGATCATAATCTGATAGAGAGGGATGGGATCCATCTGTCTAGAAGAGGCAAGGGAATCTTTGGCAGCAGACTGGCTAACTTGGTGAAGTGGGCTTTAAATTGAAGGACTCAAGGTGAAGGGGTCCAATGTGGCAATGCTCACAACATCGCATCCAGCTGGGGAATAAGCCAGGCCAACCAGAGCAGCCATATATGTTCCTTAACAGCCTTCCAGGATGGGTATCAGAAGGCCAGCCACCTCAAGGATGTGCATGACTATGGTGGATCCTCTTGCACCCCTCCTGGCATGCTTGATTACCTCTCTGAAATGCCTGTACACCAACACACACAGCATGGGGAATAAACAGGAACAATTAGAGATCTGTGTGCGGTCACAGGACCATGATCTCATTGCAATTACAGAGACATGGTGGGACAGCTCGCATGGCTGGAACACTGTCAGGGATGGAGATGGACCCTTCAGGAAAGACAGGCCTGCAAGGCGAGGTGCTGGAGGTGCTCTTTATGTGAGGGAACAACTGGAACGTATCGAGCTCTCCTGTGGGGTGGATGCAGAACAAGCCAAGAGCTTCTGGGTGAAGATTAAGGGGCAGGCCAACATGGGGGACACTGTTGTGTGTGTTTGCTACAGGCCACCTGAT
>JAVJGI010000050.1:63005319-63039152 GCA_035590275.1 Ibycter americanus | reverse complement strand
CTTGGAGGGATCCCATGGGTTAGGGCTCTGGAAGGTAGGGGGGTCCAAGAGAGCTGGCTAATATTCAAGCATCACTTCCTCCAAGCTCAAGATCTGTGCATCCCCGTGAGTGAGAAATCAAGCAAAGGGGGCAGGAGGCCTGCATGGATGAGCAAGGAGATACTAGCAAACCTCATATAGAAGAAAGTTTACAGGATGTGGGAAAAGGGACAGGCCACTTGGGAGGAATATAGCGATGCGGTCAGGTCATGCAGGGAGGTGACAAGGAAGGCCAAGATGCATTTTGAATTAATATGAGTAAAGTACGTGTTTTTTGCTTTGTTTCAGTGTCTTGTGGGTAAATAGATGAACATTTCCCAATGTAATAAGTATAACAGTGCTTTTTTGGAAGAAGTATGAGTTCAAATCAAAAGTAAATTATTTCCTTCACTCTAGTTTTAAACTGGATTTTAAAAATTTCAGGCATTTATTGCTTGTCATACATATAACAAGTTCCTAATTCAACAATAATTAGCAATATGTTTAAAGTTGTGTTGCTCAAAACTGTCAGTGGTTTTGTGATATTTAGTCATCTGTTTATGAGATTTTACTACAGAAAAAAGATTTAGGCAACAGCTTGAATGCTTTATAGAATAGGACCTATCCACCACAATCAAGTAAAAGTAATGCACTGAGTATCTCTCTTTAAGAAATCTTTGTTGAAATGGAGTTTTAGTTAGAGTTCAAAAATATTCATCCTTCTAATGTTGATATGTAAAATAATTTCTCAATGACTTGCCAGTTAGTGATGAAAGTTAATTTTGAAGTGTTTTATGACTCAGCGAGAAAGAAAAAAGAAACTATGGCAATTTTAAACCTTAAAAGTAGTACTGTTTGTTAAAGCTAATTCTCTGATAATTTTCATTTACATTTTCATAAAAATCCCTTGATGTTCTGCAATTTTGACCTGTGTTTCTGAGGGTTATTAATGATTCATTTGAACAAACAAATAGGATGAATACTGATAAGTAATCTAATAAACAGAATGTTCAAAATATCATGGTTTTTCCAATTCTTTTGAAAAAGAAATTAAGATAGGAGTGATGTAAAATGAAAAGAACAAAACTGTATCTTTGGGAAGATTTCTCCCAGATTAGCTCACAAGAACTCATGTTTTGTTTGTTTTCTTGAGGAAGCCAGACCTAAATAAGAGGTTATTCTATTGGTTAAGATTGTGTGTGTGTGTGTGTGTGTGTGTAAAAGTTTCTAAACTTTTTAAAAACAATTTTTATTTCAGCTGTGTATGAAGTTACAAAAGGTACCAAAATGTATCTTTGCTATCTTTACAGTTAAGGAAATAAATGTTGTGGAAGAGTTGTAATGCTTCCTATTTCCATCAGAGGGTACTATAAACATGCCTAAAATTCTTTTTTTTTTCTCTTCACCTGCAAAGAAACGGATGTTTCTTTCAGTTTGGAATTTCTTGATCATTTTCAGTGTTTATAAATTCTGTGTACCATCAGATATATTCTCCTTACTGAAAACATGAGTGGTTTATGTAGCCTCATTAAAAACATTTGAAAACAAGTTTAGCAAACGTTCTCTTTTTCTTGTAAATATTCACTGGATTGTCCCTTTTAAAAAGGAGTCTTTTTCCAAAACTTCTGTGTGTAAAATGCAAATGTGGGTGGAGGTAAAAAATGTTCCTTATGTACGGAACATCTTACACATCTTGGCAGTCAAAATGTGCTTTCTCTGTAGATACAGAAAGCAATTCTGTCAGCAGAGACAGAGCTTGAGAACCTGAAGTGCTGTACTCGATGTCCCTCACACAAATACGTGTTACAGAAGAGCAGCAGTCACCTGCCAGTGACAGGCCACCCTCGGGGCTGGTGCTCCTTGGTGGGTGAGACAGGCTCCCCTCAGAACTGGTGCTCCTTGGTGGGTGAAATGGGCAGCCCTCGGGACCGGTGTTCCTTGGTGGTTGAGATGGGCAGCCCTTGGGACTGGTGCTCCTTGGTGGGTGAGATGGGCTGCCCTCAGAACCGGTGCTCCTTGGTGGGTGAGATGGGCAACCGTCGGGACCGTTGCCCTTTGGTGGGTGAGACGGGCAGCCCTCGGGACTGGTGCTCTTTGGTGGGTGAGCCGCTGGCCTGGGGGTGCAGAGGCAGTGCCATGTGCCCCCATGGAGCAGCAGCTCTGGTACACTGCAAAGGGTTGCTCAGGTTCAGCCACCTGGGTTGCTCTTCTTTGAACTTATTTTCACATTATTTTCACAATGGCTTTTTACTCATGTAACTACTTGAGGTCAAGTTGTTCTCCATGTGGCCCTTTGTACACCAAAGGTATTATTTGTGTGCTAGGACATATTTCTCCCTTTGTTTTTAATGACAGACTTTGTTCTGTTTACAGTTTGCCATCCAGGCACGAGGGAGCAATCGTGCCGTGCACCTTTGATGGCCACAAATAAGAAGTACCAAGAAGTGAGCAGTTCTTGAGCAATGGATATGTGTTCCCGGGGGCTGGCCCGCAGGGCCTGTCCCAGCCCCAGCCAGGAGCAGGGCAGCCCCAGCCCCAGGCATCGGGCGTCCTCCCTGGGACAGGGACAGGCCAGCCCAGGCTGGGACACAGTTCCACAGCTGGGCTCAGCTTGGCAAGGCCTGTGACCAGGCAGGGTAGGGCTGAGGGACCGAGCCCTGGTGGGGGTTGACATGGGTCCTGGGCCATGGGAGGTGGTGAGGGAGGCCCCAGGGGGCTGGGCAGGGACAGGGAGGCCTGTCGGTGTCCTCAGCCCTGACAATCAGCAGCAAATAAATACGTAGTTTCCAATACAGAAAGGACTAAGCCAAAATAGGATGGTAGCTCGGGGAAGAGTATTTGAGATGGCCAGTGTAGATGCAGCTCAGACCTTCTCCCATCTCCAACCTTCATCCTCTTCTCGGGCAGTAGTGGCACTAGCTGGGTTGTGTGGGCAACTTGCAAACAGGCAGGTGTTCAGTAGTAAATTAAATATGATTTTAGAGTCCAAGATTAAAACACATAACTATATGACTATTCACATGGTAAGAGTTCGCTTGTCCATTCAGAGCTGATAATAAGAAAATGTTTACTTTTTATCAGAAGGACCCAGGTGAGATTAAGCGTTTTGTCTGTCCATACTGTCGTAATTTTGTGGCAAATCAGTACTATTTGTTGTTCCACAGCGAACATAAAATGAGCATAAACTCTGGGTTTATGCGATCTTGCTAATTTAACAGAAACGGTCTTGTGCCCACTCCTGACTGAGATAAAATCTGCACCCATATGTGATTCTACATCAAGAAAACCTGGGATTAAAGATCATTGGTTGTATGTCAGACCTTCAGATTGTAACATAAATGTTCTTATAACATTGTGCTCTGCTAATGATCCATTGTAGTGGGACCACTTATAGGATAAGATGTTATTTGGCTTATGGATATTGGAATTGGCACAAAGAAATCAAACTATTTGCATGGTTCATGCAAAATGCAAAACTTCTTGTACAGGTTATGGAAAACAAGTTCAATCAGACAAGAAATACATCAGTAGGAAGTAGTGATTTGGTCTCATTTTGTTCACATTTTAAAATCATACATTCAGTTCTTATTTGCATTAGTTTCATATACACTTCATGCACAGCCATCCCAACCTTCTAATATCTCCTTCAAGCAAAACTAAAGTTCATACACCTCTGCAGGTAATCTAAGGGGATGTTTATTTCAGAACCCATTTTTCTGCATATACAGCCACCATGAATTCAGGAGAGGGGCTCTGAAGTAGGCTTAGCCTTATACCCCCTGGATACTTTCTACTTCCCATATACCTGATGGCTGAAATAGAGGAGCACCTGCTTCCACAAACCAGTTTTGCACATCTTTCTCAACAAAGCTTCCTTCCCCCATTTTCTGAAATGCCATACACATATTTTTTCTAAGCCCACCAGCTGTCTTCCTATATAAAACTTGCATCCTCAAAAGCCTGTGTAATTTGACTACTAATTTCACAAGGGGGTAGATTATGAGTTGCAGAATGTATGCAGGAAAGTGCAATGTAGTGTTAGTTGTTAGTTTCATCCTGATGTTGAGATGATTAAGTAAAATCATTCCCATCATCCTACTTCCAACCCCACAAACATGTCCTGTACACATTAATATATTAGTAATAGCAAAAATATGGAATATACAGACATCAGAGACCCAAATTTTCTGCTTGTGACTCACTTTAATTTGTTTCTGCTTGTTGGTTTTTGTTTTCAGTTTTTTCCCTTAGCTATTCGAAATGTTTTGCCTAGACTTCTATAAGCTGTGCTTTGGTTCAGTTCTTGTTGACTATGGAGTTTCTTTTTGATTTTAGCTAAAACCCACTGAAAATGGTTCATTTGATTTCATGTCAGATTTTAGGATTAGTAAGAGAAATAGGCACCTCTGGAGTGCATCTTTATTCATCTAACCAGTCTTTGCTATCATCTTCGGATATAATGAATTCCCTGTTTCTCTCCATGAAGTGAACCTTGGTGAGGAGGTTTGACTTTGATACCTTGACGCTCAAGTGACAGTGGATATACCCATCCAAAAAAATAACAAAATCATTTGTTTTCATTCAGTGCTTATGAATCACACCAGAGTGATTGTGAAAAAACTTCACAACATCACAGAATGGCTGAGGTTGCAAGGACCGGAGGAGATTGTCTAGTCCAATGCTCCAGCTCCAGGCAACGTCAGCTAGAGTGGGTTGCTCAGGACCTTGCTGGAGACTCCAGAACCATTCTGAGCATCCAGCTCCAGAACTCAATTACTCTTACAATAAAAAACCTTTTTCTTGTGTTTAAATGTAATTTTCTATATTTCAGGAAATACATCTAGAGATACGAATCTTAAGGAGTAGCTAAACAAAACTAGACTGGTTTACTAACTGGAAAAATAACACTACCTTTCTCTATTGCCATATTCTTCATATATGCTTCTGTCATAATTCTGTGAAGAAACATTAAAACGACTGTTTTAACTGATATGCAGTGTCAATTTGCCTTGCAATAAAAAATGAGTCATACAGTGGTAATTGAAAGTTGCTAGAATGCTTATAAAGAAGAATTTTAAATTACCCATTATTTAGTAATATATTTATTTGTTGATTTCTTCGGATGAATTTTTAAGATGACACGCAGATAGGACTAAAAAGTGCTTTAAGTTTAAATTGTTCTGTATTGTATGTTAGCCCTTTCTAATATGTTTTCGTTCCCTGGATTTGACCAAAAACATTCAAACAATGTGGAAAAGGAATTGCTGCTGACTAATTAACTACTTAACAGTTTTATGAATCATCAAATTGTTAAAATAATCATTTAGATCTGAAAACGAGGATCTTTCTATAGCTAGAACATGTTTATTTCTAAAATACTGCCTAAAAACTTTAAAAACAGGCAATGTGAATAAAAAAGTATGTAGTAAAAAAGTATGTAGCTTATTTTTATGTATAGAACTGTCTATATAAAAAATAAAACTACATGTGTGTGTATATATACATACGTGTATATATATATACACACGTATATGTTTTCTAAATGCAAATATATGCAATGTTATTCATTTTTTTAAATGTAGGTAAAACTATTTACTTTAGTGACGTCATTCTGGAGAATCATTAAATAAATGTAAGCAAAATCAGGATCTGGTTAATTTGATAAAAAAACCCAAGGCCTGACTATTTTTGCTTCGTTTAGATTTTTAAACTGTAGAGATAAAGGAAGAAGTGGTATAAAAATCCACTGAATAAGTGAGCATTAGAAGCATTGGCACTCAGTGTCTTTTTAACCTTCGTACCTGAGTGTACTGAACTCAGTATAGTATAGAATTCTCTGTGCTATATTCTGATTTCACTGAGGTAAATAACAAAACTCCCATTGTACTCAGTGGTACAAGATTAGTTCATCTATTTTTTACTGGGGCAGAGGCTTTTTCCTTACTATTATTGTATCTTCATATAAATATAGCAGCATTATTGAAAGCCTGAAGCTTCATGCCATTGCTTTGCTCATCTTCTTATATTCAGTACCACATGGCGGATTTCTGTGGAGCCTTATCTCTCAAGCCAAAAAGAAAAGCAAGATCACAATAGTCAGCTTGGCTTTTCTTCTCATCTCTATATGCACTTCAGTGCAGGAGAAGTTCAGACACCACAGAGCTTCAAATGGTTTATTTCAAAGGCATTAAGAAAAGAAAGGGAAACAAATATTGAGCTATTACAAAGAAGTTTTCAGCCAGTGAATGTTTATTAAGCTTACTTTATTCTATCCAGAATATTCAGAGACATCTGATTAAACTGTCCCAAATAAAAAGGACAAAGCTTTCTTCAATCTGTGCAGTACAGATAAATAATTTTGTGGGAGATTTTTATCATCTCTCGGGCTCTGTGCTGGAGGCTTGTTGAGACGTTTCAAACAGGCTATGCACATTGCCAAATACAGTCCAGAATATGCTAAAATATTGTATCTGGCTAATTGGAGATAGAAAAGATTGTTTCTAATCACTACATGACACACTTTGCAATTCTTACAGATACTCAGACATATTTCTTCCTTCACATGTATTTCCAGTAAAATTACTGGAACAAGTCACAAAAATAAGGGTGGACCAATACAGCAGCAGAAATTGCTGTATGCCATAGCACACAATGACCTTGTTGTGACCCTTGCTTGAGTATCCTACTTCAATCTTTTCATTCTCTACTGTTTCAGCCATGTGATAACTTAGTTTTATTTACAGGTAGCCGATATTTTTGGAAGGGACCACTCAAAGGCAAAAAAGAAATATTGAATAACATTGTATTCGTTAAAATGGAGGCAGAACAGGACTTTTTCACTCAGATCCTTATCTGTAAGTTCTCTTGAGGTCACCATCTAGTACTATCTGAGGATCTGTTATTTATCTTCATGATTTATTACATTTTTTCAATAAATAGGTCTCTTCCATACAAGAAAAGTTGATTCCTATTGAGTTAGGGAATTTAACCGCTCCTTTTTTCCACCATAGTTCAGTATGAAAATCAATAGACCAAATCGCTTTTTTTTTTATCTACTTACACTTTTAAACCAGTGATTAGTGAAGATTGTGACATTCAAATTGTGTGACTAAATCAAACAGTACTGTTACTACCAATCTTTACTTCTCCTTTTCCTCTATTCATAAAGTTCATTGTTACTTGATTTCACCAAAGAGATAGGCCAGATGATAATTCAGCTTCAGTTTTATTCAAACCAGTATTGCCACCAGAGGTAAACATCATGCTTTTCTGCTTGGAGATCAAGACTTAGCAGAAGTTGCAGGAGGAGTCTAGAACATTACATCTACAAGAATAAAAGAAAACTTACTGTAATCTCCTTTCAAAAATGAAGTTAATGAATCTTTTGATAAGATTTCTCTCCTTTTGAAATGACACATATGATGGAACATCCACCACTGAGCTTAGGAAACATACATGTACATTAATGAGAGGGGTACTTTGTGTATACATGTATATCAAACATGAATCTACATCATCCCAGAGTTTTGACCAGCAAAACCCCCTTACTAACAGGTATTTACAAATTGTCAATTATTTCTTTCCATGAGTTCTTTTTTCTATATTTTCCTGTTCTAAGCATTATCCTTTCCCCCTGCTGTTTACATCGATGGTTACTGGTAGAAGTAATGGCTGCTTACCTGCTTCATCCACTTTAATCACAGTGATCGGCCAGCTCTCCTTTGAGTGTCTCTGCATGACTATCAATAGCATTAGGCCTCTTGCAAAGAATTTCTGACCAGCAGCACAGCCTGTGGAAATTAGCTTTCTCATTTGTGATGTTTCCTTTTCATTCTTCTTGTTAATAGACCAGAACAGTTTCCAAAAATGTTACCACCCACCACTGTCTTCGCTGGAGAAGACACAAAGCAAATCCCGCTGAAGGGAAGATTATTTTGAAGATAATGTCTTCATTGAAAAATAATTATTTTAAAAGGTAGTAAGCGGATCCCAAATCCACAGTCTACTTTAGCTCTTTCCCAGTTAGCCTACCTGTGGCTGTCACTCTTCTCCACTGCCACTAGTTAATACGCTTGCAGCAATATGAGCAAGCACAGCACTGTTTATGGCTGATTCAAGCCCACTGAGACAGTAGTTATCAGGTTGTGTTGCTCCCTTTATACATGCAAATGCCTCTTTAACTGGAGGTGCCCACATTTTTCAAACCCTTTCATCCTGTCTCTAGGAGACAGACAATAAAATTAATTAAAGTAGGTTTTATTGCACATTTGGGAAAGCAATGGGCCTTTGTCGCTCTGGATCAGCAGTCTCTGATTTCATATTTGCATGAGGCTAATAAAGAAAACAAGACAATTGATGTAATACCCTCTGCAGTCTACATTTCTGTAACTGATGGCATAACCTTCATGATCACAGTGCTGCAATACATTAACTTACCACTGCAAGTGATACTTACCTTTTTTGTGATAGTTTTGGAAGACTTAAGGTTGAACAGCTTTGTACACATCTATATAAGTAATGGTCAATTAAAAAAAGGATGATTCCACTTGAAATTGGTTTTTAATCAGAATTTCTCTCTACGTTCTTTTATTTTCTGAAAAGGTGCAGCAAGTTTCTTTGTGTATTAATTAATAATTGATTTTTTCCCACTTTTTTTTAAAAGGCAGAAACTCTGGCAGCTCCAGAGTGCAAACTGTTTGTTTTCAGTTTGTTGAGTTTCTTTGCACTGTAGCTTGATTGTATCAGGCCTGTACAGCCATAGTGGGGCTCTCAAGACTCCATCCTCCTCACTCACATCTCTTCCTGCAGATTCTTCATGTTGAAGTTGCCATCCTTGCAGATGGGGGGACAAAGAATCAACTAGAGGCACTCCTATCCATTTGCTGGACTCTCAGGTTTTCTACCTTCACTAGCACTCATGTTTATACAGATATAAATGGATCCATGCAAGGAGAGACTGCTTTTACTTTCAATGGACCTATTTTTCTGGGGGGGTAAGTGAATTCCCAGGCAAACTATTTAACTGTGAGAAATGTATCTTGTACCCTAATGTGGCCTGTTCACCTTACTATTCCTGTAGATACATAGTCAGTTTATGAGGCAAAATATAGATTGTGCCATGCACAGCAATGATAACTCTCCTCTGCCAGATAAAGCTCCAGTTTGTACAATACAATTTGTAATTTGGGTTGTAAAAACTGCTCAGTTCTTTTCCCTTAATATTGGAGCAGCGGATCGTGACAAGCTTCTACATGAGTGCTCAGATGAGAAATGCAAACCTTGTGTGTGGGATGCTCATTTACTCTCACGTTAGATATTGTGGTCTTTCTCAGATTCAAGAGCCTTTTCTTCACCGTGGTCCAAAGCACTTGCAGTGCTGCAGACAGAGAAACTGAGTGTTGACTTCCTCCTGAATGCACAGGCCAGAGGAATGGGCCAGCTGAACAGGAGACAAGCAGACCGTCAGAGTCCATGGTCATCCCAGTGCTGAGCTTGTACACAGATGGATTATACTGCATACAGCAAAATCCCCTTATTAAAGCAGTAGTCAAATCAGTTTGGCATTTGGAGTTCTTTTTTGCTCCCAGCAAAGTCAATTGGAGCTCTGCAGCAGACTTCAATGAGAGAATGGTAAGGCATTAAATAACATGCTGCACAGCTTTTGTGTTACTTGAAAGGAATCCAGGCAGACCTTTGCCAGAGTGATTGTGAATGTGGTAGTTTTGCAGAAGAGTTTGGAGGGCCTCCGGCTTGGCCAAAGGAGTACAAATCAGTTAAAACCTAAAATTGTGCTAAGTTTTCCAAAACGTAAATGACAGACAACAAAAAAGCACGAGAAACATGGAAGCTATAATTCAAGTTAACATCTGAGCAGAGTAGAAAAGAGAGATGCAGCTGGTTAAATGAACTTTTTTTCTAAAGAAACTTCAGTTGTAATTTTTTTCATAGTAAATTTTAAAAATAGTCTCCACTTTACCCTTTAAGTGAACTGAAAAAGAACAAATGACAATAGCTTAGTAATTTGGGGGCCAATTTTCCTTAAATACATGTTCTACTCGATATTGAACCCTTTTGATATTTGGAAGCTTCAGGACTCAGTTCTCTGAAAAAAGCTGCATAAATTGAGGAATTCTGACAATACCGTTTGGCCTAATAGCTACTTGATCATGATTCCTCGGTGGATCCCACTGTTCTGGCTGATTGGAAGGCTCTCAGTTGCATACAGTAATGCTGAATGCCAGTCAAACTGCCATGGGTAGGGTTTTGCATGCATTGTCGTTAAGCTCTATTGTCAGGAACTTTGTAATCTGTCTGTGAAATCATTCTGAGCTGAGGGTACATGTACAAGCCTGGAAGCACATCCACTTGACTATTTTTGCATATTTTTCAAATCACTTATTCTTTTTTGTCACCTTTTTTTGTGTCTTTTTTCTTTTAAGAAGAAAAAAGAAAATCTGTTCCTTCAAAATCTAATATTCAAAGTTGGGATAAAGTGATTTTTTTCCAGGAAGTTCATTTTACTTCTGGTACTGCTGCTAGGCTAACCCTCACCAAAGGGTGCTTTTAGTCTTTCCTCGTAAAGAAATGTCTTGAGAACACTTAGGGGCTTCTGTCATGTTTGAGGCCACACTCTGCCAGACCTTTCAGAATGAGTTTGCAGTTGATATGCCTGTGGCATTTGCTTGATGTTGGTTACAGACTAGTTAGGACCCACTTACTCTGCACTGACTCGCTCTGGATACTGCCATATTACAATAGCTATTCTATTGAAATAATTTGGCATAGTTGGTATAGTAATCTATGAAAAAGGGGACTGTAACAGATTGAATGTTGAATTACAACATTCATCACTTTTCTCAACACTGCCAACAACAGAGTTACACAGACACGGGGGTCAGAAAGCCCTCACCCATTATTTCAGTCTGTTTGTCTTGACAACTGCAGGGCAGATCCTTGTCTCAAGAGACCCAGATACATCTCTGTCTTGCGTCAGGCACATGGAAGGACTTAAATGTCAGGTATGCAACAGCATAGGAAAAGTAAATGTAGTACTCCTCAACATTGGCTTGTAGTTGCTTTGCTTTCACTTGCATTTCTTACCTACCACTCAGCTTTTCCTCTCCTTCTCTTAGTGCAGCTCTACACAGCAGCAGAAAACTTCTTCTGACTACCTATGTTCTCAGTCCATGCTTATAACCACACCAGGTCTATATTGTTTCTGTAAGTCACATGAACATGTCTTGCAGTCTGCCTGAGGATGTCTGCATGCCCATGATACATCATGATTACCACCCTGCGGAGATCACCACCTGAAAACCAGGCATGTGGCAAATTGGAGGCTTTCCTGGGAGAAGTCAGAGAAATTTATGCAGTACCTGCTAGCAATTTGCCTGGCTGCAGCCAAAGATATTGATTGTTAGATACATTAATTTTAGGAAGCAGACTTTCTCCATTTTTTTTCCCAAAGAGCCAATACACAGCTGTGAAATCATTTAGCTGACTTAACTAAGATTATTTGACAAGGAGAACAGCTGTATTAATATAAACAAGCATGTCTTTGTTTAATTGCCTTTCTCTTTCAAAAAACCCAGTTTGTTACAATCAAATAGAATGATCCTAAAACATTGTTATTGCTGCCTTAGCACTCGCACAGAGGAAAGATGGCAGATAAAGTAGCAAAAATATCTTACATTGGCTCAGTATTAGCAAGAAAGCCTCTTCTTCTCAGGCTCTCTGTTAGTGGTTTTTTATTTCCAAGTCCACTTGGCTTGTTGCTTGCTTTTGTTTTTTGAAGTTGTCTGTCTCTCCTCCTTCACACTTTCCTCAGTTAGACATTGGTCTTTTCAAACTAACACCTCCTTTCAATATTGACTTTGCAAGAAATTTGTATCTTCCAAGAGAGAGGGCAGTCTTCTTGGTGATCTCTGCAGGCCCCTGAAGAGTTCTGAGTGGTGCAGCTTAAATGGTACCTCAAAATGACAGTGAAATTAAAAAATAATAATACTACTACTGTTAGAAGAAAGGAGATAGCACAACAAAAGCTTGAATTCAAATCCCCTTAAAAGCAGATTTGATTTAGATGGGTGCATATCTGCATACTAAGGTCGTAGTAGTGCCTCTTACAGCACTGTTTGGTGCAGCTGATGGTCTCCAGTACAAGTGACAACAAAGAACCTTCAGAGTGGGACAACACTACTTTTTCCTCCAGACGTAGTGGCTGCATCCAGCTTTTAATTCAGGTGTCTGAAGCCACCTCTCATTCAGTATTTTGATTTAGCGTTCGGATAAAAATCTAGAAATGGTTACAGTTCTACTCTGACTGCAATAGAAATCCCTGCACATTTGCACAATGTCAGCAAATCAAAACTTTAAGCGAAACGAGAGCCTTTACTGCATTTCCCATATTAAAACCAAAACTTCACTGTTTTACTACTATCTTGGATCTGAATACGTGCTTCTTCAACCTATTTCTGAATGCCATAAAATGATGATTTTTCAAAGGATTTATTTTATGAATTCATCTACAACTCATAGTATCTGGGTGCAAGGAATACACTTTGAATGTACAAGAAATACACTTCAATGTGTAGTTCATACCCTTGGGGTTCCCACTATTGAAATTTGTCCCTTTCTTATCCTTCCCCTTCTCCTTTTCCAATTGTTTTTCAACCCGTTTAGCTTATTTTTGAAAATAAATAAATAAATAAAATAATCTACTGTCACAGAAATATCTAATAGAAGGGAGTCAAAGATATGGGTTATATTATCAGACTCATAAAATGGCACTTGATAAAGTGTCACATAAAAGACTTAACAGAAAGCAAGGATTTATGAATTACATGGAAAAAGAAGTGATATAAAAATGCAGTAGAGAAGAGAGACTGGGGAGATATGATTTGTCATTGTGACTGACAGTCAAAAAATAGTATTCCTGATTCTGGGAGTGAGTACTGATATCCTCTGAGACTCACTTTTAAGACTAGTTCTGTGCTATATTCAGTTCATCTTATTGATGGAAATGTGAGGAGGAGCAGCCTTATAATAGACCTTGGGAATAGTCTAAAGTAAGAGAGGAGTCTACTGAATGATAAAATCTTGTTCCGTGTGACACTGCTGAACAACCAAGCCACTAGGTTGTTGACTTCAAGCTCATCTTCTTCAGTAGCTCATTCATGGGTTCTTACATACCTCGTGGCAGCAATATGTAAAGTTCAAGGAGTTTGAGGTAGTTAATTACTATTCTGCAGCTAATGAAGCACAGTGAAAAAATGCTAAAGGGCCAGTTGCAAAACTAACTAAAAGCAATGACCAACAATGAGAGCCCTAAACCACCACGGATTAAAGAGAATTGAAGACAGCCACATAGAATCTTGTGTTTGGGAAAAAATCAAAGAATTTGATTTTTTTCTAAAATATTTCTCACTGACATTCTTACAGTTTTACATTTGCAAAGTTCAATTACTTCATCATCTTCTTCTTGGGAATGAAATAGAGATTGTTCTGCCTTTTGCTTTTCTTCAGGATTTAGTATTGCAATAGTCCATGTTATATAATAAATTCATTATTTAGATTTGAACTGGAGCCTTGTTTTCAACATTGCCACACATCATGTTATTAAAATGTGCTAAACGGCAAACACAAACATTTGAAGAAGTAATGGCATTAAATTAGGAAAGGAAAGGTTGCTTTAGCTAAGGTCAACAAGGTCTTCAGTCTCTTCCAAACTAAAGTTCTCAAAACTTGTGATCAAGCAAGAGTAGAAATTGTGTTTGCATTGTGGCCTTGGATGCATGTGTAACATCACTTCAACAGAGAATACACATAAAATGCGTTCTAATTTAGAAATCTTTGTGCTTTCCTGTAAAATTCCCGTAAGATTTCATATAAAAAAACCCCAAGGGAGTAAAAAAGTACTTTTTGCAAACATGGATTGCGGGTGTGTTAAGGTCAATATCAATGTGATGTCTGTGGCCTTGGATATTAACATGATTAGCAGACAAGCTCTCTGCAATTTAGCTATTGCCTCTTGGCTAATAACTGGGTAGCTCAGGTTCTAGTCCACAGCTGTTGGAGAAATACACACTCATTCTTCTGCAGAAGTCCCCAAACTGTCAAGTACTCTATAATTATTCACAAATTTTCTTAATGAAAAAAAGAATTAACAACTTTGAAAAACACAAAAAGGATATGTAGAAAATAAATAGCAACACATTGCTTGTATAGATAGTTTCACAATTGTCCATTTAATTCCCTTCCCATTTTATGAGAAAGAGTGTCCCATAAGGTGTCCTTTTCTACTCTTTGAGGTAAAAGTAATAACAGTTTCACATGAATAGTGAGATGGTACAATTGGTATATCTGTCCTTGAAGTAACTGTCAAATTTTCCCAGCAGGACCAATGCCTTTCGGGTTAAAGGGCTGATAGAAATGCTCACAAGTTTCCATTCAACTATGTTCCTGTCCTCTACATCTGCTTTCAAGAAAGAGTCCCTTACACCAATAGAAGGGATTACTGAATAACATACGTCTGTCAGAAAGTTTCCTTTTTTTGCACATTATTTCATTTCCTCGAGTTTCCCAAGAAAATATCTCCCATCCAAAAGTCCAACTTTGTGTAGGCTTATAAAGATCTCTTAAGAGTCACTAAATAAAATGCATGTAGGGTACAGTTGCATGAAAGGCTAGAGTACCCACTTTTTGCTTCTCATTAATAAAGGAAGGAGAGGGATTTTTTTGTTTGCTTGTTTGTTTGCTTATTTTTCTAAGTGTTGAATTTTCTATGTCTATTAATAGCATCCCAGAGTCAACACTATTGAAATTTTGCTGTTGGCCTTTCAAGGGCCTACAATTCTAGTAGCAAGAAAGAGAGATTAAAATAACAAAAGGTAGCTTTTTGTTCTTTGCCCCTACATACTATATACACATGCATTTGGTGACGGTTTCTTTTGTACCAATACAAAAAAATGCAAAGAAACAAAAAAATTCAACCCTCCAGAAACCCCCCTGTACTATAGAGTATTTATGGTCAGAAAATCCAGGCTGGCTATTTTAAATATATGAGAAAATCTGGAAGTTCTTTAGTTCAGTAAGATCATCAGGCAGAAAAAAAGTCACAAGCAAAAAAGAGCAGTGATGTTGACAAAGAAATATTGTGAACGTTTAATGGCAGTTCCAGTAGCTGCACAGCATCTTGTAGTTAAATAGTTTTGTCAGCTGCTTTTCTTGTAACCATTGGCCATGCCATAGTTCTGTATAAACCTTTGCAGGAGATAGAATCAGCTTTAATGAAATTTGAGTAGCTGACATACTAGGCAATGCATTATACTGGAAGAAATGCTCCTTGATATTTTTCCGAAGGACTGTCTCTCAACTGTAATCACTTTTTCCTTACATGAATGATGTCACCAAAGACTTTAAAGAAACTAATTATTTTGACATTGACTGTAAAATAAATAGTTTCAGAGCATCTGAGGCTCTTTAGAAATTATTTCCTTTATCCTATCTTGATAAACACTCTAAGCAACAGCACGTAGCAGAAGCTGATTTCATCAGGCCTGCTAGCTGCTGGGCCAGTGGACCGGATCCCATGCAATAGGAAAATGTTGCTCATTTTGCTGCTCTAACAACTTCGAACTCCATCATGGAAAAAATATTTTAGGAGACAACAAGTTACAAAACAAATTTATTCATCGATATTTTTAGAAGACTCTATTTAAAAGCAGTGATTTTAGTTAATGAGTATCAGTTCAAATGGTTTAAATACCTAAATGCCAGACTGCAGGAGTTACTTCAGCCCACAGGAAAATAATTATAATCTGTGTTTTACTACCCTGAATTTAGGAATCTCAACACCCCAAAATTCAGCCCCAGCAAGCTGACTCGGAACAGCTGAGATATTTACCCATCCCTTCAGCATCAGTATAATCAAAAACAAGCTAGAAACACTAGGTGGTGAGCAGAGGTTTCTTAAAGCTGTCAATGGGAAATGCATGCCAAGCTTCAACCTGTCTTTATAGCAGAGATACTTGATTCAAGACTGCATATTTGGTGCTTCTTCCCATTCGTAGTCCAAGTTAGGCAGCCTACCAAGTGTGGTTTCATCCTGTTTTTAAGAAAAAGTTTGCTGGAAAAGTTTTTGCTGCCTATCTTTGGCTTAATAGCTTTTGTACTTGCTAAGGCTATTTTAGACTTCAGCTCAATTTCCTCTTCAGTCTGAGATGGATCAGACTTCTGTTTACCACTTTATAAAAGAATACCCTCACTACCAGGTTATAAAGTAGGTGCAGAAAAGGAAGGAAAAGGAGCAAAGGGAGCATCACATTCAAACTCTTTTATTAAGATCGATCACCAAGGGCCAAAGGCAAACAAAAAAGCAAGAAAGACATGTCTCTGCAGTTCAGTGCTCATGCTGAGGAGCAGAAACTCTCATTGAACCAAGGGAAAGGACAACACAGCTTTAAGTATTTGAAGAACATGTTCTTTTATTTGGAATGTATAGTTACTCACCTTTAATATAAATAAAAATTTAACTGGCTGGTTATCTACATCTAACCTCTTCATATTTTTTAATCCTATTTTCTTTCCAAACTATTTAAGAACTATTCCACTTCATCTGAAACAAGAATTTCTCTTATTTCTTCTGCATCCTTGACTAGAGCACGAGGACAATCTTTTCTGACTGTATGAGGAAGGTTTCCATTCTTTCTGACTTCCAACTTCATAGTCTCAGATATGATTATAACCATCATAAAGTCTGCATTACAGCTGGAAGATGTTCCGTAGCACTTCTTCTGTCTTAAATTGGATGGCTTCAGTGGAGTTGCACCAAATTTCAGCATCTGAAAATCTGGTTCAGCATTTCGGTTTGCAATGGGAAACGTGAAGTGACAGCAGTTTTACAAGGAGCTTGTTTTGCCTTGTCAGGCCTTGCATCACAGATGCATTTCAGATGCTTTGTTTACTTTATAATTATTTTGGCTGTGTTTATATTTTGTTCATTGTCACTTTCCAGCTTTACAACACATCTGTGCTGGTATGAAGAAAGTGAATTTCACAGCTTCATGTAGGATCGTGAAAAGAAACTACATTTTTACATTTGTAAATATAGATATTGATAGTGCTTATATATGTCATTAGGGGAATACCAACACCACCAGGCAATGTGAACTCTCATCATCAACCAGCAACCTTGAAGAGAGAATTTTCTAATAGCCCTTTGTAGTCATCTTTGCAGTACTTCAGTGCAATCAGTGCCAACCAACACGTAGCTATGGGAAGCATATCTCACCACATAGACTTCAAATAAGTTATTGGAAAGATTCAGGTTTGGTGATAGGATAGTGTCAGGCCTCTGCAAGGCTTTGGATATTGTGCTGCACAAAGAAACCAGAACAGTACTAAATTAATGTAAGTTATTTGTAAATCATATGGATTAATTGCTAACCTGCCACACAATAAGGAGTTATCATACTGGTGTTTTTCTGCAATTTGCAGACTAATTGGTTTTTGATCCTATTCCTTTTTGTTATTAAGCATTTTTTTTTTAACCTTTGATGTAAAAAAACCATAAAATCCTCATCATCAGCAACTGCAGCTGACACAAACATAGATTAAGTGACAAATAACAGAGGAGATGTCATCAATACTCACTTGTTAGACAGCATAAACAAGTTATATGCATTTCAGTAAATGCAAACATAATGTTTTGTTAAAAGAGTAAATGGAGTTCATATCCCCTGAATGTAGAACTCCTTCCTGGAAAGCTGTTACTCTAAAAAAGGACTTGGGGGCTGTGGGAGCTAGCCAGTTTAACATTAATTCCTAGTCTGAAAGAGTGGTAGAGAGATGCCTTACGAGAGGAATCCTGAGCAGGAGTAGAGAACTGTCGTTGTTTTCTTCTGATGTTGCACAGAAGAGCCTTGAGAATAGTCAGAGGAACAGAAAACATATCTTATAGTAAGGTCCTGAACCAGTCCACTTTGTTCAGTAAATGACAGAGAATTTCAAGGATAACAAAAGCACGATTTATAAGTATCTTGAACTAGAGCAAGAAACAAACTACAAACTTCTGCCAAAAGGTTAATTAGCTATTGGTGGCAGCAACTCATCATGGATGGTCGGAGAGCCTCACTGAGGACTTTAGAATAGAATCTGAATAATTTTCTAAAGTGTTTACTCTGATTCAGACAGAATTACTGAGCTGAAAGGAGCAATTAAATCATAAAAGTTCAATGGCTTGTGTTATGCAGAAGCTCTGACTACAGTCACAGTAGTCCATTTTGGCTTTAAAATTTCTGTGATGCTGGCTTGCATATTAATATCACAATCAATGTTCATTGATCCACATAATTTACTTGCCATATATATCTTTTATTTTATCTCTTTTTTAAAGATAATAAGCTGAGACAAATATATTTGTCAGGGACATATAATCTAGTTTAGACCTACCTAATGCCATAAGTATTCCAGTGTCTTCAGCACCATAAGTTTTTGCCTAAAGGAGCAACTCCCTTAAAAGTGTGTCCCCTCCCACTGCCAGTACAAAACAGAACAGCTGGTTGTAGCAGTAAGAGTCTTGCTATGTTACATGGTTATCTACTTCCTATGTGATCACCAATAATTTTCAGTTAAATGGTAGACTGAGAATAAAAGGGTTCTGTTGGTAGAAAATGTCTAGATTCCCTTTGCAAACATGTGTGTGGAGATGAGTTTTTGCTATGTGTTTGTCATTTTCAGAGAAATAACAATGCATTAAAAATCCAAAAGCATGTAATTGTCATAACCAAAAATGCACAATTTCAGCCAAAATAAGCCAATGTAAAAAGTGTAGCCTGAATTTATTCATTTTTTCAGGATATCACTTTGCTCCTGTCACTCACTCCCTTCTGTTGATCATAAAGTTTTCCTGATCTCAGAAATCTCCAGTGCTTGTAATTTGCCACAGTACTTGCTGCAAAAAAAAAGCAAGATGGAAAATTCATGAATTGCCTTAAGCTGACTTCTTCTAAATTCAGTTTTTTTGCAGTATCCTGTGCCGGTGTGTATGGTGTGAAATGACTCATGTTTAATTTCCTTCCACAATGATACTACCTGCCTGATGCAACCAAGACAGGGATAGGATACCAGTGTAAAATTTAATGACCAACAAAAAGATTGAGTTCTCTAGAGTTCAACAACACAAATTATATTTTTTTGTATGGTTTCCCTTTGATTATACAGTCATGGTAGTTGTCACTGTTAGAGCATATTTATTAAAGCTGATTTCAGAGTAAAATTTGACATATATATGTATAAATGCATATATTTGTGTGTATGTATTATGTGATATATCAAATGATGTGCACCTTCACTTCTGACATGTCTCTGAATTTTGGTTAACAGATAGGTCAGTGTTGTAATATAATTTAAAAAAATAGGAATGAATAGAAATAAAAATAACCAACGTACTTAAAATACTTTCATTGTCATTAAGGCTCCTGGAAATGCTTCTGCTTTCAGCAAAATACAGTCATACCTTCTTTTATTTTAGATCTACATGTAAAGTTTCTTTAGTCTGTGCATTGTCTACAATGTAGTTCATATTCTCTGAATTCTCTCAGTTTGGAATGAAAACTGCCACACCTTTTGTTCACATCATGTTTGCCTTGACAGCAAGCAGGGAAGTCTGGTCTTTGGTTCCTTAGGCTGCTAACACTTGTTCTTCTTACCTTTTCTCTGGTCACACAGAGAATCTTGCTTATACCTATGTGTTTCCTCTTGCTTTTCTTGAGGAGTGGGTGGGGGGGTGGGGGTGGCCAGGATTTTTGAGCTTCTACAGCCATTCTCTATTTTTTCTGATAAGGCCACTTATAGGAAGTGTATCAGTTTACTGATATCTATCTGGATGACCATTTTCTATCTTTTGTTTCTTAAACTAAGAGAGAATCATTTAGCAGTCAGCTCATGGCAATAGCTATTTTTTCATAGGCTTTTCTCTGGCTAGGATAGCATAAGCTTTCCTTCTAGCAATCCCTCCAGGTTCGTAAGATACATCAAAAAGGACCATGAATTAGGCTAGATTCTTTCTCTGGTTAAACATTTCTTTCTTTAGGGGATGAGTCGAGGAGGGCAAAAGGTGATGATACAACAGCTTTTTATACACACATTCCAGTTTTGGGGCAGCCTAAGGCTGTTTCAGGTCCTTTCACAACTAAGAAGAGCCTTATGTCTGACAAGAAGTCCTTCAGACTGCCGTCAGATGCACTCAGAGACCTTAAAAGGGTTTCACTCACTCAACTAGACTATTTAAATCTAGGACTGGATCAAAGAACATGTAATTTGCAAAAAGACAGAAAATTTTGCCTAGGGAACAATGATATTATGGAACTGAGCTTATGCAAGTACTTTTCTTTACAGAGGTACGGTGCTTTAAACTGCCATGATCAGTGGCTTTAGGTTGCCAGTCATCTGGCCTTATATCATCATTTTTCCTCTCTTTGGAGTCCAGTTATTCCACAACTGCTGCAGATGGGTACTTGAACTGGAAAGCCCAAATGGTACTTCTAAAACTTCAGTTCCACAACCTTAGTTCCACTTCAGTAGCTTGTAGCCGTTTCACTGCCTACTGCCCATTTCAGGCTCGTAGCCGTTAGAGGGCAGACCATAACAAATTGTGGCTCAATAGTCATGTATTTAGTCTCACCAGTGTTATTTTTGCCAACTAGAAATCTTGAGAGACTTATTTTCAGCTCTACTTTGAAGTGAATAAGTCACAGCAGCAATGCAAAGACTGGTGAGGCAAATTTTTTAGCATTATTTTGCCACTCTCATGTAATTCTGATGGTAGAGTTTGCATTTTCAGGACTTTTTTTTTTTTTCTTCTTTTTTTTTCCTTCCTTTTTTCAGCTCTTCTGAGAGTCTTGGTGGGGCCCCTTTCGTTAAAAAGTATAACATTTTCACTTTCACTGTACTACTGTTATAAAACCTGAACTCTGTTGCACCAGGGGCCTCTTTGGAAGGGTGTACTGACTTTGGCTGGGATAGAGTTAATTTTCTTCACAGTAGCTTGTACAAGGCTATGTTTTTGATTTGTGCTGAAAACAGTTTTGATAATACAGGGATGTTTTAGTCACTGCTGAGCAGGGCTTACACCGTGTCAAAGCCTTTTCTGCCTCTCACCCCACCCCACCAGCGCGGAGGTTGGGGGTGCATGAAGAGTTGGGAGGGGGCACAGCCAGGGCAGCTGACCCCAAATGACTAAAGGGATATTCCATACCATATGGCATCATGCTCAGCAATAAAAGCAGGGGGAAAGGAGGAGGAAGGGGGGACATTCAGAGTGATGGCGTTTGTCTTCCCAAGTAACCATTACACATGAAGGAGCCCGGCTTTCCTGGAGATGGCGAACACCTGCCTGCCGATGGAAATAGTGAATTAATTCCTTGTTTTGCTTTGCTAACATGCACAGCTTTTGCATTACCTATTAAACTGTCTTTATCACAACCAATGAGTTTTCTCACTTTTACCCTCCAGATGGTCTCCCACATCCCACCGCGGGGGGTACTGAGTGAGCGGCTGTGTGGTGCTGTCCAGGGTTGAACCGTGACAAAGTGTTAATGTACATTCAGATCATCTGTCCTTTACCTCTCTTTTCATGAGGGAAAATGGCTTGGTCAGACATGGAAGGAGTTATGAACATGATTCATTAGTGAATATAAAGAAGAGAAATTAAAGTGGCAGGAGAAGGATGGATAATAATGACTTACAAGTGAACAACACACAATTCTGTTACCTGCATGTGTAGATAATGCTCACCGGTCCCCTTGTACACACTCTCCTGACCCCCCATCCCCAGCCCCCCTAAATCCAACAACCCTCTCCCCCATCCCAAAATTCCTTGGTCTAAAAGGCCTGGAATAATTCTAAAAAATTTTTAGGAGTAACATGAAACTCCATAGTAGAGTGTAGCTTATGACTACACATCCCCAGTAACTGAATGATTCTAAATCTTAAATTTCGCCTGGATGAAAAGAAAAGAGAATTAGTGCTATTATTTTTATTTGTATATTATGACCATCTAAGGAGAGGAAGAAAACCAGGAAAATCTGATTTTCTAAAATGCATTAATCTCTGAGAACTGTAGGTCTTCAGAGTTAAGGCCTGCAGAGGAGCACTTTAAGTTCTCTCAGCTGAGATAATCCTGCAATAATTGCCCATAAGGCTGGTTTGAAGGTTGATGTGAATAAACTTTTGAAAAAGCTAGACAGTAGGAAAAGAATACATTAGCAAAATTACAGCACACAGAGTAATCCAGAGGCTCAAGTAAACTATCCAAATAGAAACTATTTCTTAATTATTTTTATATTTGGTCTGTCAAAGGCCAGTAAAATTATAAGGGCAGAGGACGGGACTTAAAAGTATTAACCTGTCACCCTTTTTCTACCCATTAGAAACAGTAGCTGCAGACGTTAAAAACAGGAGTAAATCATCTTTTACTGGACTTCTGAGAGTCACTATGATGACAACTATGTCTTCACAACTGCAGAAAGCCAGTTCTGTCCCTATCAGATTCCTTCACTGCAGTTTTTAGGACTAGTGAGGCTTAAGTAGTGGGTGACAGCTGAGACAACAGGTCTTCTTGGCTTGCTAAATAAACATCTGGGCATCACCAACACCCCTTGCATCTTTTAGTTTACTTGAAGCTATGAATCTTGTTAGCCAGGCTGAAATTACCTAGGGAAGCCTGTACCGCAATCAAGGATCTAAAGCAGCATTTACTTTTTCCATTACAGAGTGAGCCAAATTTGAAAATTTTCTTCCCCCTGAAACTCCTGGCCCTCTAAAGGATGCTGTTGACAAAATTATTTCTATTTATTTTCATGTTATAGAAACAGGCTTTCTACTGCCTTACATTCTTTTCATTGTTGTTTCTATATTTTTTTAAAACATGTTTAGTTGACAAGAAATCTTGCAATATTTAGCCTCATAATATTTCCGCAAAACTTTCCTTCCCCTCATGTATGAGCTTAAATTACCTTCCTGAAAGCCACACAAAAATCTGTTGAATGATACTAAGCTTCTGGACTGAAATCTCTCGCAGAGTCTGGGGATAATTTCTGCTCCCCTTTTCCCTGCAGCTCCTGATTCTGTTGGCCAGATTAAATACAAAGCCAAAAGTCCTATTCATACACAGAAATTTGCAAATTGTGTGGCTCTTCTCAGTTCCTGTCTGGAGAGCCTAAAAAATGCACAATTTGAACAGTATTTTGATTCTGAATTTCTGGAAGGATTGTGATTCACATTCTTGTCTGTCTTTCTTTCTTTCTTTCTTTCTTTCTTTCTTTCTCTTTCTTTTCTTCCTTTCTTCCTTCCTTCTTTCCTTTCTTTCTTTCTTTCACTTTCTTTCTTTCTTTCACTTTCTTTCTCTTTCTCTCTTTCTTTCTTTCTTTCTTTCACTTTCTTTCTCTCTTTCTCTCTTTCTCTCTTTCTTTCTTTCTTTCTTTCTTTCTCTCTCTTTCTTTCTTTCTTTCTCTCTCTCTTTCTTTCTTTCTCTTTTATGCTATAGTTCAATTAGGGGATTATTCTACTTTTATCTTACCCTTCAGCATCTTTAGATACTTCCCTTCTTGTTAGTAAGCAAAGTGCTAAGAGATCACAGAGGGTTCCCTCACTTGTACTGAATCTTACTTATTCCCTTTGAAATCCATTTCTTAATTCTTTTCTGCTGTAGGCAAGTCCTTTATTTCCACCATAATTCTTTTCATGAGAGCAGATCAGCAGTTTCCTCTAAAGTGAAAAACTTTGTACAGCAATGGGTGAAAGATGCGTGTTCTTCTTTCCCAAGCACAAGCTCTGTTACTGCGACTACTTGTTTTGTTTCCAGTTAACCCCGCAGAGGCAAACATGCTGACATAGTTTTGCTGGGGAATGGAGAAATAGCTGTTTGCTTTTAGAAGCTGTTAATGCTTAACTTTAAAACATGCAGTTTTATCCTGTGGTATTTAATCTTCCAGCAAGACACTTTTTTTTCTGGATATTTTGGCCTTGGTTTTCGATAGCTCTAAGACCTTTTTATTCCATTCTGAAATCTAAAAACAGGCTTAATTGGTCCTTGGAGAATACCCCATGTGTAACATAAAGCTAACCTAAGGTTTACAATAATTCTGCTCCTTACCACTAGCCCAGGGCTATCACCAAAGAGCACTGCACAGTACTGCTTTCTTTACAGAAGCTTGCAGGCCATTAGGGGAAGCATAAGATAAAACTTGAAATAAATCAAGGTCTGACCTACATGGAGAGGGTGAACATAAGTTATCACCTTGTTTGCCTCTATTATCCATATCCAGGGAATGATGCTGGCAAGAACCTGACCTAAATCTTAAGCCAGTATACCAAAGTAGCCAATTAGTCAAGTCTTGTCTAGAATTTCTAGCTGGTGCTTGTGTGATGTTGTTGTGGTTTAACCCCAACCACCAGCTAAGCCCCACAGAGCCACTCGCTCACTCCCAGTAGGGTGAGGGAGAACTGGAAGACTAAAAATGAGAAAACTTGTGGGTTAAGATAAAGACAATTGAATAGGTAAAGCAAAAGCCATATGCACAAGCAAAGCAAAACAGGATTTCATTCACCACTTCCCATCGGCAGGCAGGTCTTCCGTCCTCTGCAGGAAGGCAGGGCTCCATCATGCACTAAAGGTTGCTTGGGAAGACAAACGCCATCACTCTGCACATGCCTCCCTTAATTCTTCTTCCCCCAGCTTTGTATGCTGAGCATGATGTCATATGGTATGGAATATCTCTTCGGTCAGTGGGGTCAGCTGTCCTGGCTGTGTCCCCTAATAGCTTCCTGTGCACCCCCAGCCTCCTCACTAGTGGGGTGGGGTGAGAGGCAGAAAAGTCCTTGGCTCTGTGTAAGCACTGCTCAGCAATAAATAAAACATTAGTGTGTTATTAACACCATTTTCATCACAAATCGAAAACATAGCCCATACTAGTTACTATGAAGAAAATTAACTCTATCCCAGCCAAAACCAGTATGGATGCGTACAGCAGGTTTTCATATCATCAAGGTTTTTTTGGATGGCTGCTGCAATACCTCTGACAGGGAAACCTTTCCCTCTGAATGAGCTAACAAGATTTATGCAGCCAAAAATCATTCTTGCATATACCTTTTCACTTTCTGAGCTAGTTTTCAAGAGTCAACGTTGCCCTTCTCTCCCATCATTGTGTTTGCCAGCTCATGTGGCAGCCAGTTAATGGGAGTCTCCTATCTCACTTTGCAAGGAATTCTTTGTTAAACACATTTGTGTACACATAAAATTTTTCATCCCTGCAACAATCTTTTCTGCATCCTTTAGTTCTTGTTATTTCTGTTTATGTAGAATATCAAGCTCTTAGTTTTCATTCTTCACCTTGCAGGAGTAAAAATATGTGGCAAGGGGAGTATCTTGTTTCCTATTTTGATTTCAATTTTTATCTAGATTTCCTTTGACCAGAAGTTATATTTTTAGTGTTTTATGACTTCTTTTTTTTTTTTTTTTTTGGGTAATATAGGAGGATGTATTAAACTTTCCTTTAGTTTCACTTTGGCTCAGGATCAATATTTCAAGTACATTCATATCTTTGAAATATAGCATTTGGCTGGCAGAGAGTATAAGAAGCAATATATTATTTTCCTCTGAAGAAGAATGGGAATCTGATCTGGAGATTACCCACTAAGCGGCTGTGAGGATTTATTTCAATTCCCCTAAGAACCTGTTAGTATATAATTTCTTGTGTAGGATTTATTACCCTCCCAAGAGACTTCATTCAATGTGTACGAACATTTCCCTGATGTACCCAAGATGTGTGATTGTGGATAGGTTTTCTTGTTAATATGATACAGAGTTGCCCCACTACTTCTTGGGACATTTTCAGTCTTGGCATTACTTGTCTCCATTAGCTCTTTGAAAGTAAGATCAATATGCTGTATCCCTTTGCTTGGATTACACTGCCATATACAGATTTATCTTTATTAAAAATTCAGCCAAAGTCATCAACAGTACCACTTGTGGTCACAAATCTTAAAACTTGTCTTCTTTAAAGGGTAGTGTCCCAATATCACATTCTTAGGTCACACCGCATTTTTAAAAACCATATTCCCATATTCTTAGCCATCATATAGTTCACTGTTAGCATTCTGTGTGGACATTAAAATCTTCCTAGGTGTATGGTATAATAATTGCTGTAGTTTTATGGAGTAATTATTTAAAAAGCACTTTGAATTTCTAAACCAACAGGTATCTGATACCAAACTTTAGGATAACTGGAGCTGTGCATATGTTCAAGACAATCACAACTGCATCCGTTATCTATTGAAATCAACATAAAAATCTCCTTGTGAATTCAGTGAAAATCATATCGAGATATTTTTAAAAATTATGCTGAAGGAGTTTATTCTACATGGTGCTATGTCATTGGATCTAAACCTTTCATTAGGCAGCATATTCCCTCTTCTGCAAAGAAAGCACATAAAACACCAAGCTCTTTTCCTTTTGAAGGAGTACTTGAGATTAAAGGAGATTTAAAGGAGATAAAGTTAGGAAAAAAATATGTCATGAGTGTAACAGGTATATAGAATCCTTAGTGGATGGGCAATTGATGCTTGTACAAGGTTTCTTCCAACTCTACTTTTTCATAATTATGACTATTATTGAAATTCTTTAAAACCTGATGCTTTGTTATCAAGTTCAGTGCCACAGTTCTGTTAAAACAGAAGAGCTACATCAGATGCTAAGTGATGTTTTTGAACAAGACTTGAATTTGTCCTACTAAATATGTATACACATTATGAAGAAAGTACTTCAGGCATGGTATCATAGAAATGTAGGTTCTAAGGAACTTCCAGATAATGTGTAATGCAGTCTGTAATTTGAGGTAAGACTATTGTCAAGACCAGACTGGTCAGTCATAAGTTTGTCTTCGCAAGTTTGAGAACTTCCAAGGTCAGAAATTTCACCCCTCTCTAGAAAGCCTGGTCCAGTGCTACTGTACCCTGATAATGATTTGTTTCACCTAATTCTCAAACTAAACCTCTCAAAACATATTTTGTGACCATTTTCGGAATTGTTATAGGATTGAAATTCATACCAAGCTATACAATTATTTGGAAATGATTAAAAATTCCTTAAAAGCCTAAGTTAGGACCATGTGTGCAGAAAGCATTACTAAAGATAACCAAGGATGCCTGACGACCTTTGACAATGCACCCTTCTCCACTCAGCTTTTTGT
Organism: Ibycter americanus; assembly: GCA_035590275.1. Classification (NCBI taxonomy): domain Eukaryota; kingdom Metazoa; phylum Chordata; class Aves; order Falconiformes; family Falconidae; genus Ibycter; species Ibycter americanus. The sequence continues at coordinate 63,011,889 of JAVJGI010000050.1, read as the reverse complement.
TGTCCATACACATGTTCTAAGGTGTGGAGGATGTTGTGCCTTGAAGTTACTCCTAGTCTGACTTTTTTTCCCATTTTTTCAAAAGCAAAATTTCTTTTTTCATGCTTCAGTGTGTTTCCCCAGAAGTATTTTTATGATGAGCAATGGTTTCATATTAGTGACAGAGTTGATTGAAATGTTAACATTTCTAAGGTATATAAGAAATCTCAGATGTCAAAATAACTGACCTACCTGCAGCCTCAATTTGTCGATTCTTCAGAGATGATTAAGAACTAGCTGAATTTGTCTTTGGCCAGTAATGCCAGAATTAACTAATCCCATGACAAAAAATAGTCTGGAGAAGGGAATTTGGTCATCACAAAAATGGCAAGCACAGATACAAACAAGAAGTGAAAAAATAGCATGACGTGGTTGGAGTGGATCTTGCTTTCTTGAGCAGATTAGAAAGCCAATATAGAAAGCTATCTGAAGGAAAACACTCCTATGAAAGTTGCAAGCACTCTTTTTTAGAAGGATACTCATATCGGCCAAATGCATCAGGGCAAAAGGAAAGGCTGCTTAATTTTTCCACAAAAATATTTTTCTCAGTGTAATTATAATGGGAACTGTTAATAAAATAAAGCTATTCATCCCTGTCATCGTAGCCCAGATTATATGGCCCTAAAATCACTGAAACAGCATTTCTGTGATTAGGTTGATGGGTATTTACAGTCCTTAATGAAACATTATATAGTCATTTGTGCAACGCATGAGCATATTGTGTACTGAAATTGTCACATAGCCAAGTTAAAATTATCCTGAATACTGATAGCATCTCAGCAGCATGCCATGCTATGAAAAAAAAACCCCAAACAAAACAACCAAAACCTAAAATCCTGCAAAAAAAATCATAATTCATAATTTTTTGTCGTATTCTTTTCTCATCTATAAACCTGTATAAAATTTTTTTTAAAGCATATTTAATAACAGCTGTACAGATCTTGGTTACTATTGTGTTACCTTTTATGTAAGATGTTTCGCTAGCAAGAAAAAAATCTACATCTGTTTTAAGTCAACACAACACTATTCACTTCATTACCTCTTTATGCCAGGTGAGGATCAGACCATTGGAACTAGTTGCTGTTAAATGTGAAGCCTTGAACCACAGCTCTGCTGTGGGATGCTCTTGGGCCCATCTGAAATGAGACTTTGATGGCCACACTATTGGTACATGGCCAGAACCAAAGTTTTCCTGACAAATTTAATATAGGTTGAAGTCAGTTGCCTTTTAAATAGCATTCTTGTGTAACCTCCATGCCTTCTACTGCAAAAGCTATGGACTCCTCTAGGGAAATAGTATATGTCAACAGCTGTGCATGTGTATAGCTATATAGTCAGTAAATAAGCGTCATTTGATTCATGTGATTTTCTTCAATACAGAGAACAAAAGCAGTGTTAGAAATTTAAAATTATTATTAGAATTCTGTAACAGCTCATCTTCATCATGGTAAACTACTGCAACACCCTGATTTTCTGCATTTGGAGGTAGCAGCACTGATTAGTTACATGGGTTTACCCCTGGGAGCCTCAGTTTTCTGGTTTCCCAAACAGTGCGTTTTTCATTTCCTAGGTGCTGTATGATTATTGCAAACTTTTTAATTTCTTTGGGGCGTGACTAAGACCACATTTCGTCTACCCTCTGTAATGTTCCTGCTATTTTTTGCCGAATGCATAATTACAACTTTTCTACACAGTGGCTGAACTGTGGCCTGTGGATACCAAAACAGATTTGAGGTGGATGGAGAGTTGGTTGTTGCTTTTTTCATTTAATTTTTATTAAATGGCAGAATGTTGAGATTGTTCTTTTTCTTTCCCCACGCCCTTGGCTTTCTAATTTCTCTTCAGCTGCAGTGCAGTAACTCTGCTTTCTTTAGTTCTGTCCTGATCCCGCTGTTAGTTGTTTGAGTTCAAAGTTAGGATTCAGATTCAGGTAAAGATAGCTAAATATAAGGGTCAGACTTTGAATCAGATATCTAAGCTGTTATAGTCAAAGGAGTCACTGCTGTCAATGAAGCTTAGGTCACCCAAAAGTACCTATGTTTGATTTATTGAAATCCCCAGCTCTCTGCATTACCCACTGGCCAAAGCATGGTATACTTTTTCATGTATCCATACCAAGGAGCTTGGATATTGCAGCTTGACCCTTGACCTTAACTTTTGAGCTCAAGCTATGAGGACCTGCATATTGAGTATAAGAAGGTCCTAATTCTGTGTTTGATAACAGCTAAAATGTAATCATTCTACCTACAATTGCATAGAAAACAGCCAGCTGACAGCAGATTTCTCTCCTTTTGATTTCTTTACAAATTGCCCATCATAGTGAAGCCACTGTTATTTAGGCTTTCAAATCCTAACTCAGATCCTAACAATTTGAAGTTCTTCATATGTATGAATGCAGGCTGTAAAACTAATATGTAAAAAGTGTATAATTTTTTTTGGCTGTTTTGCCACTGCCTTACGTCCCTGGAATAAAATGTTTTTCCTGAAAGCTTTTGATGTATTACAGCTGATAAACATTTTTCTGAAAAACATTCTGGTCATGTCTCCAGTTGGTTAGTCTTCCTAGCTGTTCTAAGAATTAGAGCCATCTTGGTGTTTTAACTGAAAATAGAAATGCCCAAGAAAACCCTTTTGAAATCTTTTGGACAGTTCCAACCAAAACCAGCATATAGTAGCTATATAAATGAAATGTCATAATTTGTTGGTTCAGAGAAGACTATCAAACAAATCTTTAAATCCACATGAACTAACTGAAAATATATAACTGTAAAATCTTGAAATAAGTCCTTAGCTACCGTAAATCAATTTTGTTATATTGAGTTTGGTGGTCCACTCTTTAGAGCTGCTGAGATCTAGCCAGGAGGTAAGACCAAAGCAGTGATCTGAGGTTATATCTTGTTTATAATTAGAGCAGTTTACAGCTCAAACAGCTTGCATATGAGTTGCAGCATTTGCAATAAGCTAATTCCCGGATTGACTACAGGTTAACAAAGCCATCATTGCTTAAAGAAAAGCATAATAGTCAGCACTGTGTTCCCTGAAGTTATTTTACAAATATCTAAAAAAACCAACCCACAACAACAACCCATGTGTGGTGAGCTGCCTGAGATTCCATAAAGAATCCTAAATAAAAGCTTTGCCAGACCCTTAGTTTTGTTAGCATATCAGTGCAAATTAAACCCGCTGCTCCTCTAGACTGAGTGCTTCCGTGCAGCACTTTAAGACTTGAACTGCTTGTTTAATGGACTGTGAGATCTTTCCCATTTTCTCTTCACAGAAAAAAAAAAAAGAAAAAAAAGCCTGGTGTTAAAATTAAAGAAAAAAAAAGGCTTATTCTAGTTAAATTTCTGGCTACGTCAAATATTAGGAAATTGTCTTTATAATAATCTGTCCTTAGGAATATGCAAAGGTGAAACACCCTGATATTTCAGTAGAAGATGTGCCACAGGAATAAAGTGCCTCTCCTCATTAGGAAATAAAACCTTGGCAGCATTGCATGTCCTGTGGGTTTAATAGAAGGCAAACAGAATTTCTGGGAACTCAAGTGTAACTTCCGTACAAGCTGGGACAGCATACCTCCTACTGATTTTGAAGAAAAGCTGCAGGAGAGGAAAAGTGAAAATCAAGAGGAAGGTTCACAAGGAGCCATCAAGACTACCCAGCAAAGCCACAGGAGTTTTTAAACCCAGTGTTGTAGGATGTATACAATAAAGTGAGATAACTGAAAGAGATACATGGCTAGCCTGGTCCAAGCAGTTCTTTTACCATTGGCCAATGTGCCAGTGAAGATTCAGATGGTGTCTCAGTTAGTAGCCTTTAATGTCTGCCCTGCCCATGGATAAATTTTGGTACAAGTATAAGGCAAAATGGAACATATGCCAGGATTAAATTTGCGAGTGCTTTATTACAGTTTTCAGTTTTATACTAACCTAACACATTTAATTGTTGCTGAAGGGTTTTTTTTCTTTCTTTCCTTTCTCCACTGAAATAGCCTCAGCTTCCTTTATGAACCCAGCCTGGTCCCATAATAGTATATGTATCTCTCCACCTTTCCTCACTTTTCTCAGCATGTCTTTTTTACAACTGGACTGACACCACAGCTATATTCCCATGCTCCCAATCTGCCTTTTCCAGGCATGCTCTCTCAGCTGTGGGCATTTTTGCTGGGTTGTAGCTATTGGCTTGCTCATAAACACAGATTGGTTGCTTGGGTAGGTGGTGCGCACATACAGTGAAAGATAATGTTGTTGGGTGGGCCAAACGGTTGCTTATCAGGTTCTAGTGGGACAAGCAAATGGGTTTAAAGATTGCTTTTGGTTCTACCAGTGAAAAGCTGCAGCAGGGAATTGGTCTGTCCATCTCTGTAGATATCATGTAGATACCTGCTCTAGGAGAACCTCCTTTAGCAGGGAATTGGACTAGATGATCTCCAGAGGTCCCTTCCAACCCTGACCATTCCGTGATTCTGTGATCACACAGGCAGAGCAGGTCCTAAACAGTTAATCTGGCATAGCTCTTTGTAGTATACTACAATGAAGCGGTGGCAGGTGTGATTAAAAGTTTTGTTAGCACTGCACATAGCATTTGCACTTTCTTCTCTGATTAAATCTTTATCATCCTCCATTCTCTTGTTCCCATTTCTTTGAAAAGGACTAAGAAAAACAGCTCTTTAAAACTTACTATTCACATCTTTTTGGCATAAAAATAGATCCTTTCTGTCATTGAGTAGGGCCTGAAATTGTTCCATGATTTTCTGGCTCCTAGAGGACGTAAAACAATAAGATGCTACAGTAGAAACTGAGTCTGTGATTCTGATCGGTTAGCAAGAATATACTGAGTGGTTTTTTTGTATAGCTTTTATAAAAAATTATCTCAAGATGGGATTTTTTTTAGAGGTGGATATTACAATGAGGGAGATAAGAATTCCAGGTAGGCTTAAACCTCTGTCACACTGGGAATCAAATTCCAGGTGTGATTTACTGAGACTGAAGGTCTTCACTTTTTCTGGGGACCTCAAGGGTTTGGTGGGCTAGTGAGCTGCTCCCCAAGACCAGACCCTGTGTGGCTCAGAGCGTGTTCTACAATACTGCGGAGTCGTCATTTCCTGCCGCCAAGCTGCACTGGAAGCATTTGTTACATGATAGTGGATGATGGGGTGTCTGCAGGGCCCAGCCTGGTGACAGCATGTGGAAGAGCAGTGATTCACTCTGCTGAAAGTCACCATGGGGGTATTGTAATAGGCCCACTGTTACAATTAATGTACGGGCTAATTTAAAAACCTATGCTTTGAGATATCCATATTCACATTTACAGTTATGATATCTGTGCCAGAGCTTCACGGAAGCATCCTTTCCCATCCTGGCCAGTAACCATTTGCAGTCCAGTGCAAACGTGACCTACCAGTGATGTACCCTGTACCCTGGTCTCAGGCAGGGGTACCTTCCAGCCAGCGGCAAGGTCACAGGAGGGCCGGCAGGCAGCACGGGTGTCTTTCTGCAGACAGTGAGAGAAGCTGGAGGATAGCATCAATACACAGGGGTGGGAATGATTCCTAGAAAAATATTTTAGACCAAATAAAACTTTTATTGTGACACTTACGGAGCTTTCTAGAGACATAAAAGATTTGGAGAGGATAAATGCACTTTAAATAAAAAAAAATCTTAATGCTATGATACATGTATTTCTCAAATGAGCCAAAGCCTCTATAAATCTGACATATTTGCATATTGTATATAAATAGGCTTTGAACCAGCAGTGAGATGGACAGAACAGATTAAAAAAACTTCCATTACTTTAAAACTTTAGAACATGGTTGTGTGCTAAGCTGGTAAGTTCAGAAATGTGAAACAGTGGCAAATATCTCATGTTATTTAGTACCTAATTATTGGGTAAGTGTTGTATGCTCTCTCTTTCTCTTTTTTAGCTGTCTTTCAGTGAAATTTCAATTTTTGAAGCAGGTAAGGACCTCAAATACCCTACAAATGTTACCTACATAACCCTTAGTAAAAATACCAACCCTTAGAGGTAATTACATAACATTGCAGATGGCAAAATGGATGCATAAAGAAGTAATTTGCTAGAAGGCACTTATCAATTTAGTAATGCAGTCCACAAGTGTTCATTCTTTATTCAAACTGAAAGAACCCTGCCAATTTTTTGTGTAACTGTGTACTGCCAATGTCCTATATAATGACATGGTTTGGTTTCGTATTATGGACTTCTCTGTCACTTGCCTTTCCCATTACCCACATGTTGTCTGCCAATGGCAGAGGCAGAGCCAACACTAAGACTGAAGACCGTATTTATCAGAGGTTTTTGGTTGTTGTTTTTTTTGGTTTGCTTGTTTTTTGGTGGTGGTGTTTTTTTTTTTTCAATCATAGTGTTATTTACCAGAGAGTTATGCAGCTAGAGTTGCAGACTGAGAAAAAATGGAAGTGAGAAGAGAAGGTGTTAAATTCCTTTTTCTATCCTGGGAGAGTATAGCGATTTAAAGTGCTTTTTTAGCATCATAATGTTAATTTCCGCGGGGGG